>CM057453.1:1108330000-1108762500 GCA_016271365.2 Neoceratodus forsteri | reverse complement strand
TGTTATGTCTATAAGATGAATCCTAAAACAAATTTCTTCAAAATTTGGGATCAGAATTACAAAAAACAAATTGTTTAATAAGCAGCTAATGTTCAACATTGACAAATGCTTGTTTGCCTTCAGTTTTTATTTAAAGTGGCAAGAAACAAAACATACAACATAGCAAAACACCACAATTAGCTCTGGAAACCTCTCAAAAGGATAGATAATAGTGGATGGGCAACTATGCAGAATTAATGAGTTCTGCCACAGAGGGGTCTGATTCCCTGTGACCTCAAGAGTGAAGCTTGAGAGGTCCATGGAAATCAGAACCTTAAGGTGCCAGAACTCACTGGTTCTGCATAGAGTTGTCCATCCACTATTTTTGTAGTGTATAGTGTCCCCCAAAATAATTTATATATAGTTTCACACTTTTTTTTTTATTGAAAATGTAATTGTTTGCTGCTTGAGTTAGAGCTGCTTGTTAGAGTGATCTGCATGGCTGTTAGGGACCAGATGTCCCTATGTTTGTATTGCGCACTTCCATTGGCTGACAGTCAGGTTTGGGAGGGATTTTGAAGAAAAAAAATGGTAGCTGTATTTCTCGCTTAGCAAGAAGCCAGTGTGAGGAATCAACTTTTATTTTGTGAGTAACATCTGGTTGATCCTTTATTGTAGAGTATTTCTATACAAGTGAACACATATGATTGATCCTGTTTTTTTTTTTTTTTTTTTTATTGTATCTGGTTGATCCTCCATGTCTGGGATTTATGGGAGTGCATGGCCATGCTGCCATATCATTGTTTCTGTTGTCTTGCATGTTTTAAAATATATGTGGCTCGTGCACTTTCCAAATCTACTAGAACATTGTACCACAGAAGGGTAGAATTGCATTCCATCACCTTTCAACTGTGGTATAACATATAGAATAATGGATAGGGAACTGTGCACAACAAGGCTGTGTTCCCATCGAGGGTTTTGATGACATCATAGACCTCGAGAGCGAAGCTTGAGAGTCCTATGATGTCATCAAACACCAGATGGAAACACGCCTTGACGTGCACAGTTCCCTATCTGTTATTTTGTATAGTATGTGGTTCCCCACAAACTGTGCCACATTAATTTCACAAGGATTTGTTAGTTTCTGTACCTTGTCCAGACACTGCCATTTTCTCCTGGTCCTCGCTGCAGTTCTGCTCCGCTGCCGACCCCGAAGGTACCATTGCTCTCTGTCATCTGGCTTAGCTTTGTACGGAGGAACCACTGATTTATTTAGGGAAAAAAAAAACTGCTGACAAACTGATAGTTTGGAAACAGGGTGCCGACTATAGTAGTCCGTGTCAAAACTACCTGAAAAGCTCATGCTCAGCCGCTCACTTACCAGCACCACCATGCTGTACAGTATTTTTTCAAAAGCCAGTGTTTCAGCCAATTGGGAAATGGTTGAAGGTTAAGAAGTTGTTGTATTATCATTGTGATGTCAGAACTATAGTACAACAACTGTTTTGACCTTTGAACTGTCCTACGACAGGATTTGGAAAACCATCGTTTTCCAACCACAATAAACCCTAACCATATACTATATTGCTTTAGCAGAGATGGAAACTGGGTTGGAACAATGTTCCACCATACACTATAAATACATAATACCAATCACTATAAATACATAATACCAATCTATCATAATTATGGAACTAAAAATGTTCAGTAAATTAAAATAACATTCAAATACATAAATGGCTAGTAATAAACTCAAATTTGATTTCAGCAGACTTCATACCGGGTTCATGTCCAAAGGTCTTGTACTCGGCTCCAAGAAAACTAAGTTCATGGTTTTCTCCAGCCCCAGCAAACCCCTTGGCTTTGACCTCTCCCTCTATGACAAACTTGGTAATGCCATTGAAAGAGTCAGTGAATTCGAATACCTTGGCTTACTCCTGGATAGCCACCTCAATTTCAATGCTCACACTAGCCTCACAGTCAAAAAAAACACCAACGCCTTGATATCCTGCACAGAACCAAGCATTACCTTAACAGGGGATCCAAATCCCTCTTAGTCTCCAGCTTCCTCCTTCCTGTCTTTCACTATGGTTCACTTGTCTCCCTCCCTCACTTCTCCATCAAAAATGTCTCCAGACTTTGAAGGTCCTACCACAACGCTATCCACTTTGCCTCCGGTCTCCCTAAACTCACACACCACTGTGACCTTTTTAAGCTCACCAGTCGGCCCTCCCTTGAGGCCCACCTCAACTGCAAGATGGCCACCTTCTTCTTCAAATTCTCCCATGGACTACTCCCTGATTGCCTCACTCCTCTCTTCCAGACAGCCCCCACCACCAGGACTATTAGACTGTCCTCCACTCTCTATTTCACTGTTCCTTTCTGCCAGACCACTCAAAGCCAGAAAACATTCTCTTTTACGGGACCCAAGCTTTTCAACTCTCTCCCTCTGGAACTAAAACTCTGTCCCTCCACAAATGCCTTCAAACACAATATCAGGAGACATTTCTCTCCCACCTGCACCTGCTCGCAGCCCTAATCTAGCTCCCATTCAGCACTTTTTCCCCTCATTCTCTGGTTATCCACCTCAGGCACTTACCCTCTATTTCTAGCACTTGTAGTATTGTTAGTCCACCTAGGCTAGTTTTTAGATTGCACTTAAAGTTTTTGTTTCCCACTGTTATATTATTGTTAAACCCTCACCGAATGCTTAATGTCACCTTGTATTTATTAATTCACCAAGGCTAGTTCATGGTTTACCCTTTAGTCTATATTATCCTAAATTTAGGTACCATTTTATTAACCCTCACTGTTAGTTAAATGTTTAAGCCTGTGTCATGTCTCATGATTGTTGTATGTAACTGGACGCTTGTGTAAACGGGCAGCACTGCTCACATGCCTTTTCAGTATAACCAATAAAAATTAAATGAAATATTAAAATAGTGCAGTTGTATACTGATACTAGTTTCTAAAAACCTTTCCCCTGTAAGGCAAACATTCCGAATAAACCTTGATAAAAAAGTAATTCTTGTGAAAGTAAAGAAAGGGAAAGGAATAGGATAGAAAGAATTTGTGTGAGAGAAGTAAAACTGTTCTGACAGACCTTTCTGGTGAAGACCAATGTTAAGAATTATTAGTTTAGATTATTTGTACAATATGTTAGGAGTGGACCCTATTTTTGTTGAAAACATCCAAGCTTCCTTTGTAACCATGAGAAATTTCCTCAAATTTAAAAGCTTCCATGATTTCTCTTTTCCATTCTAAAATTGATAGCGTTTTGTTTTTTAAGCCAAGTTCTAAGAATTTAAATTCTTTGCAGTGATGGCTGTAACTAGCATACTTATATGCCTAGCAAAACAAATTCTTTGAGTTTTAAGCATTACAGATCTACAAGAGTTGAAATTTATGTTAGGGTAGATATTTGTCAACCCTCTTAAGTAATGTTTAAATAGAGAATAATGCACACATAGGGGGGTGATATGCAGTTTTTTTACACACTCAAGGTGTGTGATAATATAGAAAACTTGAATCGGAAGCTTGAGAGGTTTCTATATTTTCACACACAGTGTAAAAAAAAAAAAAAAAAAAAAAAAATGCAGATCACCCCTACACATGTGTTTTATTTTTTATAATAACTGGCGCAAAAGAACGATGACAGTGACACAGCAAACTTCGGTACCTTATGGGTGCTGGATTCGAGTTGGGTAAAGTGGATGGATCAAGTAATCATCAATCGCAGTAATGAAGTTAAAAAAAACAACTAAAAAACGTGTTATTTAGTCTGTCTGCAGCATTGTTGGTTCATCTTTTAGATGGATAGGGGTCATTATGGTTGCCGTGACATAGAAGTGAAAGGTCAGGCTGCTAGTGGAAACTGAGAGGAGGTAGCGAGGAAAAGTACATTTTTGCTGGGGGAGATTTTTAGTAGGTGAATACTGCTTTTCTGAGTAAAGGACTACTTGCTATGCACATCTCGGCTGTCTTCTGTGTGAGCAAGGTAACTTTCTACTATGTGGAGATTGCTCACAATGGTTGGAGAACTGTCTCGAGCTGCCTCAGATTGTTAAATTGTTCTGGCCTGCTGGCGACAACCTGGCGTGAGACTGTAAAAGTCATATCAACCTGCAGGTTGATATGAGTTTTTTCGTATCAACCTGCGGGTTGATATGACTTTTTACAGTACTCAAAAATGGGTTGATAATGGGGGTCACCAGTTATTATTCTGTATTTAAATACTGTAGATGTTACGTGTTTGCAGTCCCATATCTGGGGCCTGATATTCAGAAAGGTGCGAAGTGCAACTCAGATGTCTACACTGCGCTTTGCAATTGCCCAGGGGTCTGAGGATGCTATTCAGTCAAGAGCTACCTGACTTAATATAGACCCATGTTGGTGCAGTGCTAAGTGGGGTAACACCACCCCAACATGGGTCCTGAAGCTGCCCTCAAGTATTGATAGCACAGGAGTGCTATTAGCAGTTTTCAAAGGTACCCATGCAAATTAGACCATTGGGCATGCAAGGCACTAATGGGCCATTTGCATGCTCCTTGTGGCCCATTTGCATGGGTACTGGAAGCAGGTAGTATGGTGCCCCCGTGTCCATCATAGCTATAGCAATCTTTGGTGGTAGCAATCTCCCCCCTTCAATCACCAGCCCTGTATTTCAAATAAACATCCCTTGTGATAGTGGTACCCCCTCCTTCTCTCTGATTACCAGCCCCATATTAACAATGAAATTCCCTTGTGCCAGTGGTCACCATCGATGGAGCAACTGTCATCTGAGGGCAGAGACTTTTGCTGCCTGGAGCCCTTCCCCTGCAACAGAGTCAGGCAAAAGACTGTGGATACTTTACAAAAGCTTTTTTCCTCAGGAGACCTGCTCATGAAGTGTGCGATCAGATAGGATATTTTGTCCACACTCCCACCCCCACACCCATGACTTATTAAATACATACATATAGAATCTCAGCTTATAGGCTGGGAACAGGGGGGAGGAGGGGGAGGAGGAGCTGACATCCCCTTCTGCTGACTGGATGGAATGTACGGTGATTTCATAAACAAAGATCAGAACTAGATGCACTATGAGTAAAGTGATAATGCTACTATACTATTGTCTTCTGCATATAACGAAAATTAGTGGGTAAATGCTGACAGTCCCAACATAGCTGAGCTGCATAGTTTTAATTTGGAGGAACTGCATTTCTCTATTATAACCTTGATATATAGGGAGTGTGCCTGGTAATAAATCATGATTTATGACGGTTATCCTGCTTAAAAGGAGAATGGGATGCAAACACTTTACAAGTCTGAAAATATATAAATGGTTCCAAATGTAAGGTATACAGTTTGATGGTTCCATGTGATAATGGCAATCAAGAAAAGACGATCGCCGTTAGGGCGAGTGTACATCACCAAAAATCAATGTCTGCGATGTACAATCCCAGCGCTCAGCAAAAGGGTGGCAGATACTTTTTTTTTTTTATGTGGGGGGAGCTTCACCACCCGCACCCCCTACTAAAGAATTATCAACTCAAGGGGAGGTGCATGTCGGGGGAGAGATGCAAAAGAGGAAGAAAATTTTACAGACTGGCGCAACACAATGAATGCATGCCCAGAACAGAACCCGGCACCCTCCCAACCCTAGTCTGCCACCAACCCACAATATCACATGGCCAGCTCAGCAACCTACCAGAGCACTACACCCCACTAACCCTCCCTCCTCTTCCACCCATCACATGGTGTGGGTTCCCCCCATGCGCGTGTACATATAGCAACATCCTGTCACTATATTCATGGACCCCCCCATTCAGTCACCCGCCCTGCTCGGTAGCCCTGTGCACAGGTGCCATGATTGAGTCATCCTTTTTGAAAACACTCAGTTGGATCACAGGCTACCCAGTCTGACATCATATGGTATACTCATTTAGGTACAATATAGCAAGGTGTGTTAATCCAAAGCATAGGCTATTGCTAGTGTCTACAAGGTGCCAAACTGCATGTTTTTTATATATTTACAGTATATATTTTTGCATAAGCAGTGGTATATATTACACTGTATTTACAGCTCTCATAAAGTGCCAGACAATTGTTGTTTAGAAACAGCATCTATATAGGTAAACTAAAGTGATAAATTAACCAGTAGTCTACTATTAGTGATTGAAAGATACTGTCCAGAGGAAGGAACCCCATCACAGCCAGCATGAGGGCACTAGGAGTGCTTTGTATGCTTTACACATGGCTGCCAATGCAATACAGCAGTACTACCTGGCTAGATAATACCCCTCTACTTATTAATTCCTCTGCTCCTTCTGCCACATTCTGCTATCCCAAACTTGTATTACAAGTAACCAAACTAATGGTAGCCCAACCTCTATGCCTAAGGGCAACCTGCGGGATGGTCAGGGTGAATACCTGCACCAAATCAAGTACCTCAAGCAGCAGACTGGTTCATCTGCAATCTCATATAGGCATAGGAAAAAGTGTGTGTGATTGTAGGCAGACTATACTGCTCCTGCTAATCTGCAAAGCAATGTTGAAGTAAATCCTGGACCATAGGATACCTCCATGTCCCCACCAGAATTCACATACATCAAAGGCCTCAGACTTCTCCTAATGAGTGACTGCAGTCTGCTAAGTAAAATGCACAATGTTAAAGTCTAGGTACTGTAGCTCACACAGGACCTGATTTACTCATGTTCACTGAGACCTGGTTAAACACGTTGGTGCCATCCACTGCAGTAATCATACCTTTCTACAACCTATTTCAATTAGACAGGAATAGTAGAGGAGACAGTGTGGCTTGCTGCATGACTGATAAATATACAGCCTCTGCCACCAGCTCACTGACCCCAAAAGGTCAATATGTCATATGTAGAATCGCACATGGAATACTGCGTGGAACATATAGCGCAGTGTACTAGTACGACAGGAGACAAAACCCACAAGGCACATATGTTTCACGCGGTTTTGTACTCTGTCACGCATGGGTGGGGAGGAGGAGTGATGTGGGGGTCAAGACCTCTGTTGGGGAGGTGGCCCACTGAGCTGTTGCCGTGGCTCAGTGGGATGAGCCACGGCAGTGCTGGGGTGCTATGCATCTGTGAACCAGGGCTCGAATCCCTGTCCTAGACATTTGCGAAACCGCATTGTACAGTTTCTTTTTTTCTCCCCCAGCAGTGTTCCTCCCCATCCCAGTGTTGAAGCCTCCCAGAGTTGATTATATTAATGGGGGGGTTCGGGGCACATCTCCCCATGACAGGGGGGTGCATGGGGCAGAGCCCCCCCCAGAAAACAAAGAAGCCATTAGTATCTTTAGCCAAAATGTGTTTTGGTAGTATATCTGAGCGGCAGCAATGTATCCGCTGTAATTACAGCATGGTTCATAGCTGCGCTGTTATGTCATGTGACATTATGACCCAGAACCCTTACTGACAGTGCCCAATGCATACAAATGCCTAGAGAGATAACAGGATGCTACAGGCCACCCAAAAGAGGCTCACAGCTACTAACACACATTCCAACTAGTTTATTTATTTAGTTTTTGTTGACTGGGTATGTGCACTAAATAACACTGTCTATTTTCAGGCATGACCCAGGAAAGTTAGACAAAACCAGCATATTATAACAGGGGAGTTTCAGACAGCATACAGCACAGAAAACAGTGGGGTACATGATAAACACATGGTATACAATGACTATGCATGGAGAGTACAAGAAAAAACATTGATGCTGGGACATCTAAACCTTAACTGGCTCTCCCCAAAATCTGACAACCTGCAGACTCTCTGTGATAGAGCAGGTCTTACGCAAGTATTCAAAGAACTTTCAGGACCCAACCCAAAGAATCCAGCGAACGCCTCAATACTGGACTTCATAATTTCAAATAGACTACACAAAATAATTGTCTCAATGGTGTTCCACAAGGACATAAGTGACCACAAAATTGTGATGTGTGTCAGAGGCTTCAAGGCCCCAGCATTTCAAACTAAATACATATACAAAAAGCACCTCAACTGATTTAATACTACAGAATTTATAAACGACCTAGCTAACATAAGGTAGCAGAAAGCCTACTTTGCATCAACGGTTCATGATGCATCAGAAATATTCAGAAAATGAGCACCCACCACAGGCATAAACTCTAGAAAAGAAGTTTTACTTATAAAAACATTTTGATTATTAGAAAATGTGCAAAATATTACTCATAGCTCTCAGTTGTAGTAAAACCACTTATAGCACCATAAGGACAAAACTACTAATGTTTCTCAAGGTTGCCCCCTTGCTTCATCAGAGTGAAACAACACCTACAAATCCACACCTTATATAGTGTGCCCAATCAGCCATTTAAAAAGTTAATTGTCCCTTGAACCCCCCCCCACCAGAAATGACTCACACCACTTTTGAATCTTTGGGTGCTCGTTGGCAAACATATTTATTAATTAATTTGGCACAATCCATCCCTTTACATCTCAGTTGTCATGTCCAATCATATACATTTATCATAACATAATTTAGTCTTCCACATTCTTCTCCTTTTGGCCTCATCTTCCTCCTGCTTGTTATCTTTCTTCCATTCTTTCGGGTCCAGACACTGAATCAGGCCCCCTTCCTCCGTCACCAGAACCAGGCTGGTTCTCTGTTGAACCTGGGCCTACCCTTCCAGGCCCGGACACTCTGCATCTGGCACCCAAACCTATTCCCCCTCCCCTTTTTAATCCACACCTGGGTTCCTTGCCCCCAGCCCATGTTCCTACCCCCCCACCCTCCACTTTTAGCCCCTCCCCCTTTTATTTCTTCTACCCTTGTATCTCATCTCCTCCTCCTCCAGCACCTTTCTCATGTGCTCCTTGCATATACCCTTTGTCCATGGCACACCGTGCCCTTCCCTGGCAGGGCTCCCCCTAGCCCCCCCATCCTCAGATGCTTCATCACAGCTCCATATGTATGGCCCCCATGATCAGGGCCCTTGGGCACCATACCATTCTTGCCCACTCCAACTATGTGCCAAACTTGTCCCCCCAAACCCTCTCTTTACCAGGTGGGTGTGTGGGGAAAAATCCTTGCAAAAGAGGGCTAGCTGCCTGTGAACTGCCCTTAAATAACCAGTTAGGACCCCAATCAGGACCCCTGTTGGCTCCTCCCCTTGGCCAGTCCCCCTGGTCCCCGAACACCTTGTCATATGATGCTCTTCCTTGTCCCCGCCGTCCCACCTGGTGTTGTCACTGGCTCTTCCCTCCCCCCATCCCAGGCTTCCTACCTTGAATTTCTGGGAGGGGCCTGGGACAACCTGGCTTGCCCTTTGTTGCCCCCAGAAATGATTCACACCACATCACTTTTGAATCTTTGGATGCTCATTGGCAAGCATATTTATTAATTAATTTGGCACAATCTGTCCCTTTACATCTGAGTTATGTCCAATCATATACATTTATCATAACATAATTAAGTCTTCCACATTATTCTCCTTCTGGCCTCATCTTCCTCCTGCTTGTTATCTTTCTTCCATTTCTCCAGGTCCAGACACTGAATCTAGCCCCTCCTCTGTCACCAGAACCAGGCCAGTTCCCTGTTGAACCTGGGCCTCCCCTTCCAGACCCAGACACTCTGCATCTGGCACCCAGACCTATTCCCCTTCCCCCTTTTAATCCATGCCTGGGCTCCTTGTCCCCAGCCCGTGGTCCTAACCCCCTCCTCCCACTTCTAGCCCCCCTCCCTTTTATTTCTTCCACTGCCCCACCTCCCGCTTGCATTTGGATGGCAGGGCCCCCCCATGGGTTAGAACCTCAGCCCTCTTTGGGCTATCTTCCCCACTAGCTCCCCGATCAGCCTTAAGAAAAGGCACATCCTGAACTCCATCAGGTGCACCCCATCTGACCTGTAGACCGCAGCCTGATCGTACGCTATGTTCCTGTGTTGGATGCGCACCCCCCATCTCTATGACCGCTCTCACTACCCTTCTGTTGAGATGCTTCCTGACTTTTTCTATCAGCTTGACATCCTTGGCCCCCCTCCATTCCCTCCTGGACATGATTTTGGACCAGCCGATGGTCACCCCCGGCCACCATCCTTAACCCTAAATGCATCACTATGCATTCCGGCCTGCCCCACTGCCCTTCAATTCCTGCAGCAGAGGCAATAGCTGGGCCCACTTCATACCCCTGATGCCTTTCCATTGTACTTTGGTGCAATTAGACTCTGGGTGCAGCTGGGTTCTTCTGCCCATGGTGGCTGCAAACCACTCTGCCCAGTACACAAACGAATGCTCCACGATCCACAACTTCCGTCTGGTACCTGCCACAGGAACAAAAGAAAATAGTGTGAACCATCATTGTTAGCACCTAACATACCATTTGTAACTGTCTGACCTCCAGCAGCCAATTTTCCTTCAGTTCCTTCACTGTGTCCCCCCTTTTTGCTGCCTCTGAATCCATGCCAATCCTGAAAGAGTGTAGGGCAAATTCGCCCAGCTCTTCCCCTTGAATGCTAGCGCCTTCCTCATTACTGCCCCTATCTGGAATGCCATGACTGGTGTTCCATCCCCATGCCAGAACATCCCCCCCCCAGCTCTGCCCCTGTGGTTCTCATACTCCTTCCATGCATCCGCCACACAACTCAGAGCCCTAGGCTTCTGGTGCAGGCTCACTGTGGTCCCCCACTCCTTCTGCTGTGTTTTTGGCCTGGCCAACCTGATGGTGATGGCGTCCCCCTCTACCCACACCCCTCATGCTGCAATGTGAGTTCGGGCAACCCTTTTTGGGGGGCCACCACCTCCCCCACCCTGAATGCCCCATCTGCCATTACTGCGAAGATCGCCCTGAAGAGGGGAGCCTCCTGGGCCAATTTACACACTTTCCATGTGGCCCCCAACACCTTGTCCAACAGCTGGCCCTCGATCAGGCACCTGCCATCCTTTGTGTTCCCCTGTCCCCTCCACCATACGGTGAGCATCCTTTTGACCATCCTGTCAGCCGTGGCATCTGGCCACCCTCTGTCCTGGCATACCCAGCTTACTCCCACTAGTTGAACCACTATCGTGGTGTGCACCATATCTGACTCACTTTTCTACTATGAACCTCTTGACCTGTTCGTCCTGGACTGGCCTGGCCCTGTCCCAACCCTGTCTGGCCCACCCCTCCTTCATACACCCTCAGGGTCCTGGTTGCCCAGGAGCCCCAGTACAGCGCCCTGGCAGTGGTCCTCCAATCTCCCACATCCAGTCTGGGACCATGGTCCTGTGTGTTGCCGCTTGTGGCGCCAATCTCCAGAACCTGTCGAGCTGGAAGCAGGAAAGACTTTCAGACAATTCATTCTTGATCCCCGGAATATGCTGTGCTTTGAATGACACATTCAGCTTCAGCCCCAATAGCACCAACCTCCTCATTATTTGTCCCACTGTCTCCATGTTCCCACCCTGCCTGTTGATGACCTCCATCACCCCTTTGTTGTCTCACCACAGCATAATGTGTTTTTCCCCTCATCTGCTCTCCCTAGACCTCCATAGCCACCCAAATTGGGAATATTTCCAAAAAAGTGATGTCTCTCAAATGGCCTATCATCCCCAACTGACTTGGCCAGGCCTCCTCCATCCATTCCCCTTTAAAATATGCTCCCATCCCAAGCACTGTTGGTGTAGAGCTCTAGGTCCATGTTGCGCTCCCATTCTGCCTGCCAGAGTGTTACCCCATTATACTGGTCCAGGAAATCCTCCCAAACCCTAAGGTCCTCTCGTATGCCTTTTGAGATGTCTACCCAGTGGTGCAGCTTCTTCGCCTTCCCTGTCACCCTCCCAAGCCTCCTCGTAAATGCCCTCCCTGGGCTGATTGCCTTGCAAGCAAAATTAAGGTGCCCCAGCAGTTGCTGTACCTGTACCAGTGGCACCTCCACCTCCCTATCACCTGTGCCAGTAGGCCCTGTAACCTGGCCACTTTGTCACCCGGTAGCCAGAAACAACCTTTCTCCATGTCCACCTCGATCCCCAGGAACTCCAGCTTATGTGCCAAGCCCTCAGTCTTCCCCTGTGCCAGCGGATACCACTCCACTCACACATCACCGTGAAGTCCCCAACATGCTCTGTGCCTCAGTGCAGCTCTCCCCAATGATCAGAACATCATCCGGGTAGTTCACAACCCTCTTGTGCCCATACTTCTCCCTGAACACCCACTGGACCCACAAGCTGAAGGCCTCAAAAGTTGAGCAGGCCACCGAGCAGCCCATAGGTATAGCCTTGTTGACGTATAACTCCCCCTTGAAATGGAAACCCAGCAGATCCCAGTCAGCCGGGCTGACCGGCAGCAGCTGAAACATGGACTCTATATCCATTTTCACCAACCAAGCCCCATTGATTGCCCTGTCCATCCCCACCACTTGATCTAACAAGATGTAGGATACTGCTCTAAGGTGGTCCAGATTGCCGTCATTCACCGATTGCTATTGTGGGTATGACAAATGGTGGATCAGCATATACTCGCCGACTTGTTTCTTGGGTACCACCCCCAGGGGATACCCAGAATTTGGGGCATGGTGGTGCCACTAGCAGCCCCTGCACCCACCCTGCCCTTATCTCCTTTGCTATCTTTTCCCTGATCACCCCCTCTTTTCCTCTCATCGACCCCAGGTTCTTGGCCCTAATCCCTTTTCACAGTCAGTGGAAACCCATTGGGAAACCTTCCCTGAAACCCAGCTGGAGGCTCTCACCCACCTCCCTGTCTGGGTACTCCCGGGTCCACACCTCCACCACCTCCCATATGATGGGGGTGCATGCCAGAGGGTACCCCCACCTCCCCTTTCCTTGTCTTGTCTAATAACCGTAGGTGGCCCCAAGGCCTCCCCTGTTATGCCCCCTTCCTCTGCTGAGGCCCCCTGCTCCCTCGAAAGGGGCAGTCCAGTTGGTGGCTGCTCCCCTGTCCTCCCCTCTCCCCCCTTGCCTGCAGGCTGCCACCGGGTGTGCTCCCCCGCACCTTGAGCATACATGCTTGAATGCCTGTGAGCTGCCCTTAAGTAACCAGTTACGACCCCAATCAGGACCCTGCTGGCTCTTCTGCCTGGCCAATCCCCTGGGTCCCTGAGCTCCTTGTCATATGATGCCCCTCCTTGTCCCGCCCCCTAACTTGTGATGTCACTGGCTCATCCCCCCCATCCCCAGGTTTCCTACTTTGAATTTCTGGGAGGGGCCTGGGACAACCTGGCTTGCCCTTTATTTGGCAAGCTTAATTAGATCAATTACATGAACCCGGGTTCAACATGAAGTGCATATCACAGATTCATTAAACCATCTCATTTCAGTCTTGACAATACATTAATACAATCTTGGTTACAATAAGAATAAAATGGGATCGTAATCACCAGGCACATGGACTTAGGTATTTAGAACAACTGAGACAAGGCAAGTATCAAGATACAAATTATTGCACCAACCTAGGCATATCTAATCAATTGTTGATATTATTGACTCATGCTGAACCACTGTGTGTCTGCAGTCACAATTTATTTAAAAATGCAGATAAATCAATGGTTTCATTTAACCCTTTGTCACTTCTAGCTTTTGGAACATATATCCAAAAGCTTTCCCTTTGGCCAATTCTCTTTTCAGTATCCCCTCACCTTGGTCCCATGGGAACCTTTTCAATGCCCAAAAACATTATGTCATGTTCTACATGTTTGTTTTTTATTAACATGCTTTAGAATTGCATAACTCTCATTGTTATTCTGCAAGGCTCGAACATGTTTATTAATTCTAATTCTGAACTATCTTGTCGTCCTGCCCAAATAATAGTGGCCACAACTACAATACAGTATATGCACCACACCGTCTGTGTTACAAGTTATGAAATCTGCAACTGTGAGATCTTGTGCTGTATTTGGATTCCTAAATGTTTTGCTCTGCACCACATATTTACAGAAGGTGCATTTACCACATGTGAAGCACAGATGGGGGGGCCGTCAAGTTTGTTTGGCTCTGTGTTTAACCATTGGTAACATACTAGGGGAAGCTAAATCCTTAGTATTCTTTGGTCGCCTAAAAACTACTGATGGTCCTGCCTCTACTATATTTTTTAAGTGAGGTTCTAACTTCAGCAAATTCCAGTTATTCTCTATAATCTCTCTCACTTCCCTAGATCTAACTGAGGAAGTGGTTACAAAAGGACAGCGTTTATTATTGGACATGTTTCTATTCTGGGGTACCAATGTTTGTGCTCTATCCATATTTGATACTGATACTACCGCATTTTCTATAGACTCACTACTATAGCCCCATTACTTAAATCCATGTATCTGTTCTGCCTGTTTATTATAGAACTCATGTTCCTCTGTACAATTTCTTTTCGTTCTTATGATCAGACCTCTAGGTATACTGTACAGTATATGTCTAGGATTGCAACTATTGAGCAATAACAAACTATTTTGATCTGTCTCCTTCTGAAAAAGGGTAGTACACAGCTCCCCCTACCAATTTCTGTATATTCTTAGATCCAAAAATGTAGTCGCCTCCTGGTGGATGGTGGACTTAAATCTCAGGCAACTGCTAGTGCTTTCAACCCATAAAATGAATTAATTAAACTGTGCAGGTGTATCCTTCCATATTATAAGCATAGCATCTATATAGCACCACCACAAGTCCAAAAGATGGAAAAATGGATTTGTGGCAACGCTATACAGTACCTGCTCCCATCTGGCCACAAATAATCCAGCACAACTGGGAGCCATAGTGGCCCCCATTGCAGTTCCCCTGATTTGTCTATAAAATCTCTGTTGAAACAAAAACATATTTTTACTTAATACCATCCTTGCCAGTTTCAACAGGTACCAAGTGAGCATTTGTGCCCTTTCCTCCTCAGTTCATTGATTTACAAAATGCTCCAAGGCAGCTAGACCCTCCTATTTGGAGATAACTGTGTATAGGGAATTTATGTCCAATGTAGCTAGAAACCATCCCCTTCTGGTAATCTAAGTATTCAATTAAATTAATTACTTCCATGGAGTCTTCAATATATGAACTATCAGTTTTTACAAATGGCTGTAGAAAGCTATCTGGAAACATGGAAAGGGGCTCCGTTACCCAGCCTTTTCCCAATATAGTAGGTCTGCCTGGGAGGATGTTGCATTTTTTTGCACTTTTGGTAATATATAAATGACTGGTACCACAGGTTTGCCAACTGTTAGTGCTTTATAAGTGTAGTCTGGCAAATACCCCCTCAGGAAGCCAACATTCAAAATTTCATCAATGTCATTTTTATATTGTTCAGTATGATTACCACTCAGTTTCTCATAGGTTGATGTGTCACCCAGCTTCCTTGTAGTCTCACTTCATCACTACCACAGCACCCCCTTTATCTGCCGCTTTTATTACTATTTGATGATTCTGAGTTAGATTTTTTAATACCTGTTTTTCTTCAGGCTGGAGTTGGGGTACACCAACATTTTTTGTTATAAGTTCTTCCAGATCCATCTCACATTTCTTAATGAACATGGCTACCACTGAGTTATTTACTGGACAACACTCTGAGCATGCTCTAAATGGGGTGCCCCCCCCCCACCACCACATTCATGTCCACATGTCCCTCATTTACAAAATCATTTTCTGGGTTTAAGTACTGAAACATGAGATTCCTTGCATATTTATAGAAGTCAATGAGAATATTAAAGTAATTTACATTTGCAGTAGGCACAAATGACAAACAAACCTTTGCTTAACACAGAGATTTCATGTTCAGTTAATACATGGCTAGACATGTTAATTACGGGAGGCAAGTCCACATTTTGGCTTTTGGGGGGGACTGTGTTTGGGTACATATAGATTTCTCTATCAGTACTTTTACCTGTTGTTTTCTCCACACCAGCCCCCCTCCCCGTCCTCTTCTGCCCCTGTACTGCTGCTGTATGTAGGGCTGCTGAAACCTAGTTTTCCGCTGGCTCCTCCATGGAGGAGTATGGGTGGAAAATCCCTCCTCCTCCATTTCTAAAAAATAGTCTGAGTCATCTGTATCTGAAGGACCTGTTGTATAGTTTAATGCAGTCCTATCGTTATTTAAATTAGTAGAATTACTTTCCACAGTGCCAGACTTTAAAATAGATTTGACTTTTGCAGGTTCAGTTCTATCTGCTGACCAATCACGTACTCTGTTTAACCTGTAATCAGTCTCATCATATATAAACTTTTTTCTTTTAGCCATCTGTAACTGAATATAATATATTGTTACCTTATCAAACAGCTGCTTGTTGTATTTTTCAAATTCTTCATTAGTGGCATGCTGTTTAAGATGTGCTCCAGCATCAGCAATCTCTTTAGTCAATTGTTCACGTACAGGGCCAGCTCTCTGCACAGTTAGGGTCATGTTTTTTATAGAGGCTCTATCCATGTTTGCCCACCATAACGCCATACATTCTGGGTCTTCAGTGCCAAAAGGTGGCTTATTTGATTTGTAAACCCAGCAGAATGTGCTTTACTTCCAAATATGCCTCGAAGGTCATCTTATGCCAATACATACGGCATCCTCCCATCACCAATCTCTCTAATTTTCTAAAAATGTGTTTTACCTCTGGAACATCCTGCTGAGTGTTACTGGCACCAACAGTTGCCAAAATGGGGTTGATGCCATCTCTGGATTCAAACAATGTTTCACAAAATCTCCTTATGGTCTTCGGGTTTTCACTTGGACCCCCTCCAGTGTCATTCATTTTAGCCATGCTGTAGTGGCTACTGAAAACTTGGGGGAACTACCAATACTCAACACACTGTTCTGCAAACTATTATCATGCCACAAAACAAACAAAATGACTAGAGAGCCAAAACTACACTAACGTGAGTTTGTGTAACACCACAAAAATGAACTCAAAAACCTGGAGTAGTTGCCTTTTACACCCTGTTATGGGAATCATGTGATGTAATCCACATAGGATTCACAAAAAAAAAGAAGAAAACAGCACCAGGATGAAGTGGTGGTGCTAGCTAATAAAATGTGTAAAAAAAAAAAAAAAAAAAAAGCAGAAAATGAGCACCCACCACAAGCTTAAACTCAAGAAAAGAAGTGTTACTTATAAAAACATTTTTATTATTAGAAAATGTGCAAATATTACTCATAGCTCTCGGTAGTGGTAAAACCACTTATAACACCAAAAGGACAAAACTACTAATGTTTCACTAGGTTGCCCCCTTGCTTCATCAGAGTGAAACAACACCTACAAATTCACTCCTTATATAGTGTGCCCAATTTGGCATTTAAAAAAAATGTATTAGATCAATTACATGAACCCAGGTTCAACATGAAGTGCATAGCACAAATTCATTAAACCATCTCATTTCAGTCTTGAGAATACATTAATACAATCATGGTTACAATAAGAATAACACGGGATCATAATCACCAGGCACATGGACTTAGGTATTTAGAACACCAGAGACAAGGCAAGTACAGTATCAAGACACAAATTATTGCACCAGCCTAGGCAGATCTAGTCAGTTGTTGATATTATTGGCTCATGCCAAACCACTGTGTGTCTGCAGTCACAATTTATTTAAAAATGCAGATAAATCAATGGTTTCATTTAACCCTTTGTCACTTCCAGCTTTCGGAACATATATCCAAAAGCTTTCCCTTTCGACAATTTTCTTTTCAATATCCTTTCTCCCTGATCTCATGGAAACCTTTTCAATGCCCCAAAACATTATGTTATGTTCTACATGTTTGCTCTGCAAAAGGACCACATGCTCTTATGTACTAAAGAAGAGCAATATCATCTTACTAGACACACCCTCATACTCAATGCTCTTCTGTGCATCTGCCATCAGCACCATCATACCGGTTGCCTGGAACAAGCTACAGAGCACACTGAAACTTAGCTCCTTGGTTAGGAGAAAGTTCTTCAAGTCCCTCATCAAGAGCAACTGTCCTGAAGTTTGCACATGTAAGTAAGGTGCACTAGGTGAGGAATCAAATATGCCTCTCTGATGAAGCCCTCATGGAGAAATGTAAGATGTAGTGCTACTGCATTATTTCTCTTTCTGTATGCTGATTTATTGTATGATGAGGAACATGGATTAAAGAAACTGATCTAAAGTAAGCCTACCAGTATTTATACCCAAGAGGGGTGAGTGCACTGTCTTCCTTTGAACCAAATATGCCTTACACAGGATGTGCTACCAGCTGGACACTAAAGCATAATTCTAAGTCACTTAGTTGACTAACCTATTTAAAAGTGTATGACTAGACAAGCACTATGTGACAAATACTCATATTAGCAAAAATGACATCATTGTATTCATTAAGATGCACTGCCAACTAAGCCAGATCTTAAGTACTTCTCGATACCCAGTGCACTTATGCACTTGCTGTATTTTCTTATATGTGATGCTTGTGGCTTCGATATTTGCGATATTTTCCTTGTATTTGTACTATTGTTAATTGTACTGTGATGTCATTTCAGTTCTCCAACCCAGGACCTCCTTGTGAATGAGCTTGCTCCACGGACCCTTTTCCTGGTAAAATAAATAAATTTAATTGAAATTTAAAATTCCCTGATGCCAGTGCCCCCCCAGTCCCCACCCCCATATTAATAATAAAATTCCCTGATGGTAGTGGTCCCCATATTACAAATAAAGTGGTGGCATTGGTCCCACCTTCCCTCTGAGCACCAGCCCCATATTACAAATACAGTGGTGGTAGTGGTCCCCCTCCTCAAATCACCAGCCCCATATTACAAATACAGTGGTGGTAGTGGTCCCCCTTCCCTCTGAGCACCAGCCCCATATTACAAATACAGTGGTGGTAGTGGTCCCCCCTTCCCTCTGAGCACCAGCCCCATATTACAAATAAAGTGGTGGCAGTGGTCCCCCCTTCCCTCTGAGCACCAGCCCCATATTACAAATAAAGTGGTGGCAGTGGTCCCCCTTCCCTCTGAGCACCAGCCCCATATTACAAATACAGTGGTGATAGTGGTCCCCATATTACAAATACAGTGGTGGCAGTGGTCCCCTCTTCCCTCTGAGCACCAGCCCCATATGAAAAATAGAATTCCCTGGTGCCAGTGCCCCCCCCCCTTCCACCACTTGTACAAAAAAATCTACCTGGCTGTACATATGGTGGCCAGCCAAGAAGATGTGAGGAGGACTGTGCTGGTCACTATATGCTCCTGTGGCACCACTGATAATGCTGTGGTGATTGGGGGCATGCCTGGGGCCCGGGAAGGGGACCACTGGATGCCAGGGTTTGTTTGTTTTTTGTACTTCTGGGCTGGCAATCTGTGGGAAGGGGGACCACTAGCACCAGGGAAATTTATTTTTCATATGGGGCTGGCAATCAGAGGAAGGGGGGACCACTAATATCAGGGAAGTTTGTGATACGGGGCCAGCAATTGGGAACCACTGGCACCAGGGAATTTTATTTTTCATATGGGACTGGGGATCAGAGGGAGTGGGGACCACTGCACCAGGGATGTTTATTTGTAATATGTAGTTGGAAATCAGAGGTAGGGGGGAACCATTACCACCAGGGAACTGTATTTTTAGTACGGGGCTGGGGAATCAGGTGGGGGGAACCGCTGGCACTAGGGTATTGTATTTTCAATACAGGGCTGGCCATCGGGAGGGGGACTGACCACAGGGGTGGGTATGCTCCTCCAGCAGCCAACCAACTGATTGGTTGCATTACCTCTGGCAGCTGCTATGATTGCACAGAATTAGAGGAAGTTTTTATTGGTAGTATTTGCCCAGCACAAAGCAGTGTGCAAATCTTCTTGCACCATGCAAATCCACTGTCCCCGCCTCACTGTTTGCATACCCCCAGTTGGTTAACATAGGTGTTATCCCTGTTTGCTGGTGCAACAGAGTCCTTTCAATATTGGAATCCAGTGCAATACCCAGTTTACGCAAGCAAAGACCAGTTTGCACCCACGAAAACTTATGAATATGGGACCCTTGATTTTTAATTTGCTGTCCTCATGTTTAACGCAATTATCCAGTTGCAGTAATCCCATTTTGTTTATGTGAACTGGCGTATAGTATAAATTGTTCAATAACTTATATTAAATCATTCTATAGTTCACTAATGAGGACATTTTGTGTTGGGGTGACCAAATTTCCTGCCAATGCCAATTAGCCTCTTTGGGACCAAGTACTATAGTCCAATAATTTATGGAAGTTTGGAGATTACCTTAATAAAATTATTGAAAAATGACTAAAATATAGAGATTCTAGACCTTGTTTTACAGATTGTCAAGAAGTTTCTTGTATCTGCACTTGTGTGAAATAGCCTGTCCTTCCAGCTATATGTTTTAGCAATCACTTCTCTGGCATTTGTTAAAAAATATATGTCCCTTTGTTCCAAGCTGAATTTATCTTGTAGCTGAACATTACTCAGCCAGCTCATTTCTTTAGTTAAGTCTAAAATATTCTTAATACCCAACTCTTGTAATTTATTTTGAGTAGTGTTTTTTTTCCCAATTATAATATTTAACTTACCCCGGATGTGTTGTTGTGGAGACTTGCCCAAATTTAGGTCTAACAAAGCAGCTGTCTGGTGTTATTGTCTTAAAGAGTCTGATATAATTGGACTTGTAAATTTCCTTTTATTGGATGTCATATTTAAGAAAATAAGAGATTCGGTCCTAATATTCAAATTCGTGCAAAGTGGAGTGCAGAAATTTGTGCTGCGCCTCGCGAATGCCAGGGTGCTTGAAGATGCTGTATTAAATCGAATAGCACACAGGCGCTATTTGACTGAATATAGGACCATGTCGACCCAGTGCTAAGCCACTTAGTGCTGCCCTGACAGGGCTCCCGAAGTACACCACCAAAATGGATAGCGCTGTAACGCCATTTGCAATATTTAAAAGGACCCATTCCAATGAGTCCATTGGGCATGTAAGGCACTAAGAGGCCATTTGCATGCCCATTATGGACTCATTTGCGTGGGTAGTGAGGGACCTTGGGGGGGGAGCTACTGGACACCAGGGATGTTTTTTTTGTAGTTCTTGTTTGGCAATAGGAGAAAGGGCAGGGACTACTGGCACCAGGGATTCTCTTGTTGTCATGGAAGGGTTGGTGATCAGAGGGAGAGGGATGCTCTGTAGGACACATAATAGATACATAACTCTGGTTATTTCAGTCCTCCTTTATTCTTTGGTTACATTTAACTTGTAGTATGCTTGAATGGGACTTTCATAGTTTCAGATAAATCTATTTATGGAATTCTGAATCATTTTAAACCATTTGTTTGAGATACAGTTAATTATTAACATGAGATAAAGTATTTTAGGTAATGTAGTCATTTTAGTATACTCGGGTCTCCTCCACAAATTAAGTGGAATCTTATTCTAGCACTCCAAATAATTTTCTACTGTATTTTTAAGGTACCTAATATTTACTTTTGCAAAGCTACTTTATGACTTATAAACTTTATCAGCGAGGTACTTAATTACCCTTCAGAGCAATCAAGGCCAGAATCTAAATCATAATATTTTTGTGTATAAACTGTCTGGCAGCAATAGCTATGCTTTATCTTTGTTAATTTTGTAGCCAGAAAGATTCCCAAAGGCATTGAAAATATTCATTATTATATTTAGTGGGTTTGAAACTGTTAACAGATAATCATCTGCATAAGCAGAGTAGATGTATTTCTTGCCTTTAATAACTACCCCTTCTATGTCTTGTTCTACTTTTAACTTTTATAGCAATGGTTATAAAGACAAGATAAAACAAGCTAGGAGATAGTGGGAAGCCTTGTGTTGTCCCTCTTTTAATTTTAGAATAAATTGATATTGCTCCATTTACCAAAATTGCCACCTGGGGTGTGGTGTAAAGCATTCTTGTCTGTCTTATAAAGTTATCTGGAAAACTGAAGTGTTTTAGGACACTAAATAAGTACTTCTACTTCACTCCATTGAATGCCTTTTTGGCACCTAGATAAATTAAGGCAGTGTGGACAGTTTTCAGCTGCTTATATAATATGTAGGACCTTCCTTACTTTATCAGCTGCATATCTGCCTTTTAGGAATTCAGTTTGCTGCTGTCCTATTAAGTACTGCATAGCCTTATTAAGTTCATTACATATTACTTTAATTCTGACACAAAAATTCTTACTAATCAGTGTTATAGGTCTATACCTTTTGCTTTATTCTGGATCCTTGTCCTTTTTGTGTAATAAAATTATTAGCCCTGTTTCTAATGTTGGAGGTAGCTTTTTATTTTCTCAGGTTTCTAAGAACTTTATTGGCCTTCTGTGCACTGCTTCTAAGCTATCTCTATCCTTCATTAGAACTGGATCCCCAGACTGCACACAGAACTTCAGGTGTGTCCTAAACAGTGATATACTGTATGTAAGGGTCGTTCTGCTTAATCATGGCAACATTGAAAATGTTAGCAGAAAAAGAATATTGGTTCACAAGTCTGCCCTGTTTTATCCTGTCCTGTTCTGGGACCTAATGTCTATTTGGGGATATTGCCCCTTGCCTTACTGCTTTACCCCGTATAACTACTAAGCCTTTTACTCTGTCACAGCTGTGTTTGAATCCATTAATGCTTCTTGCACCCACCACCGCTGCTGGTAGACTATTCCACAGCTCCATCACTCTCTCTGAGAAATAAAACTTTCTCAAATCCCTCCTTGATTCCCCCCCCCCGCCAACTTCCATTCATGTCCCTGTGTTCTTGATTCACCAGTCTTGCTGAATATTCCCCCAAATCTACCTGTCCATTCCTTTCAGGAACTTGAAGATCTCTGTTATGTCTCCCTTCTCTCTTCCGGTCCAGTGAGTACATGTTCAGGGCCTTAAGTGATCCTCATAGGATCTGCCCTGCTGGCCCTTAATCATTTTGGTTGGCCTACACTGTACCATCTCCAGCCTGACTTTGTCTTTTCTTAGGTGGGAGTTCCAGAACTGGGAACTGTATTCCAGAAGCAACTCCACCAGTGATCTATAATGAGAAGCAGTGTCACCTGTTTCCTTTTTCCATCAACCCCCCTATCCTGATACACCTCAACATCCTGGTTGCCTTGCTGTAACTTTGCTATATTGGCTAGAACATTTTGGGGAGTCACTTCTGATGACTCCCAGGTCCCTTTCCTCAGTGGTAGTATTCTACTTAACCCCTCCCATCCAATACACCTTCCTAGGCTTCTCGTTCCTTTTGTGCATCACCTTGCACTTTTTGGCATTCAATTTCAACTGCCAAAACTTTGGACCATATCCCTAATCTTTTCAGATCCCTCTGTAGCTAACCCTTTTCTCACTGTCTGCCCTGCCACAGATCTTTGTGTAACCTGTGAAGAGACATACCATGCCTTGTATTCTTTCTCCTCTGTCACTAATGAACATACTGAAAAGAACTGACCTCAGGATTGAACTCTGTGGCACCCAGATCATAACTTCCTTCTCCCCTGACTTGATGTTTGCCAACACTGTCTGCTGTCACCCCCCCCAGCCAGCTCCCCACTCATCCAATTAGATCCTTTGCTGTTCCCAGATCATCTAACTTCATCAGCAACCTTCTGTGTGGCACAGAGTTGAACACCATGCTAAAGTTGAAGTAGGCCATATCCACTGCTTGTCTCTTGTCCACTGCCCTAGTTACCAGTCAAAGAATACTATTATGTTGGTCTGACAAGACCTCCCTGTCATGAACCTGTGACACCCATTCAAAGGCATGACTTATTTGCCTCTAGAATAATCCCTCTCCTTATGCACCCCAGCATCTTATTAGTCAAAGTATATGTCTACCTGCACTGAGAGATGGTTTTAGGTTATTTCTATATATCACCTCCAGGCCACTCTCCTCCTCTGTCCTCTCTACTGGCATCCCAGAAATATAGTACAATGTTCTGGAATGTTTCACCTCTATATGTATCACCTTGCACTAACTGAAATTGAATGTCAGCTGCCAAATACTGGACCATTTCTCCAGTCTTCCCACATCCTGTCTCATGTTGTTAAATCCCTTTTCACTATCAGCCTCTCTCTTTACCAACTAAACTTCACATCTCGACTGCAAGGCTGCCAACTGAAACAGAGATTAGCAAGTAGTTTACTGAGAACCTGCCAGCAACAAGAGTATGCTGTGGTAATGTAGCTTAAAGTATTCTTTTATGTTTGTGTGAAGAACTTGTACTAATGAAAATATGATGTTTGTAAATATAATCAAAGGAATGTAACTGTTTATCTTATTTAACTGTATTTGCTGTCAAGGACACCATTGTAAAGGCACTTTGCTAAATGGTTTTACCCTAATTGCTGTCCCAATTTTATCCTAAAAGCCCCTATTGCTCATCTACTCTCCCTTCCTGCCCACTCTTCTCCACTTCTCTCTCCCCCTCTTCTTCCCACCTCTCCATCCAGATCCCTCTGCTTACTTTCCCCACCTTTCTCTCCCTCTCTCCTTATCCTCCATTAACCTATTCCAGCCACTCCCCTCCTCCACTCCCTCCTCTCTCCCCCCACCCCCTCTCTCCCGACCTCGCTGTAGCTCTCAATTCCTGGTTTGCACTTATCTCTGACAAAATCAAAGTCTGCCTGCATCTCCTCTTGTGTAACCTTGCTATCTCCATAGTGTTGCACCCACCAAATTTGTATCCTGCCAGTTACCTGGCTGTTGTTTATAGTACAGTTTCGTATTTTGTGACCTCTCTATAACTTTCAAGATGTGCCTTCTGAACATGAAAACTGCCACCACTTCCAGCCATTGTTTAGCAACATAGTTTTCCCTGCATATGTAACCTTCTTGTCTGTATCCCAAGAACCTTTGTAAAAGAACCTCTGGTTCAAAGGTTCTAATCCTAGCTTCTCAATAAATAAATAAATAATTAAAGACAGCAAGTGAAACCCCACCAACAGAGCTGTGCACCATCTGCAAGTGGACTTACCTTGCCCTAAATAGCCTGTCATATGTCACAGATATGCGTATTGAGCAGTAGTGGTCCTAGAACCAAACATTTTGGTATTTTTACTAGTCACTGTCCTGTCATCAGAAAATTTACCATTTAGAACCACTGTTTGGGTTCTACTAATCAACCAGTTTTTGATCTAGCCAATTATCCCATCCCCTATCCCTAGCTGACTCATCTTCACAACTATCCTCATACATGGTAAAGTCATATGCCTTGCTAAAATCTAGGTATAGCACAGCCACTGCCTGACCCCTGTCTGCTTTCACCCAACCACAGTTTGCTGCACTATTTGGGTGCTACTAATCAACCAGTTTTTGATCTAACCAGTAATCCCATCCCCTAGCCCTAGTTGACTCATCTTCCTAACTATCCTCATACGTGATAACAAGTCAAATGCATTGTAAAATCTACAGCAGGTATATCACATCCACTGCCTGACCTGTGTCTGCTTTCACCTGACCACAGCTTGCTGTGCTTTGGTTTGGGGCCTTTTGCTGGGTTGCGGGAATTCTGCCGACAGTGACTTGCTGCGTCTAGCTAAACTTTATTCCTAGGCACTGCAGGCTTTCAACAGACTGCAGTGTTACATTTCATCCTCTACTTGTGACACAGCTGGGGCTGCTTGCTCTGTCCAGGTCTCTCTGGGTGTTCTTCATAAAAAACCATGATCTCCACAGCTCCTGGGTAACACCTTCATGGCTACAGAAACACGCCAATCGGGTGCGAGGAACTCAGACCAATCAAGGGCTAGCACCTACATCCAAAACACAAAAAATGTTTGGAGTATAAATAGAGGCAGTTCATCCACTGACACAGGCTGCTGAGTCCCTGCTGAGAGAGGACTACATCACCAGGGCCCTTCCTTTGTGGCAACACTTTGTTTCTGTGACTTTTGCTATGTATCGTGCTTTCACCCAACTGCATCTTGATGCATTTTGGTTTTGGGGCTTTTGCTGTGTTGCGGGAATTCTGCCGACAGTGGCTTGCTGCACATAGCTAAACTTTATTCCTAGGTGTTACAGGCTTTCAGAGGACCACGGCATTAGTTTTCATCCTCTACTTGGGACACAGCTCTATACAAGAAGCCAGCCAACCCACCCAGAGCTCGTTCTAATTATATAGACTTACTCATAGGAGGAGCTACCATTAATAAGTCTTGCCTTCAAGATCGTGTGTTTGAAGGATTTTAACTGCCTGACTCATACTGAGTGACATCTAACCCAGCCAACCAGAGGAGAAAAAAAAATTATTTCATCCACAATGGGGGATTCTGTGACAGATCCAATACCAATCCTCAGAGACTGGTAGGTGGACAAGGTAGTCCTCTAGGAGAAACAAAAATTCATTTTTTCTTTCTTGTAGTCTTTCATCCACATAGTTAAATAAAATGGACATCATTTATTGCTAGTGATGTGGGGCGTCCTTCCACAGGGTACACTTTCTAAGGATGGGTCACTGCCCCACATGCTGGACCATTAACAGACTGAAATGCCAGCTCATGGAAGCCTGGACCCATATTTTTCAACTCCATAACTTACTAAGTAGCCAAGGACCACTGGACTCTCCTCAGTCATGCCATCTTCACCAAGAAACCACTCCTCACCCACATTCAGAAATAGGCAGAGAGGAGTGGCAGGTGGTGAGAAGGAGAGGGGCAACAACAGCAAATCCAGGAAACAGCACAGGGAACAGGGCCCACTCATTCAAACAACTAACAGGTTTGCACCTTTGGCTACTGTGATGGGCAATAGACACAGTATGGGGCCAATACAAACACAGTCAGATCGCCTAAAAGGAAACAACAAGGAGAAAAGCTCCAAAGGTGGCAAAAGAGTGATGACCATAGGTGACTCCATGATCAGAGGAGTCACGCATCACCTGTGTCAGGACAGAGATACTAAGGTGGTGGTTAGGTGCCTTGCTGGAGCTTCTGCAGGAAGGGACACCAGCCATATCGACAGGATTCTAAGAAAAGAGGGGGATTGCACAAGCGTTTTCGTCCACATAGGTACAAACGATCTCACAGACCAAAAGGTGGAAGAAGCCAAAAGGCACATATCAAAATTAGGTGAAATGTTAGTCTCCACAGCACCTGTCATAGCCTTCTCAGAAGTTCTCCCAGTGTGGGGGAAAGGAGGGCGAAAGCAAAAAATCAGGGAGACAGATCAAGGAACTAAACACGTAGCTTGAAGGATGGTGCCTTGAGAAGGGGCATCTTTGTACCAGAGACTGGCAAGACTTTTGGGACAGGAGTCCCTTCAGGCACAATGGGTTGCATCTAACAAATGAAGGTATAAATGCGCTAGGACAAAAGCTGTATGTTTTCATTGTGTGTTTAAACTAGATTATGGGGAGACAGAAACAGCACCACAGGGTCCTGTTACCACTCCCTCAAAGCAACAAATAAGGTCCTTTAGGACAAACACAACTAAACCAAGGAAAAACACGACACAGGTCAGGAGAAATGGGAAAGAAAATACCAGATCAAATGGAGGGCTGGGCAATAAAGACGGGGGGAAGGTATGGAAGGCTATATTCACTAATGCTCAGAGCATTACCAACAAGGTAGCAGATCTCTCAGCAATCATTGTGGAGGCAGACCTACACTGGCTTGCAATCACTGAGACCTGGTACAATGAAAACCACGACTGGGAAACAACTATCCCCTGTTTCAGCCTCTTCCAGAAGGACAAGGAGGACAAAAAGGGGGGAGGTGTGGCACTGTACGTGAGGGAGGGGATTAAAGCCACAATGATCCAAAATACTCAGGAGTCTGTGGCACTTTGGGTCACACTCAAGGCGGGGACTGGCACAGTGATTATTTTTATTTATTTAGTTTTTGTTTACCGGGTAAGTACACTAGACAAGTTTTATGCCTATTTTCAGGAACGACCCGGGAGAGTACAAAAGGGTACAACAGGTACATTGATACAGTAATTGGTTCAGACGAATATATTCAGGTACAAAAACAGGAGAAAAGACAATTTTTACAGTTTTTACATTTACGTGGCAGGTACACCCAGATACAGTGCTGGGGCAAGGTATAAGTTAGAGATAAAGTCAATGACCAACAGGGCTGGTGAGGATTATGAGCATAGTAACATCATAGCATCGGTCAAGCAAGGAAGGGGAGATTTGGACGAGGACATAGCGCAAGAGTGGTGACGCCAGAGCAGGAGAGAAGAAGCCGGCACCAGTGATTAGGGTTGGTGTGCTCTACAGACCCCCCCAGTGCAGAGGCAGGAAGGTGAGAAAGAGCTCATAGAATCCATACACAAGATGGCAGACAAGGGAGAAGTAATACTGCTAGGAGACTTCAACTTGCCGGACATAAATTAGAGTTCCCACTTGACAAACTCATTGAAGAGCAAAAGCTTTCACAGTGCTCTGGGGGATTAGGATTAAGGCAGCTAGTTAAAGAACCAACTAGAGGGGAAGCAGTCCTTTACCTGCTGCTCATGAATAGTGAAAACATCTCAGAAGTAACAGTCAGTAGTCATCTCGGAACTAGCGACCACCACGTGATGTGGTTCCGGGTGAATACAAATAGGGAAACTAAACACTCCAAAACTAAGGTCCTGGACTTTAAGAGAGCAGACTTTAGTAAAATGAAGGAACGTCTTAAACAGAACCTTCTAGGCACAGTAAGCAGGGGAAGGGGGTAGAAAAACACTGGATAAGGATCAAGATGGCTATAACTAAGGGCTCAAATCAGTGCCTAAAAAGAGTGAGTAAAAGGGAAAGAAGGAGAAAACCACTTTGGTTTTCCATGGAAGTGGCTGCCAGAAGTTGAGAAAAAAAAAGGCAGCTTTTAAAAGGTACAAAGACAGTAGAATTGATCAAGACAGGGCTACATACAAGAAGAAGCAGAGGGAAGCGGGGAGGACAATCAGACTCACAAAGGCATCAACAGAGGAGAGGATAGCTAAAGGGGTAAATAAGGGGGACAAAGCCTTCTTTAGATGTATCAGTGAAAGAAGAAGGAAGGGAGGGAGGGGGTATAGTCAGAATAGCAAAGGAAGTGTGGGACCCACAGAAGATGACAGAGAAAAAGTGGAGATACTAAACTGCTACTTTTGCTCAGTTTTCACTAAGGAAAGAAATGTTAATGGACCCAAGCTAGGGGGAAACAGCACCTCTGGTAAGGAGATAGACTCAGGATCATTCACAAGGGAGAGAGTCCTAGAAGAACTAGGGAAACATAAGGTAAACAAAGCAATGGAGCCTGATTAAATACACCCCAGGATACTAAAGGAACTGAGTGAAGAGCTGGCAGAAACCCTGGTAGAACTCTTTAACCTATCTTTGGAACAGGGAGTTGTCCCCCAGGATTGGAGAAGAGCCACTGTGGTCCCTCTTCATAAGGGTGGGATCAGGAAAGCCATGAGTAACTATAGACTGGTAGGTCTCACATCAATTGTAGGCAAGATTATGGAAGCACTCCTTAAAGAAAGAATCATTTCCTATCTGGAGGACAGCACAACATTAAATCCAAGACAACATGGATTTACGATGAGGAGATTGTGCCAAACAAATTTAATAGACTTCTTTAACTCGGTGTCCAAGATAGTGAACCAGGGCATTGCAATGGACATAATCTATCTAGATTTCATAAAGCGTTTTACTCCATTTCACACAGAAGGCTGCTAAACAAGCTAGCCAACCTAGAAGTGGGTCAAAGTAGTAAACTGGGTGCAAAACCGGCTGAGTGGGAGAACCCAGAGGGTACTGGTAGAAGGATGACCAGTGGGGTGCCTTAGGGGTCAGTATTAGGTCCTATCCTATTTAACATCTTCATTAGTGACATACAGTAGCTGAAGGTTTAGAGGGGAAAAGTGTGTCTGTTTGCAGACAACATAAAGATCAGTAACAGGGTAGACACTCCCGGTGGGGGGCAAAAAGGATGAAGTCTGACCTAAATAAACTGGAACAATGGTCTGAGACCTGGCAGCTGAATTCCAATGTAAAAAAGTGCAAGGTCATACACTTGGGGAAGGGAAACCTGGGGGAGAAATACTTCATGGGAGGGGTGAGACTGCAGGCCACAAAGCAGGAGAGGGACCTGGGGGGTGATTATTATGAATGACCTGAAAACAAGCAAACAGTGTGAAAAAGCAGCACTTAGGGCAAATGGGATGCTGGGTGGCATAGGTAGGGGGAATCTCCAGCAGGAATTGGGAGGTGGTGCTCCCACTCTACAGATCTCTAGTGAAGCTGCACCTGTAGTACTATGTACAGTTCTGTCATCCACATTTCAAAAAGGACATAAATAGATTAGACAGGGTCCAGTGCAGGGCAACTAAAATGATACAAGGGCTGCATGAAACACCATATGAAGATAGATTGATGGAACTCAACATGTATTCTCTTGAACAGAGGAGGGATAGGGGGAACATGATAGAGACCTTCAAATACCTAAAAGGTATCAACAAAACTCAGGTGCAAGACCTGTTCCTGGGTAGGAGTTACACAAAAACAAGAGGGCATGATATGAAGATTGAGGGAGGAAAGATACAGGGCAACGTGAGGAAGTTCTTCTTCACAGAGAGAGTGGTGAACCCATGGAACAGTCTCCTCCAAGAGGTGGCAGGAGTCCAGACAGTTGGAAATTTAAAACACGCATGGGATAAATACAAAAGCATCATAGCACTCAGCAGTAAACAGGGAAGGGGGTAGTTACTCTAAAATGGGCAGACTAGATGGATCATAAGATCCCTTTCTGCTGTTACTTTTCTATGTTTCTATGCTATTTGTGTCACTACATTAAAAAACATCTACTCTATGACAATAAGTTTGTCTAACATGAGTGGCTCCTAGTGAATCCATGCTGGTTTCCTATCTATTAATTTCCTCCAGGAATTCATAAACCTCCTCAATAAATGTTTGCAAATATTTTACCACTATTGATGTCAGCCTTACAGGTCAATAGTTACCTATATTTTTCCTATCACCCTCTTTGCGTAGTGGAGCCACATATGCCACCTACTGATTTACTAGCATTACACCTATTGTCACTGATTTTGCATAACGGACTAATAGCAGCTCTGCCAGCACCTGCTTTGTTTCTTTTAACAACTCTAGGATGAATCCCATCAGGGTCTGGTGGCTTACTGATTTTTAAGTTTCCCAGTACCTTTAATACTCTTTCCCTTGTAATGTAAATAGTAGTAAAAAAAATATTCATATAATATGAACCAGAAACTCAATTGAGCAAGCTGTTTTCCAATGAGTTCCTTATGGCACTTGGTTATGTTGCCTTTAGAAGTTTTACATTATTCACATATTAAATTTCACCATAAAACTTTTAAAAGGTAATAAATTATTCATAAGGAATAATAAAGACATTGCAATTATATAAAGCATGCGTACATAAATCACAATGCCACAGATGCCAGTAAAGAAATATATATAACTAGTAATACTAGTCAGAGTCAAGACAGCCAGGTACAGTTGAAAGACACACATACATAAGGCATAATGCATGAAGTACTATAGCTGTTAGAATTTTATCTATGTAGGAACTCTACATGAACACTAATATAGAAAAGAAAAGTACCTACAACATGTTATGTACATAACAGTATAGGTAGTATCAGCTTTCATCTAATACTGAACAGCATAAAGAATCACCTTTTGCTTGGTCATAGCACCACTTTTTTATTTTATTCACACTGATTTTACCTTCCAGTGGTCTTAGATGTATCACAATATCATTCCAAAATGTTGGTCCCAATCCTAAACAAGCGTTTGTCAATGTCAAATGTTGATTGTGTTGGTCTGTTGAGCTCGCTCACTGGCCCTCTGTCACTCGCTCAGTCTGTTTCTCCCGGTGCTGCAGGCTGCTCTTTTGTACTGGGCTCCTGCCTGCGTTGGCAGCTTTTTCTGCCCACTAAGAAATCTGCAGCTGTCCCGACAGAGCTCATTTGAAGTGTCTCACTCCTCCTCTCTCACTCACTCATTCTGTTTCTCCTGGCACTGCAGGCTTCCCTTTTGTACTGGGCTCCTACCTCTGTTGGTGGCTTTTTCTACCCATAAAGAAATCTGCAGCAGTCCTGACACAGGTCCGTTGAGTCTTCTCACTCCCCCTCCCTCACTCACTCATTCCATTTCTGCCAGCGCTGCAGGCTGGCCTTTTGTAGTGGGCTCCTGCCTGCGTTGCTGCCTTTTTCTGCCAACAAAGAAATCTGCAGCAGTCCCAACAGAGCTCCGTTGAAGTGGCTCACTCCCCCGTCTCACTTGCTTATTGTGTTTCTCCCGGCGCTGCAGGCTGCCCTTTGTATTGGCTCCTGCCTGTGTTGGCACCTTTTTCTGCCCACAAAGAAATCCACTGAGCTGTCCCGACAGAGCTCCATTGAGTGCTCACCCCCGTCTCACTCACTCATTCTGTTTCTCCCTACCGCTGCAGGCTACCCTTTTGTACTGGGCTCCTGCCTCTGTTGGTGCCTTTTTCTGCCCACAAAGAAATCTGCAGCAGTCCCGACAAAGTTCCATTGAGCTCGCTCACTCCCCTTCTCTCCCTTGTGCATTCAATTTCTGCTGGCGCTGCAGGCTACCCTTTTCTACTGGGCTCCTGCCTGTGTTGCCACCTTCTTCTGCCCACAAAGAAATTTGCAGCAGTTACAATAGAGCTCCGCTGAGCTTGTTCACTCCCCCTCTCTCTCACTCACTTATTCTGGTTTTCCCGCCACTGCAGGCTGCCCTTTTGTACTGGGGCCTTGCGTGCATTGCTGCCTTTTTCTGCCCACAAACAAATCTGCAGCAGTCCCAACAGAGCTGTGTTGAGCTCACTCACTCCCCCTCCCTAACTTGCTCATTCTATGTCTCCCGCCGCTGCAAGCTACCCTTTTGTACTGGGCTTCTGGCTTTTTCTGTCCACAAAGAAATCTGAAGCAGTCCTGACACAGCTCCACTGAGCTCACACACTTCTCCTCTCTCACTCACTCATTCCATTTCTGCCAGCGCTGCAAGCTGGCCTTTTGTACTGGGCTCCGGCCTGCATTGCTGCCTTTTTCTGCCCACAAAGAAATCTGCAGTAGTCACAATAGAGCTCCATTGAGCTCGCTCACTACCACTGTCACTTGCTCATTTTGTTTCTCTTGGTGCTGCAGGCTGCGCTTTTGTATGGGGCTCCTGTCTGCATTGGCACCTTTTTCTGCCCACAAAGAAATCCACAGCAGCCCTGATAGAACTCCATTGAGCTCATTCAGTCTCCCTGTATCACTCGCTCATACTGTTTCTCCCACGACTGCAAGCTGGCCTTTTGTACTGGGCCCCTGCCTGCATTGATGCCTTTTTCTGCCCTCAAAGAAATCCGCAGCAGTCCTGACAGCATACGGGTGAGTTCACTCACTCCCCCTCCCTCACTCGCTCTCTTGTTCTGTTTCTCCCAGTGCTGCAGGCTGCCCTTTGGTACTGGGCTTTTGCATTGGGGCCTTTTTCTGCCCACAAACAAATCCACAGCAGTCCCGACAGAGCTCAGTTGAGCTTGATCACTCCCCTTCCCCACTCGCTCAATCTTAATCTGTCCCAAACACTGATTTCCCACAGCGACCGTGCTATTCTCCGGCAGGAGTGCAAAACATATTTTAGCCAGGATGTGAAAATGACAGTTGTACTGTTCATAAGAAGCTGGGAAAAATGTCACTGTTGAAAATGTGGTGAAAATATTACAAATTGCGAAGTTACAAGGTGCGTGGAAACAGGTCAGCACATACGCTTATGCTGTGTCTGAACATCACAGACCTCTGAAATTTGCCAGCAGATAAAGGCCTAGAGGTCTATCAATTCTGCTCGAATGTGCAGCTAGCACCCCTTATTCTGCAGCTGCCCCTCCCTTCCACCCTTCCCCTTCATTAACCCTCCCCTTGTCCTGTCCCATCCCCTTTTGAAGCAGTCCACTGTTCTACTGGATACCACTTCTGCAGGTAATGCATTCCACCCAGCCACCGCCCTCTCTGTAAAAAAGTGTCTCCTCATTTCCCTCCTGAACCTTCCTCCCTCCAGTCTCAAATCATGGCCCCTGGTGGCCCACCCCTCCCTTACTTTGAACAGCCCCTCTGTACCCGTCTTGTTTATTCCTTTCATGTATTTAAAGGTTTCAATCATGTCACCCATGTCCCTCCTTTCCTCCAGTGAGTACATGTTCAACTCCTTCAACCACCTCCGTATGATAAGTCCCCAGCCCCTTGATCATCTTTTTCGCCTCGCGCTGCACCCCTCCAGTAACTTAATGTCCCTCGATACGGACGCCAGTACTGCATGCAGTACTCCAGGTGTGGTCTAACTAAACCTCACAGTGCAGAATCACCTCCTCCCTCCTCGAGGATATCCCCTTGCAATACAACCCAGCATTTTTTTGGCCTTTGCAGCTGCCTTCCTACATTGTGCCGAGTTGTTCATTGACCCTGTAATGAGCACACCCAGATCCTTCTCCTCTGTCTGGGCTAGCTGCACTCCCCCCAGCTGGTAACTCCTCCTTGGGTTCTTCATCCCAAAATGCAGCACCTTGCACTTTTTGGCATTAAATTTGGCATTTGGAGTTTCGTCACCAAATTTTCAACATAGGGATTTTAGGATCTCGGCTCATGAACAGTGCCACTGTCATTTTCTTAATCTGTCCAGAACACTGATTTCCCACAGCGACCATGTTATTCTGCGCCGGAACTGTGAAAACACATTTTGGTCAGGATGTGAAAAATGACAGCTGTACTGCTCATAAGGAGGTGTGAAAAAATGCCAGTGTTGAAAATCTGGCATAACTATATTACAAATCTCTGAAGTTACAAGGGTGCATGGAAAGTGTGCAATGCACACTTGTAACACAGTCATTTGATGGGCTATCATCACCAAATTTTCAACATAGGCATTTTAGGACCTCTGCTCATGAACAGTATCACTGTCACTTTCTTAATCTGTTCCAACCAGTGATTTCCCACAGCAACTGTCCTATTCTACACCAGAAGTGCAAAAACACATTTCGGCCAGGATGTGAACAATGACAGCTGTACTGTTCACAAGGAGGTATAAAAAAAAAAAAATGCCAGTGTTGAAAATCTAGTGTGAAGACATTGTAAATTCATGAAGTTACGAGCATGCATAGCAACTGCGCAATGCACTCATAAAACAGTCATTTTTAGGATTTTTTCCACCAAATTTGTAACATAGGCTTTTTGAGAGCCCACCTCATGAACACTAGCACTCTTGTTTTGTTAATTGGCTCCAAAAGGTGATTCCATGCAGTTACCACAAAATCACATTTCAGGGTTGATTAACGCCATGACAGTTCCAGAATCTATGAGGAGGGGTCCCAAAAAACCCATTTTGAAAATTTGGTGCCAAAATTCCAAAAAATGACTGAGATATGCATTAAAGTTTAAAAAAAACATTTATTCCATTATGCAGCTTACCGGCATTTCCTCAGTTCACAGTCGGCTTTGAAGAGTGCAGACATGTTCCTGATCCACCGAAGATCTTTGCGCCAAGCTCCGGAGGTAAGTATGGGGTGATGGGGGTGTGTGGGAAGGCAGGCTGCACAGTTGGTGGGTGCAGGTTGTGGGATGGAGGCAGGGAGAACGCCAAGGGACAGTTTCCTTTTTTACAGGTTAAAAAAAAAGACATTGCAGGACCATTTTTTATTTTATAGGGGCATGTGGCACACTGGGGTGGGCTCCCAGTGTACCACCGGAGTCTTTCTTTTGGGTGGGCAGCTGTAGCCGACAGAGGATTGTGCACCCTCGTTGGCACACAACAATAGGAGGTGGGGGTATTACATTATGCCAACAGGGATTGAGCACCCCATCAGCAGACAATAAAAGCGGAGGGGTTACATACTGCCAATGGGGAGTGGGCTCCCCCGTTGGCAAAATAAACATTAGGGCACTGAAACCGATGGGGATTGGGGCCCCTGTCGGCAAATTTACATGGTGGAGGGTTAATATTGTTTGTGAACACAGCGGTAAGCCACCGCCATATTCACAAACAAAATCAAGGCTTCAAGATCCCACCCTGCAATGAGGGGTCACTCCCTCATTGCAGCGAATGCTTGACACTGCAATGATGAAGTGGCCCCTGATTGCAGTGGCTGATTTTTTTACAAGTTGGTTGCACGCTGGCTTAACTAGTGTCAGCGACAGTGTGCCACAGCAATGGGAGGGATGCTGGACAAGTCTTTAAAGGCTGTGGTGACATTGACCACAACAGTGCAGTGCCTCCACAACCTGCTTGTGGAGAAAGTTGCCGCAATATGTTTCTTGTGCATGCACGCAATTAGCATAAAAATGGGATCTACCCACTTCCAGATTTCTTTTAGGTGGCAAAAATTCTACCCTACCTGCAACTCGAAGTGAATTTTTGATACTTATTTGTTTTACATGTTTAAGTATCTGTGTACCTTGACTCTGTAACATTTACACATAAAAGTAAGATGGTAGATCCTCCTGTGTTCCTCCAGTTTCATCCAACCCAGCTCATTATAAAGTAAGCATTTAAGGGTTATTCAGGGGGCACTGAGGATAAGATAACAAACCTGTTGTACATGATGTCCAGCTTTGCTAACTCCATCCTCAATGCCTCAGTAAAAAGTAAGTTCCAATAATCAAGAATGGGCAAAATTTGTGTGTTTACTGCCTGCATTCTAACCTCTTTACTTAGGCAATGCTTGCTTCTATGTAATGCACCTAGATCTCCCCCAGGGTTTTTAGGGCTGCAGTGGGCATAGCCCTGCAGACCTCTTGCTATGAGAAAAGGACTCAGCTCATTCCTTCTGACTGAACAACATGTTGTAATTGCACCACAGTTGCCGCCACGTCTGTGAAGCATTCCACTTGTTGTCTCCATTGGAAGTAGCACTGCACTATTTTACTGTGTTAGCAGTCATGGCAGAATACATCACACTCTTCTGTGTCCAAGATACCTCAAACTGTAATAGCTATGCATGCACCACTATTAGCCCACATGCACAGTATACAGAGTGGTGGCTATCTTGCCATGGCAGAGTGTGCCGTGGTTCAGCCGGACAGCCAATTTTTTTAATTAAAGATATGTCCTCACCCGACCGCCCCTATCATCACCCCCCAGAAAGAGTGACACTGGGTGTGCACAGTCCCCAATGTCATGATCATGTCTCCACAGTGTTTTTATTTTTGTATTCCTCCCACCCGATCCTCACTCTCAGCACCCACCACCCCACATCCCCTCAAAACATAACAGGTGCCCAATCCCCCACTATGACTATCTGGAAACCTTTTTTTTTTTTAACCCTGTATGAAGAAAACTATCCATTGATGTCTTTTGTGGTCATTCCTGTCTCCTCACCTGACCCTTCCACTCAGCACCCATCACCCCGCACCCTCCCCAAAGCCCTTACTTACCCATCATGAGTCCAACACCGTAATCCTCTCTGAACCACAGACATATCTTCACTCTTTAAAACCTGACTGTGAACTGAAGAACCAGGTATGTGGTTCAATGTATTTCAATGGTGTTTTGAACTTAGTGGCATAACTTTGGCGTCTGTGCATATTTTTGGCCAAAATTTTCAACATACCTTTTTTGGGCCCCTCCTCTTGAACACTTGCACTGACATTAGGCAAATCTGTCCCCATAGGTGATTTTGTGGTCCCTGCATGAACTCACCTTTCAGGTAGGAGTTGAAAATTTTCTCTGCCCTTGTTCATGAGGTGGGGTCATAAGAAAACTATGTTGAAAATTTAGTGTAACAATATTAACAAAAACAACGTTATGAGTCTACACAGAATTTTGCGAAAGCAGCCTCGTAACTTTGATAATTTTCAATATCTTTACAACATAGTCATATCTTTTCAGCACCTCATGAATGTGACCGGTGTTATTTTTCAAATCCTGGTCAAAATGTTTTTTCACATCCAAAAAGTGATTTTGTGGTCCCCGCACAAAATCACCATTAGGCCAAAAGCTGAACATTTTCGCTGCCCTTCCTCATGAGGCAGGGTCATAACAAGACTGTGTTGAAAATTTGGTGTAGAAAATATTACAAAACAACAAATTTATGAACCTACATTATATTTTGCTAACGCAAGCTCATAACTTTGGTAATGTTCAATATTTTTACCCCAAATATCTCTGATGCAGCCCTATCTGCTCTGGGCAGAATTTATTTTACTAGGTTATCTGTGTGAATACTCCATCTAATCTTATCACCTATCCAGACTGCAAAGTATCTGTAGGTCTGCATTTTTTGTAATGTAATATGATCAAGAGTTGTAATTTGTAAAATTTAGATCACTTTGTTGACCATGAAGTTTCCTCAAAATCATCCAAAATTCTCTCAGAGTTGACTTTATGTGTTAATTTACTCTTAATATACATTCCCATCTCAAACTTGTCCTATGTATACTCCACATGTGTTTAGATCTATTAATATACATTACTCGTATGTTTTTTAGGATTAAGTGCAAAGCTAGAGTGCAGAAAAAAAACTGCAGGTCATTAAAGGCCACCTGTAAGCTGAGCTGTATTTGACTGGAGGTTGGCCTGTCCATATAAATTACCACATTGTTTGCATAAAGGTGGTACCTTATATGCGGGTTCCTTATAGTAAATGTGTTCATATAAATGTTGAAGAGGATTATCCCTACAATTGAGGCCTGAGAAACATCAAACATTATTTTAGCTAATTTTGATTTGAATTAATTAATTACTACAAGATGTTGACACCCTTTCAGGTAAGACAAATTAAGTCAACAGCACCCCTACAACTCCTACACTTTTTTAGTCTGAGCAAGAGGATGTCATGGTCCAAAGTGTCAACTGCTTTAGAAAGAGTGACAAAAATGGTCCCTACAGACATCCTTCTATCCAGACCCTCCTGAAAATCCCCTAAGACCATCAACCAGGCTAAGGTGATGCTGTGGAGTGGCCTGAATACTGACTGACAGTCATTCAGCAGTTTCTCCTCTTCTAAAATTATGTTTTACCTGGGAAAGATCCATTTTTCAAAGACCTTGGAGACTATGGGCAAAAGAGATATTGGACAATAGGTTTTGAATTTTATTTTTTTGACCAGTTTCCAATGTGGGGACAACTTGCGCAATCTTCTAATCTTGAGAGAGTCACCTGTTTATATAAATAAATTAAATAAATCTGCTAGAGTGGGAGCTATTACAGGAACAGCAAATGTAAGTACCAATGCAGGGATACTATCCAGCCAACCTGCTTTCTTAGGATTTATTTTTAGTAGTTCATCACAGACTTGTTCTTTTGTAATTCAAATTTGAAATGGTTACAATGAGATGCATCAATAAAATTATTTTGCATTAACCAAGATAGTCTTTTGTCCCAAAGATTCTGTACCCATCTTGATGAAATAATCACTAAATGTTTTGGCTACTGAGTCATTTAGTGGAACATCATGCCTGTATATTTTAGAGATTTGGAATTTCTACACTTTGTTGACCATGAAGTTTCCTCAAAATCATCCAAAATTCTCTCAGAGTTGACTTTGTTGTGTGTTAACTTACTCTTAAAATTCTTGTAATTCTTCCCATCTCAAACTTGTCCTATGTATACCCCACAAATTGTCTCCTGCTGTGTGGGAATAGGCCTGCTTTCTTGACTGCGAAGACCAAAGAAAAATAGTAATTTGATATTCTTTACTTCTCTTTATCATCACCTGTACTAACCACTTCTATATTTTAAACAGTGTTGATAAGTTGTAGGAGCCCAGTGTCACTGTAATTTCTCAGGTTGTTTGTATTCCATCCCTTAGGGCTCCTGGATTGCTTCCAAATGAGACATTTACCATGGTGGCAGTGAAGATGTTGAAGGAGGAAGCCTCAGCTGACATGCAGGCTGATTTCCAACGGGAGGCAGCATTAATGGCAGAATTTGATCACCCAAACATTGTCAGACTTTTAGGTAAATAAACTGCATTTCTATTTCCTGTCTATTTGTTTTCCTAAGTACACTGTGTACCCTTCCCCCTTCCTAGCTTTTAAACACACCCATTATTTGGCTGAGAGGAAGCAGGTGAATGGCCTTTTGAAGGCCTGCTGTCAGGAGTTGTCCTTTAGTGATGCAGTTGGGCACCCTCCAGCCTGGAGACTGTGAACTAGAGTTGCAGTTGGATATCTGAATTTCATGTGAAAAAAAACTTGTTTTGCATATGAAATTACCATGGGTGAAGGAGCCCATTTGTGCAATTTTAAGTTTCCAGTTGAACGAAGCCTTCTTTTAAAAGAACTGTGCAACTTCAAATTGAAACTTCAATCTTCAATCTGTTTATTCCAACCTTCTCACACCCCACAGTTAATCTATGAGTAAAGCTAGGTCTGATTGTTCTATTTGGAAGTGCTCCATACTTTTGATGAGCAGTACTAGTTGTAGGAAGGCTGTGGGTCTTCTACGATGTCACCACTTCACCTTCTTTTATTGCAACAACTGTAGAAGCAGTAGTTGGTAAGGGAGTGGCATCTTAGAAATTAGACTGAGGAAATAATCAGTCCTGTTTAGCTGATAGCATTCTAATGCCATGAGTTTATGTACCCATACCCGCCACCAGGAAAAAAGATCCAATGCCAACCTTACCAATTTACTCAAAATATCAATGTGCTACTGTTTTGCAACTTCATTGTACTGCTTCTGGTAAACTTTGTTATCAAACAGCTGCCATTTTTTTCTTCTTCAGATTTTTTAAAGAAACTACCTTGTCAGCCATATCTTGCAGCCACTCTCCACCAAACAGCATGCATAGGATGTCTCATGGCATTAACTTAACAGTAGGGGCAGTGACCACTGCACCACTAAAAGATTTCATCTAGCTCCCTGCCAGAGAGTTGAACAAGCTGCATTACAAACAATGTGTTTATTTACACTCTGCCACCAGAGCACTTCACTCAAGCCCTGAGCTCCTCAGTCACTCATGCACATTATAACCTTTGTCTCTGATCTGCATTATACTTCCAGAAGCAGAGACATCTAATGGTAAAGTCATCATGTTCAACTGATCCTTCATGTATAAAAAAAAAAAAGCAAACACAAAGAAAGACATACCAATCACAGGCATTTATTATAGCATTCCATGCCTACTACAGCATCCCTTATGGAGAGACTCTTTTATAAAGGCTTCTACACATTAAAATCTTTTTTAAGTCTAAAAAAATCTATTTGTTTATGTTGTTGGTAGCCTAACCCATTTTCTAAGTGCAATAAGATCCCTCATGGTGTGGGGTATTTTAGAGGGTGTCCACACTTTCAGGGACTGTAATGGCTCTCACCCTGTGGCATTGGGCATCACTGTACCCCTGGGTGTGCAGGTACACCCCTACATGCCACACCTTGTCATGTCTTATTGGTCACATGCAGAGTACCAGGACTTTCTGCAAAAAGATATTGCCTGGCCAAGTACTGTATGGCCCACTTCAGTGATAACAACAACACTGGCTGCTCTCATAAATTAATTGCAGAGTTTAGGCAGAGTGGAGTTACATATATTTGGTTCCAGTGTGAAGACATACATTCCCTTTACCACTAGTCCTAATGCAAACAAGCTGTGAAAATGGCTGGCACCACCCATACCCTTGATGTGAACATTGACACCTAAAGTAATCTAAAAATACTTTTATAAATTCAAAAATGTTCTTGCCTTACTCAGCACCTATGCCTCATTATGTTGTGCTATATATTCTTGTTTGATTAGTTCTGAAACAACTGGAAGTAGACTCAGCAAGAACCTTCTGACTCTTTTCAGCTCGAATTCCACAATATATTTTATGGCATTTATTCAGTTGCAAGGGTTAGCAGTAGAAATGGAAAAGGCGAGCCACCATAAGGAGTTACAAAGGGTCACTATATTTCATTTTCAGAGACCCCAAGGTAGTTTTTGTTATGGACCGTGATGCAGACATGAAATGTGACCCCCCCAGATTATTTTCCTTTTTTTTAATGTTGGGTGATAATGTGTTAGTGGGAGAGATTAATGGCACTGGAAAATGGAGCCCTCAGCTTATCCAGGGGTCAGGTGCAGAGTGGGTGGCTGCAGTGCATGTTTTCCCACACAGCTGTAATGTAGTTAAATGAATGCTTTGTCAGCTAAGACCCTACTACTGACACTCATTAGTCAAACACCATTAAACTCTAAGCGCAATTTCAGGGGAACAAACATTTTATTACAGTCAGACTATACTGTTAACAGACTAATCTCAAACTTGTAAATAGACTGGATAATAACATTTTCAGGATCCTCACTTTTTGAAAACATCTTATACCATCCAGCTGATTGTAAAACCATGCTCCACCCATCTAGTTTCCCAAGACAGCACCCATGCTACACTTCTCATGGCTGACATCAGTGACATAATCAGCTGGGATGGGGAAGGGGATTTCAATAAGAAAATTATGTGAATCTGGGATACTGCAGCTGTAAACTCTGCTGTCACCATTAGTACAGCACTCTCCCCCCACAGTGCCAAACATTAAATCCTGGAGACTGGTATGGTAGCAGCAGTGTCAGAAGTGCTGACCACTGCAGTAGGCTCTGTACCCTACCAATTCTCATTGAACCCCCCAGCTGAGTCTATCACTGATGTCAGCCGTGGTGGGTGGGTGGGGGGTGGGAGAGGGACAACATTAGGATTTGGGGTGGATGGTTTTACAGGACAGCTGAATAGTATACACATTTCTGAATACAATGAGCAGTCTGGTAATGTCATTAACCAGCTGATTTATTTAAACGTATTTGCAATTTGTTGACAGAGAGAGGCACACTGAGCTGGAGCTAGTTGCAAAATGTGACGGGGGTTAAAAATTGGGGGGAATGTTGTAAGTAATAAAGAGGAAAAGAAAGCAATAAGACATGACAGGTCATTGGTAGTACTGTGACAACCATCAGGAGCATAGTAAGACACGAAGCCACAGACTGAGTGCCTTCAGTCCCCAGAAGTGCAGTTGTCTCAGTACTACCAGTGCCGTTAATTTTCTTGTTGTACCTATAAAATGGGTTTGTGGGGAACATTTTGAAAATGAAAACAAAACAGCAAAATAAAAAAATGTTACCCATTGGTAGTACTGTCACTATGCAGAGGGTCTTGTCCAATCAGGATGCAGAGATTTCGCTACGCATTTTATAATCCCATTTAAAGAAAATAAGATATCAGACTGGTGCCAAGTACAAAGTTCTCAATAAAAGCAGAAAGGTAAGTAAGGAAAGGCAAGCTTTATTTTTATGGTGCCCAATCCCAAATGCTCTGAGCACTAGACACAGTAACATAGTAAGCGTACTACAGGCTGAATGGCTGAAACATTTGACTAAAGAAACTAAATTAATATTAACTATAACTGATATTACAAAAGTGAGATATTAAAACAGATTTAAAGCTATCTAAAAAGAAGGCTTCACACACATCAGGTGGCAAGCTAAGTAGACGATGTCATACAAATTATGATAAGAAAGTGAGGAGTTCAGAGGTAGCCAGGAATTAAGTACTGTACAAGACAGTAATAATAATCAGGTGCAGAGATGCATCCTGAAGTAGGACCAATGTTTGTGGCTAGCTGCAAGAGGACTGTAGAACACATGCCAACGAGCAATTGAAGTGAGTAGATTGAGGATGAGAGATGACTAGAGAAAGGCAGAGGGAGGTTATGCCAAAGAACTGGGAGGTGTACAGAAAAGGTTAACTGACCAGTAAGGGTTTTGTGGCAAGGGATATGGAAAGACTGAGTGTCAGAGGAGTGGAGGGACTGAGAGGACCACATGGGGGGGGGGGTTGAAGTGAGAGGAGAGGTAGAAAAAAAGGTCAATAAATTTGAAATAAATAAATACAGTGCCATTAATCTCTCTCACCAACACAGTACTTCACTAGTTTGGGATCAGTCTGCTGAAATACGTTGCCAGCAAATATATTTTTGTTCCCCTTTAATTATCAATTTTTTATTATTCAGCAGTAATTGAAAACAGTACAAGAAGGGATTTATGTTATTTTTACTCTTTAAAATCTGTTGTATAACACTGCCAGTACAACTCCACCCTGACATGCTGAGACCACATGTTGTGGACTGTTGCCCACTAGCAACTGAGCTAGACTCAAAATACTGTAGTTCTGGAATACGCAGTGATACATGTGATTTGATTGGCTAATGAAACTGCATATAAGCCCCTTCCCCAGCATCTAGGGGTATGAGGTGGTAAAGGTCCTTGGGGAGGGGGCACTCACAGCAGTAGAAACAGTTTTAAATATACCTTATCGGATGGCTGGGGTTAGAGAGTCCACAGAGGAGGGATGCCATCTTCTGGTGCTCGGTTGCAAAGTAATTAGTGTTAGAAGGCATACACAGTCCCATTAAAATAACTGAAGTCCACACAATCCCAAAAGTTAACAGAGGGATTCCATTTAATTAACAAACTTCATCGCGCCACTTTAAACAACTTAACTGTACATCAGGACCAGGGAGGTCCTTTCATTGGATTTAGTGGATACATTTTGTAGCCAAGGAAACCCCAATTATCCTTGGACAGCTTTCTATGGCCACAGAGGCCCAGAAAATCTGCACAGCAGTAACTTCAGAGCCATGGGACCCTCTAAATGGCAGCAGGCAATATCTCTTCCGTACATTCTGGCTCCTAAAACCTCTCTCTCTCTCTCTCTCTCTCTCTGGCTTCCATTCTCCCCTTGGTTTTCTCACTCTCTATTACATCCCAAAACAGTGGAGTGCACAAAGGAGCCATGCACACTGCAGTCATTTACTTCACTGGGGTGGCTTTATGGAGAGAAACTCGATGTCCGAAAACAGCGGCCACAGCATCGTCCACTGCTGAACTGGATTTCGGACACCTCAGCTAAAACTGCTGGCCCTGAAAACAGGAAAACGGCCCTGCTGTTCTCTACCACCTCCCAATGCCTCTCCTATGCTCAGTCTCTCACTGTACTCCTGCTCTCCCCTAAGGCACCAAAAGAAACAATTTATAACCCTGAGCACCAGAGATGATCTCTGACCCTCGGAGCTCCTACAAATACACAGAGCAAAATTAACCATTTAGTTGATGGCCCAAACTCAGCACTTTTCCAAGTTAATAAGAGCACCCTGACAGGGGGTGTTACATCTCTCCCCTGACTTGAACACTCACCCACCCTCTGTGTGTATACCAGCTACCACGCTGATGGGCAACAGAGAGGTATGCGTACTTCCTCACTGCTCCCACAGCTCAGTACCTCTGCTACACACTGCCTAGACAGTGGATTTATCCATCCCACTGAACTTTTCTGAGGACTAAACAAGGGTGCCCCTAGCCTTTATTCTGGTGACCCACTACCTACAATGCTCACAGAAGGATTGCATCGCAACAGGGGTGTCATCCCAGCCCTTGCCTTTTGCTAATCCTAAGACTGCTATTCTAATACTGCCTACCTTCCTAAAAGCTGCCACTGCCAAACCATGCCCAATCTTTAATACTAGAGCAATAATACTCACATATCAAGACACATTTTGAAAACAGCATGCAAATAAAACACCAAAACATAGAACAAGTATTTACAGTATACAGTCTTAAACATTATTAACAGTACTACAGTACCCCACTCCCCCACAGCACTGTGGTACAGAGTCACTTGCCAAACATTAATGTCCAATCTCTCAAACATCTCTGCAATTATTGTAAGTAAAAGACAGTCTCTGTAATTACTGTAAATGAAGAAAGGGTTTATCTCATTCATTTTAGGCTGACAGTCTGTCTCAGTCCAAGTCCTTTAGCAGCAAACCATGGCTGGCAGCACCTCCAGGGGAGGAAACAGTAGAAACTGTGGCGCAATGTCACTGCACAGAGTCCTATACCACATCAGTCACTTTATTGCCTGGAACAGTAATAACGAAGATTCAGCTTGGAGGTCGCCTATCGAAATGAGTTTATACCAGTCACAAAGTGCTTGGCTCACTTCCCACTGAGGTCATGAACTAATGCAAAAGTCCTGAAGATGGTAAATCCCTCGTAGACATGCCTAAAACACACTCCCTTGGTAATATGCTGTATCTTCTACAGGGCCATATTATGCTGTCCAGACCCAACTTGTGCTTTTTGCACAGCTTGTCAAGGGTGCCCCAATACACCCAGTCTTGGTGGTTCTCTTCATATCTGTTGATTTCTTGACTATTTCCCAAAATCACCTCAGCATGGCAGAGGGAACAGTCACATCAGAAGCTGCTGGAGCTTGAGCCATTGTGAAGATAGAAAAATAGCTTTCTTTCCACTCTCCAAACACCTGGTCCAGTCTCCCTGCTCACAGTCCAAAAATGTACCCAGAAACAGCTAACTCTGCCCCAGAAAGTCCCTAAAGTCCAATTGGTACACATGCCCCAGAGCATTTATATAAGCTGCATATGTTGTGGACCTGTGAAGTGCACCAGCCCCAGACCCAGTGGCACCTCTGTCCTTAAAGATGGCATACAATTCCTCACCACTCCACCATATTGCTTCCAGTCCAAAAGCCAGCATAAAAGTTTGCACAGTCTGTTCCTCACCCAGCACCAATTACGGTGATCCAAAAGTGTCCTGGCACCCACAAAATGCCATCTCGGATGAACCCTCACATTGTAAACCCCCCTCACTGGCATCTAGGGGTATGAGGTGATAAAGATCCTTGGAGAGGGGAACCTCACAGCAGTAGAAACAGGATTAAATATACTTTACCGGGATGGCTGGTGTAGGAGGGTCCACAGTGGAGGGATGCCACCTTCTTGTGCTGGGCTGCAAAGTAATTAGTGTTAGGAGACATGCATAGTCCCATTAAAACAACTGAAGTCCACACAAGCTCAAAGGTTAACAGAGGAATACCTTTTAATAAACAAACTTCATGGTGCCACTTTGAACAATTTAACTGAATATTGGGAGAGGGGAGGTCCCTTCATTGGATTTAGTGCATACATTTTGTGACTGAAGAGGCACCAATCATTCTTAGGTAACTTTCTATGGGCCACAGAGGCCCTGAATATCTGGGCAGCAGTAGCATCTGGGCTGCAGGACTCTCTAAATGACAGCAGGCAGTGTTTCTTCCTCACATTCTGGCTTCTAAAATCTCTCTCTCTCTCTCTCTCTCTCTCAGCTGGGCTGAAACCTCTTCTGCTTCCCAACCACTGGATCTCTGCACAGGCTGGCCATAGTGAACAACTCCACCCTGGCACAGAGGCAGATTTTCCCACAGATCAGCACCCTCCAGGAGGGCATACTGGACTCCTGGCTTTGCTCTTAGCCCTGGCTTCTGCGAGACCCCCTGGCTGAACTGGCTTCCAGAGACACTCAGGCATGACTTTAACCCACATGCTACTTGCATCCCACTGGAGCTGCCACAACCGGGTTGGCAGATTCTCTCCAGGGCAAAGGCTCTCTACGCCCTCTCTCTCCTTCTGGCTTCCATCCTCCCCTTGGTTCTCTCACTCTCTCTTATGTCCCAGAACAGTGGAGAGCACAAAGGAGCCATGCCGCACTCATGGAAACTTAAAAACATAGAATTTGATGGCAGATAAGGACTGATAGGCAGGTCCAGTTTGCCCTTTTTTCCCTATCTACTAACAAAGCCACTGACAATTACTCTGTCTCCTGCCTCACCTCCTCTTTTGTATTGATAGGGTTCCCATATGACTATTCCATGCTCATATCTACTAACAAAGCCACTGATTATTACTCTGTCTCTGGCCTTACCTCTTTCGTATTGATAGAGTTCCCCTAAGACTATTACATGCAGTTTTGAACTCTCCCACCAACTTTGCCCCCACTGCCTCTGCTGGGAGGCTGTTCCATGCCTCCACCACCCTTTCTGTGAAGAAGTACTTTCTTATGTTGCCCCTTAGTCTACACCCTACCAATCTTATGCCATGCCATCTCATTCTGGGGTAACTCCTCTTTTGAAAGATGCTACCCTCCTGAACCTTGTTTGTTCCTTTTTGGAATTTGAAGGTTTCTATCATGTCTCCCCCCCTCTCTCCACTCCTCCAGGGTATACATACTGAGTGCCTCCAGCCTCTTCTTGTATGACATTTGGTGCAGGCCCTGCACTACCTTTGTTGCCCTTCTTTGAACTGCCTCTACTCTATGTCTTTATGGAGATGCAGTCTTCAGAACTGGACACAGTACTCCAAATGAGGTTTTATCAAAGGCTTGTATAATGGCATCCCCACCTCTTTTCTTCTGCTGGTGATACCTTTACCCTATACACTGCAGCATTCCACTGGCTTTTCCCACAGCCTTGGCACATTGTTTGGCCACCTTAGGGTCATCAGATATGATCTCCCACTCAGGTGTCTTTCCTGTTTTGTGGCTGATATTAATTCCCCACCCATCATGTACTCCTCCCCTGGATTCCTGCAACTCAAGTGCATGATTTTGCACTTCTTCACATTAAATCTTAGCTGCCACAATCTGGACCATTGCTGCAGTTTATCCAGGTCCTTTCTCATTTTTCCCACCCCTTCCGGTGTATCCACTGTATTGCAGATCTTTGTGTCACCAGCAAAGAGGCATACCTTCCCCTCCAGTCCCTCTGCAATGTCACTGATGAAGACACTAAACAGGACTGGCCCAAGAACTGATCCTTGTGGCACCTCACTGGTCACCCTCCCCTCCTCAGATCTAGCTTCATTTATCACCACTCTCTGTCTTCTATCCCTCAATCTTTTTGCAACCCATACAAGCCTCCTATGTGGAAATTGTCGAATGCCTTGCTGAAGTCCTGCTAGGCCACATTCTCTGCTCTCCCCGATCCACTTCCCTGGTTACCCAGTCAAAGAAATCTATCAGATTTGTCTGACATGGCCTTCCTGATGTGAGTCAATGCTGCCTCAGATCTTGTGCCCTGCTGGATTCAATGTGCTCCACTATCCTTTCTGTTAACAGCAATTCCATAATTTTCCCCACCACTGAGATCAGGCTGACAGGTCTATAGTTTCCAGCCTCCTCCCTGCTCTCACTTTTGTGGAGAGGGACTACATCTGCCATTCTTCAGTCCTCTGGAACCACTCCTGTATCTAGAGACTCACTGAACAGGACTGCCAGTGGTGCTGCCAGTACCTCCCCTAATTCCATCAATGTTCTAGGGTGTACCTCATCCAGTCCCATTGCTTTGTCCGCCTTTAGTTTTGTGAGTTCTTTTAAGACACTGTACTCTGTGAATGGCCCTGTGTCCACCTCCCTTCTGAGTCTCTTACTTAGCTGTGATCCCTCCCCTTCACCTTCACCTGTGAAAACTGAACAGAAATATCTGTTCAGAATAGATGTTTTTTCCTGGTCTCTTTCAACACAGTCTCCCTCTTCCCGTTTTATCCTTAATCCCCCTCCCATCTTTCTTCTCTTGTTAATGTACCTGTAGAAGGCATTGCCCCCTTTGTCCATTCCTTTGCTATTTTTAACTCTATCTGTGCCTTTGCGGTCCAGATCATTTTTCCTACCTTCCTTGATTTCTCTAGATACACTGCCTTGTCCTTCTTCTGTGTTTCCTAACATTTCCTGAAAGCCACCTTTTTTGCCCTTACTATCCCAGCCACCTCCTTTGAGAACTGCAGTGGCTTTCCTTTTCTCCTGCCTTTGTTTCTTTGCCAAATGCAAAGGTTTGTTGCCTCCACTATGGCTTCTTTTAGGTGGACCCACTGGTCCTCAATTCCCCCACATCTCTTTCCCTCTGCCAGTGCTTCCCTGAGACATACTCACATCCTGGCAACATTTGCTCTCCTGAAGTCCAGGACCTTCACTTTTGTGTGGCTCGATCCTGTCGCAGAACTCATCTTGAACCACACCATGTGATGGTCACTGGTCCTCAGGTGTCCTCCCACCCTGACATCTGTAATTCTGTCTCTGTCTGTTAGTACTAGCTCCAAAATCGCTCCCTCCTGGGCTGACTCAAGCACTAACTGCTTGAGGCTTGCTCCTTGTAGGGAGTCCAGAATGCCTCTGCTCCTGGCTGTGGCTGCTGTTGAGATGTTCCAATCTACATCTGGCAGGTTAATGTCACCTACCACCAGCACCTCCCCTTTAGCCACCATTTTATGTATGGCCTCCAGTAGATCTCTGTCCAGTTCCTCCCTTTGTGCTGGGGGTCTGTAGATCACTCCTGTGTGGATGGCTGTGCCATTGCCTGTTTCCAGAGTGGCCCACAGTGCCTCTGCCTTCCCCTGCATTCCTTGCACCTCTGTTGTTTTTATCCCCTCTTTGACATAAAGAGCCAACCCCCCACCCTTTTTTCCCTCACTGTCTTTCCTGAGTAAAGTATAACCTGATAAAGCTACGTCCCAGTCATGGTTCCCAATGTACCATGTTTCAGTAATAGCTACAGTATCCAGGCCATCCTCTGCCATCAAGGCTGCCAGGTCAGGGATTTTACTTCCCAGGCTGTGGGCATTTGCACACATGGCCCTCCATTTTCAGCAAACCCCCCTCTTGACCTCACCTATTTTTTCCTTGTGCATTCTCCCCTCCCCCCTTTTGCCCTGACCAGTTTTCCCTGGCAATTTTGTAACGTTATGAACCTCCTTGCTAGCTGCATAATCTTGTGGGCGTGGGCAGTATGATTTACTCTGCTTCCTTCCTCCACCCCCGGCTAGTTTAAATCAACTTCAGACATTTACTCCACTGGGATGGCTTTATGGAGGCTAACCTGATGGCTGAAAACAGTGGCCACCGCAACATCCACCCCCAGACTAGATTTCCGAAGCCCCAAGTCAAAGTGCTTGCCCATAGAGCAGGCAAATTGCCCTGCTCTCCTATAATGGCTCCCAATGCCTCTCCTACACTAACTCTGTCACTGCGTGCCAGCTCTCCCCAAGGTGCCAAAAAAAAAAACCCTGAACACCAGAGGTGACCCCCTACTCGTGGAGTTCCTGCCAATTCACAGAGAAAAATTACCCATTTAATTGATGGCCCAAACTCAACACTTTACCAAATTAATAAGAACACCCTAATGAGGGGGTTATACATGCACAGGAAATATTATAATCTCTAACAACTGTACAGATTTTGGGGGTTTTTTTTTTTGTTATTTTACCAGGAGAGACACACTAGCTGAAAGCTTGTTTACATGTGCGACCTGGGAGCACAAGGAAGTTAAGTGACTTGCTCAGGATCATACTGTATGCAAGTGGGGGCTGTGGGATTCATACCCAGGTCTCCAGGTTTGCAGCTCATAGCCTTAAACCACTGTGCTATACTGTCTCCATTCCATATCTTTATAGTCACTAAACAATGGCAATGATAGGATAGAAGAGTGTACAGACCACCAAAGAAATATGTCGAATTAGACAGAATACTAGTGTCCAAAATTGTGGAGATGGCCAGTGGTGGGGGGGGGGGGTAGTGATCGTGGGAGGCTTCAGGCTGCCTGGGGTAGACTGGAAGATCCTGGCTACCACCTGTACCGGGACTCAGGTGCTGCTGAATGCATTCAAGAGGGGGTTCCTAATTCAATGTGCCCAGGAGCCCACCAGGGAGAGGGCCATATCAGACCTAGTCCTGTCCAATGGTGCGCATGTCCAGGAAGTAAAGGTGGAAGCAACACTTGCAGGTAGCAGCCATCACACTGTGTGGTTTCATCTGGACATGGGCAGGAAAACACTGTGACAAAAACAATGGTGCTTGATTTCAGGAGGGCACACTACAGCAAGATGAGGAAGATCCTGAGTGGGCACCTTACTAGAATCAGAAAGGAAATAGGAATAAACCAGAAATGAGCCTCTATCAAGGAGGGGCTGTTGGCTGCCACTAATAAGTACAGCAAAATAAAAAGCAAGAGTTCTAGAGCTAAAAAGCCCAGCCAGTCTGATGGGGAAGTCGCCCAGGCAGTAGGGAGCAAGAAGGCAGCCTTCAAGAAGTATTAATGCACCCAGAGGGACAAGAACAGGGAGGGGTACTGTACTTAGGCAAGGGAGGCAGACAGGGCTGTATGATTGGCCAAGATCAAGAGAAAGCTGCAGCTAGCAGAATGAGTGAAGATGGGGAGAAGGCCTTCTTTAGGACATTAGGTAAAAGTGGGATATCAAGGATGGGATAATCAGATTTAAGAGGGGTGGGCAGAGCATAGTGGGGAGAAGCAGAAATACTGTACTTAACAAGTAGTTCTTTTCAATTTTCACTAAGGAGAAGGATGGCTCAGTACCCCAGGGGAAAAGTGGAAAGGAAAAAGGGTGAGAGGAGTCATGGATGGGGAGACTGAGATTGATAGGATGAAGAAAGGCTTAATCAATCAACCAATCACTTTATTTAACCAAGCATAAAGGCCCTGAAGGTAGACAAGTCTCTTGGGCTAGATGGCATACATCCAAAGATGCTGAGGGAACTGGCAGACATGCTGGCAGGTCTCCTGGTGGACCTATTTAACACCTCTCTGAAGATAGTGGAAGTACCCCTGGTCTGGAGGACAGTCTATGCAGTGCAGCTACACAAATGCCAGCCAGTAGCACCCTATATGAGCACGTATTATTAAGCACATCAATTTGAGCAACTCACTAATACCACTCACACTGAGAGTGAGTGGTGAAAAACATTGTTATAGCCTGTGGATCGAGTATAGCAGGGAGCTACACTCGCTGCTACAGGATATGGGATATTGTGGGGCCAATTCCTGCTGAGCTAGCCATTTAGTGTAGAAGTGTAAGACACTGCTTCCAATGCCAGCAGACCCGAGTTCAGGTCTGGTTTCCAATGACAGAATTTTAGTTTTTGGGGGGAAAGAATAACTTTTCCCTAGGTCCGCACGCCCTGTGGAGTTGATTATTTTAGTTTAGGGGGTGCAGGGGGCTTGCTCCCTGCATAGGGGGCATGGGGAGCATAGCCCCCCCCCCACATAAAAATACTTATTCTCTTGTTTGTGTAAAGTTAATGTAGCGTCCGTCGCTATTTGCGACGGTCATTATGATTTCAGTCTCTCTTTTGACAGTGGGCAGTTTTTTACTCGCTTTATATGATCAGCGGTCTTTCAGACTCACTCACCCTTATCACATAAAACTGCCCCAGCCAAGGGATTACTTGGGTAAGTATCTGCCAGTCAGTCTAACCTTGATAGTAAGGAAACTCGTGGAAAGCATACTAATGGAAAGACTGGTAAGACAGTGAACGCCAAGATGTGATGCAATATTGGTTTGTGTAAGGGCAGTTCTGCCAGACCAACCTGATTAATTTCTTCAACTAGGTAACCAGGACAGTAGACAGGGGTCAAGCAGTGGACATCCTGTATCTGGATTTCAATAAGGCATTTGACTCTGTTCCCCACTGGAGATTAATTAGGAAAATGGAGGACCTGGGGGTAGGGGAGAAATTGGCTAAGTGGGTTGGTAACTGGCTGCGAGATAGAGGTTGGAAGGTAATGGCTGAGAGAGTTCTCAGAGGCAAGCTGTCACTAGCAGGGTCCCACAGAGCTTAGTGCTAGGTATGGTGTTATTTAACATCTTCATCAGTGACATTGCAGATAGGATAAAAGGTAAGATATGCCTGTTTGTGGATGACAAAATGCTCTGAGGGAGAGTGGACACAGAAGAGGGGAGACAAGACATTACTGAAGACCTGGCCAAACTGGAGAGGTGGTCCGGCATTTGGCAACTGAGATTCAACACCAAAAAGATGCAAAGTAGTGTAACTGGGGGTAAAGAATGCAGAGATCAAATACGGTCAGGATGGGGTGCCAGTTATCAAGTCAGAGGAGGAAAAGGACTTGGGAGTGATCACTAGGAGTGACTTAAAGGACTTGGTACACTGCAGGAGGGTGGCAGCTTAAGCAAATCAGATGCTGGGCTGTATAGCCAAGTGTATTCCCAGCAGAAAGGCAGAGGAGATTCTGCCACTGTACAGATCACTGGTTCAGCCACATCTGGAGTACAGGGTGCAGGAATGGTGCCCTTATCTAAAGAAAGACATCAACCTACTGGAGGCAGTCCAAGGAGGGTTACTAAGATGATCCAGGGTCAGCAGGGCAGACCACACTTGGAAAGACTTAGGGTTCTCAATGTATAGTCCCTGGAGGATAGAAGGGAGAGGCCAGACATGATCAAAGCCTCTAAATACCTTAATGGTATCAACAAAGTGAGCTCTGAGAGTCTCTTCAATCTTAGTGGGAAAAGGACCACTAGGGGGCACTGCCTCAAGCTGGTGGGGGAAAGATGTAGGAGGTGATGAGGAGACACTTTTTTACTGAGAGGGTGGTGTCGAAGTGGAATGAGTTTCCGGAAGAGGTTGTCTCCCTAAGAACTATGGACAGCTTCAAGAGAGGCTGGGATAGAGTAAAAGGGAAAGTTTCAAGGGGGCCCTCGGAGGGAACACCAGTGGGGGAAGGAGAGGATAATGAGGAGGAGAGGGCTGATTCCTTCGTAGATACTGAGGGGTCTAGAACATGAGCAGATGTGACAGACTGCAAAAATGTACTGACTCATTCATATGTTCATGTGTTTGTATGCAAGGCAGCTTTGAAAAAGGATTGCACTGAACCTGTAAGCCATTTTCCTTCACAGAAGATGACCTTTTTTTTAAATGCTGGTTCCAGTTTTGTTACTGTTTCACATCTAAAGGCTTTTTAGTTGTCCTAGTGAGTATTTCTGAATTACACATAATTAGTATTACCATTTTAGAACTCATTGGTGCAATTATGTTTTTGATCAGTTCTTCCATTGTTGGCACAATGTATCCATATAGAACTCTGTGGTTGGGAGGGGTATAAACTACCTCATATTGCTCTAAAATGTCAGTTAGAAAATGGGTTGGAAATTTCCCAGTCTGGGAACATTGCCAAGGGGGTACATTGCCAACAGAGACCAGAGAATAACTAGTACTTTGCCAGCCTACCTTACTACCAAGCAAATCACTGCCCCAAGATTAATTTTGAGAAGTAAAAGTTAGCCTTTTTTTTGTACTGTAGTGAGTAATGGCCCCTCTACTCCACATACACAGAACACAACTGCAAACCCTGTTTTGAACTGGCACACACTGAGCCACTTTTACTGAATTTTTTCCTCTTAAATATAAAAAAAGTTTATTTTTTAAGTAATAGTGCTAGCATAGTCTTGTGCTCAGTGCTACTCAGAGATGGCTTTCCCATCACTTCCTCCCCCGCTGGCCCTGGCTCCTCCCCTGCGTGACCAAAAAAAAAACAACAAACAAATATCAACTGAAGTAATGTAAGAAACTTCATTAAAAAAAAAAAGAAAGAAAATCACCTTATTGCCTTATTGGTAGCACAGCCACTGCACGCACAATATCAGTGACCATGAACTGTCTCTCAGCTACCATGTCTGATAGTGCTGCAGTCCAGCTCCATTCCTGAATGCGCTCGCTTTCCTCTCCACATCAAATATATAGAAAAAGTAAACAGAAACAGTAAAACAAAGCACCAGTGGGGGTGGTGGGGAGTATGATTGAAGAAGTGCAGGAGGGGGTTTAAAAACACACCAGTAAAAGTAAATGTCACAGACAAAATGTCTCTCAAACACTACAGTGCCCTCTACTGGCAAGATTACCAGTATACGGACTACTTTACAAAAACAATTGACTTTAAATTGAGTTTAACTCTTTCTTAATTATTTTTTTAAATATTATATTTAACCCGTTGCCTAAGCACAATACTACACTCCAGGGTGGGCTTTATGGGCTATACCAGACCTTCCAGGGATTATAAGGCTTTCCACCACACATTATGCCCCTGGGCAGTCTGGTATAGCCCAATACCAGCCACCTTGTTGGGTGTTATTGCTTACTGAACACCAGAGTGTAAATCAGAAACACTCATGTTACTAATAGGCCCATAAAATGAAACAATAATAGAATTGGGACCCATATTTAAAAAAATAGCTTCTACTGGGAAAAATTACTTTTTGATTCTGCACAATTCTCCTTTAACAGTGGTTGATGGCATCAATAATTTATTATTTACCTTACTGCCCCCTCAAACTCCACATACCAGGTGCCCCTGTGCAAGCCATAAACCAGTCACCCCCTCCACCCCTTACCTCTTCCATTCTCCCCTGCCTGTTGTTTTCAGTGGTGCTCTGCTTACCCTACAACAGGGGTATCCAACCTTTTCTTGGACATAAGCTACATTTAAATTTCTGACTAAAATGTGAGCCACAAAAACATGCACTCCATAGCATACCCATATTTAACAATATTTAGGAGTTAAAATAATAACACTCACAGGCAAAAGTCAATAATCAATAATCATATTTATTAATTTAATTGTATTTTTAAAATAATTATGTAGATCAGCTCTAGGGGCGGGGGTGATTTGACTGTTCGCTTGAGGGTATTGTTGGCAGAGCTTATTTACAATGGTGGTTTGTTGCTCTAATTTACTGGATCTGGGTGCTATTATGGGGGGGGGGATTTGACTCTGTGAACCTGAGTGTCTTGTTGGCAGAGGTGACCATCCAATTACTTATATACCCCAAATGTGTAGTCAGAGGGGATTTCAAAGCAGCAATCAGTGAAGGTTTGAACAGAAGTTTGCAGTGAATGGGACGGGGGGAAGCAGAGCAGACTCTATGAGCCTAAGTGTGTTGATGGCAGAGGCGATTGGGGGGCTGTTTGGGGGGTGCAACTTGACTCTGTGCTTTTATTCAGCTGTAGGGGACATCCACGTTGTGTCTGCAGGCATACTGTACCATTTATGAATACTTTTTTTTGTTTCGGTCCTGCTTTTGTCCCACTTCAGCTGTATTGCTTTTCGAAACTTGAGTATCAGGACAAAAATCAAAGATGCCACCAAAGTCTATGATGCGTAATTAACAAATTACCTACTTCTGACTGTGTCTTCAGTGGGCTCTCAAAAGTCACATCAAACTGCTTTGTGAGCTACATGTGGCTCGCATGCTATAAGCTGAACATTCCTGCCCTACAACTTTGGCCTCCATCTGCACTTTTTGCTGATCGCACTAGTGCCATGTTCGCACTAGTTTTTTTTTTTATATTGAAATATTTTATTATAAATTTTCCAAAGAAAAAGCATACAGAAAGAGGAAACAGTTGCATAAGGGTCGTAAGACCACTAAACCCATACATAAACGAAAGATATATAAACCCACTATTACAAGCGTACACTTTACAATCATCAGTGTGCCTGGGGTATAAAAGTGAAGTAGCTAAACTTTAAGCATTGAAAACAAAACAAAGGGATACTAACTGTACCCCCAAATGGGGGATATAAAGGTGTATATGCAAATAGTTTCAGCAACCTATACTAAACAGTAACCGGGTAAATGGAAATCCAAACTGGTATACTTATCCTATCAGCAACAGAGGTGCAGCCTAACCGGGGTAATTAAAAGTTAAACCCCACCTGTGACCCCTCAGTCTAAAGTGACTGAGGGGCACCAGTTTGGGGTTGGAAGTAATCCTGTGGAGTAAGCGTGTCATCGGATTCATGAGGGGGGTTGCCAGGTGGTGGTGGAGGAATAGAGCATAAATGTGAGCTGAGATCGTATCCTCATTCCTTAACATAAATGTGTATCTGATTTCTGTTGGTGTATGTCAGACATTCAAAGACTGCTAGTCTAGCCAAAGCTGAGTGCCATGTTAGAAGCGAGGGGGGACCTCTCTGCTGCCACCTCATTAGTACTGGCTGCTTAGCTTCAAGCAGAGCCACAAGCAGCCATTTCTTTGAGAGAAGACCATTGCAACTGTGAGGTGCTGCCCTACACGATAAGGTCAAAGGAGGTGGGGATATGTGTATGCAAAATTCAAGAGCAGTCCTGTAATACCCTGGCCCAGAAAGCAGATAGCATGGGGCATTGCCACAAGATGTGTAGCAGATTGGCCTGAGGGGCTTGGAACCTCCAACAATTGGAGTGAGGAATTAGCCGTATCATATGGAGTATGTCAGGGTGCGATACCATCTCAGTAGTATCTTGAGCTGGATGAGCTGGCTCCTAGAGTCCCTATAACCCAAATGTGCACATTTGAGGAGAGACGTCCAGTCCTAGAGAGTGATATCCACCTGAAGGTCCCGTGTCCGTTGTAGCCTGCAGTTATCATTGGTGTCAGGCAGGGAGTCCCTGAGCATGGAGTATAGCTTTCCTGCTAGGCCTTTAGTTTTGCCTAGTTTGTGTAGGGTGGCAAGCCATGCCCACCCATCTCCCATACATGCCCAGGATCTGAGGTGCAGTGTTGCCTCTCAGATCTGGAGATATTTTCAGAAGTCCATTCTGCGTAATTGGTATCTAACTTACAATAGCTGGAAGGACATCATGTCCTCCGAGTCCAGTTTGCAGAGGTCGGCCATTGTACCAATACCCACCTGCATCCATGGGAGCCATCTGATGGGTTGCTCCCCTATCGTCACTTCTGGGTTATCCCACAGTTGGCTATATTGAGCTGGCAGGTGCCAGGAGGATGATGGACAGCATGTAAGACTCTTACATTTCTGCCAGACTTCCCTTGTCTCCCGTATTACCGGGGGGAGTGCCTCTTTTTCATGCCCCCTTTTGCTTAAAAGGAACCCTAACCATGTGGTGTCTGCTAAATCAGATTCCCTTACTACAGTTTTGACACCATCTGCACTATATTGTAAAATTTGTTTTTGTTACTATTTATTGTTAATTTGTACTGTTTTGCTTATTGCAACCTATTTGTTGCAACTTATTGCTCTACTTGCTTCTCTGTCCCCCAATGACCCATCTGGAAATGAGCTGTTTCAGCTCAGTATGCTTTTCTGATTATATAATTTGAAATAAATAAGTCACTATCCAACTCTGCTACACTCAAAATGAAACAAATTCAGACTTAAACAGTTCAACAGGCAGTAAGAAGTTTACTTTAAACAATGATTAATGTTCCTTATTCCTGATTAAATTAGTTAACTACAAAAGGTGTCCATTTTATAAGTGGGATGAGACACTCCAGGATATGCAGTCCTTGATATACATGCAATTCTCTGGTGTTGCTGGCCCAGCACACCTGAAGCATGCATATTCTGTAATTCTGTACAAGCTCATATCTTATTGAGTCTTCTCCTTACTGCCACCACTGCCTTTATTTCTTTTGTGAATTCAGTTGGAGCTCACATCTAGGACTTCAGATGTGTAGGATATATTACTTTATAGCCTGCTGTCAGGTATTTTTCTATATATAGTACATTTAGCGAGCAAGGTAACAAAATCCAAATCAGTGTGGAACAGCACACAAAAAGGCCTGGAAATATTCATGATAAGTTTATTTTATTTCAAAATAGTCACCAAAATGGGGGTGGAGGGGAGAAATGGTATGAGAGTAGAAGACAAAATAAAGGTGAACCAATGTATGTCCACACGAGCAAATGTGCTATAAACCAAGCATGCTATGCATTCTGTTTCTTATTTAGTGCAGACTTTGAGTCACTTGCCCATATGGTACTTATTGAAATACAAGCACATCACTGTCTTCCTGGCTTGTGAGGTCATTTCTGTGTTTCATTTTCCAGTTGTGTACATCCTTTGAACACACATGTACCCATACACATGCAGCCAGGCGAACACACACACACACACACATACACTGCAGCAGCTTTGATTGCTACCTGAGCCTCTACCTGAACACCTCAGAGATGCACTGCCTTGAAAGTTCCCAACCCAACCGCACCTCCTAGTTGTGGCATAACACATTTTTTAGCATAATAGTTTAAAAACATGTGCCGTAAAACTCAGTAGAAAAAAAAACCTTGCATACAGATAACAAACTGAGACAAATGCCTGATATTTGACTTGGCTCTGTGGTTACTGAAATTAGCTGGAAGTTAAGGAAATAACACGATTTATGGAAATGAAATGGCCAGTCATCGTGACTGACCTGGGGTGATTTTTCAGGATTTATTGTTCTGGCCAGGCAAGTTATGTAGTGGCCTGGCAAGTTATGTAATTAGCACATTTTGAACTGCAATCTGTTCTGACTCACACTGCTGAAGTTTTCAATTATGGTCAACTGTTTCACAATAGCCAGCGATGTGGGGCTGGCAAACGCACATCTGGTACACAAAGACATTGAAATATACAGCATGGAGTTCATGTTATGATGCTCTCATTCATCAAAGGTCCAATTAGCCTGACATTTCAATGTCTCTGTTTTATTCATATAAACAATTACATTGCTGTTAGTCATATCAATACAACAGTTTCTTGTTTAATGCAGAAAGTCAAGCTTCAGATTTGAAACTATGATGACCAAGGGTATACACAAATTAATACTGTATATCATTGATTAGCATTGCACTGTGATTATCTCAGTAAGATGTCTAATGAGACATTTAGTCAATTATACCTTACTGCATTTGTCGAATGAAATATCAACAGCACATACTTAATGAAACTACACTTGGAAGACTGTGATGTCAGTGTATTATGTCTGTTGTGGGCAATGAGCCAAATGCCCCAGGAATCAAGTCTGAGGTAGTGGTTTGTAGACATATGGGGAAAATATGAACCGATATCCATCTGTATTTTTGCATGTTAAAAGTCCACTCTGGGACATGCACTGTAGTTGTATCAGGCATCACAAATGTTAAAGAAGCAAATATTGAACATGCCCAGAGTAGTTTCTTTCAGCAGTGTTTGTGATGAGACCCACTATCCCAGTTCTGCCTCAGCAATCTTATAAAATGTGTCTCTTTTGTGTATTCCAGGAGTGTGTGCAGTTGGAAAGCCGATGTGCTTGCTGTTTGAGTACATGGCCCACGGTGACCTAAATGAATATTTACGCCAAAGGTCCCCCAGCATAATCTTCAACCTGAGTCATTCAAGCCTTTTTAGGAAGAGCATGGGGTCAGACAAACTGCCAGTTCCCCTCAGCTGCACTGACCAGCTTTACATTGCCAAGCAGATAGCAGCTGGTATGGCATATCTTTCTGAACGTAAGTTTGTTCATCGGGACCTGGCCACAAGGAACTGCTTGGTTGGTGAGAACAAGGTAGTCAAGATTGCGGACTTTGGCCTTTCAAGGAACATCTACTCTGCAGACTATTACAAAGCCAATGAAAATGATGCCATTCCCATCCGATGGATGCCACCGGAGTCCATCTTCTACAACCGTTACACCACTGAGTCAGACGTTTGGGCTTATGGGGTGGTACTGTGGGAGATATTCTCACATGGCATGCAGCCATACTATGGAATGGCCCATGAAGAAGTTATCTATTATGTGAGAGATGGAAACATTCTTTCCTGCCCTGAAAACTGCCCTTTAGAGTTATACAACCTCATGCGTTTGTGCTGGAGCAAACTGCCTTCTGACAGGCCCAGTTTTGCTAGTATTCATTGTATTCTAGAACGCATGCATGAGCGGGCAATGGCTTCCATTCAAGTGTAACATATTTATATCAGTTAAACAGCTCACTGTTGCCCTGTGCTCTGTGTTTGATCAAAACCTCAATAGGGGAGAAGGTCTGTCTAGGTTCAGTTAGGCCTGGCTGATGGCAGTCATGACCCCAAACACAAGCCACCAATTCGGAGTGCAGCAAGGCAGGTACATATAGAGGGGATCATAAAGAACAAATCAGCTTTTCTTGATGTCAGCAGTAAAACAGAACAAGGTTTATTAAGCCAAAGCAAAACGTCAAATAGTATTCTTCCATTGATGGAGCCGGGAATGAATTGTACCTGTGCTGGCCATGGCAAGCACTGATGAAATCAATCAAGCAACACAATAAAGAAACAGTCCTCAGGTCAGGCATACAACTTGAATTCTTTTACATAGAAATGGCTCTTTAGGAAATAATAAGGTCTGGTAAACTCCAGGTGTTCCAAATATTTCAACTATATTTGGAAATTGTGACCCACATTGGGAGGTTCAGCAGTTCAGCACATTTCTTTTTTCTGGCAGAGACGTTCAGGATGGAAATAATTGTTTCAGTAATGATAAAACATGTATTTCAGCTGTTTCTATTGGATCTTTCCAGGTAAAATAAATGCACAAATATTTAGTGAGAGCCATGGTCCATGCTCCAATAAGCAAGCACTCAGTATCCATTAGAACAGAATTGTGTGAAGTCAAAAAGTTTGCGGGGGAGCCCTATAAATTTCAGAGTTTGACTAGTTGTCAAGACTGTATAGTCTGCAGAGGCCTAATTTATGGAGTAACTTTGGCATTATTTTCCGTTCTTTTCAAAAGTCAAACATGCCCAGTGATCCAAGGGGTTTCACTGAGTTCCTCCTACAAACTGAAATTTCACTAAAATGTAATTCTGACAAAGCAGAGAAATTTCCAGGAATGGGATTCTCTACTACCCCCAAAAAAAAAACAACAACAACCCAATAACAAAAAAAAACATTCATGGAAGTTCTACTGCAATGTACTGTACTATATGCTACAGTGACATTGTGCTTTCAAGAGCAAATGTGACAGGGTGCCAAAGAATAAACAGTGTTAGACAAAGCACTACAATCACAACATACTGTATAATCAGGCAATTAAAAAAATCTGTGCAAGCAAATTCCTCCTAAAAAACTAGATTTGCCCTGTTTAACAGATCTTTAAATGCACGTGTCTTGAAGGAGAAAGAAAGTGCTTTATAGAGATCATATGCTTGTTAATTTTTTTATGTATGTAATTAGCAATAGCTGCTTTGTGGTTTTATGAAGATTGGTTGCTGTTGATGCAGCCAACCACAAATTTTGATTGGTATTATATGGGCTTGCTGCCAATTTTGTTTAGTCACTTGCTGAGCTCCAGTGGCCCTAACAGATTATTAGTATTATGTGGTTAATTGGCCAATGGTTTGATGCTGCTGCTGTGGACCCAGATCTCTATAGAGTGTCAGTTTTACCAACGCTTGCCTGGAGCTCTCTTTTATTGCCTAAACACACGCTATGGCTATTTATAATGAAGGTGCAGCATGCAGGTATTTCCCAACTGGTGGCACTGCCCAATTATCAATATGCTTCAGCTCAGAAGATAAGAATTAATTGAATTTCTGTATCAAGCCATTTGTCTGGAAATAAACAAATATGTCGATGAAAAAAAAAAATAATGGTAGGGGACTTTGCAGTCTAGTCTGTGGTACTGGAAGTTTGGAAGTCGTAGATTTTGTTTCCTTCACATTGCTGTTTTTCACCTTGCTCCCCTGTCCTGTTACAAGAATGACTGAAGCAGTGGCACAGCACATGTATCCTTCTCAGTAGGAACAGGAGTGTACAGCTGTTATCTGATGAGATAAAATGTAAAGAAGGAATAAGATTTGTTTTTCAGTTCAATGAAATATGAAGAAATGTGTTTGACTTTTCAGTTTTGGTTATGCTTCTAATTAAGCTGCATTCAGTACACATTGAGTACAGTTGTGAGGTAACGTGTATTTGGTACATACAGTGCTCATCTATTTTTTATTTCGTTTTTTTTATTAATTTAAACCGTTTAGCCAGGAAGGCACATTGACCCAGAACCTGTTTCCAGGTGTGATCTGGGGAGGAGAGGGGGCATAGAAATGGAGCAGATATATGAGGGTGGGAATACAAAAGTAACAAGGAACAAAAAATAGACTGTATACAAAATATATAATCTAATGTAATGCAAAAATGCCATACAGTAGAGAGCAAGAGTAGAGTATGATAAATAGACTCTATGCACAGTCATGAGTACTAGAGCACTATTAGCAATGGACACTGTAAGGTGCAGAACTTTGTATGAGGTAGGAAGGTAAGAAATAGTTGTATACTGTGGGAGAACAAAAATCTATGTTAGGCAACTGCTGAGTACAACAAGGGTAAGGGGGTTATTTATACTAGGTATGTACTTTATTATACATTTGGTCCTACTCACAAGTCTGATCAGTGTATGTGTGATTTGATTTGGCATAGCTGTTCTATCAGACTTCCCATAGTGCTCCAGGACTCATACGTGGCATTCACAGCCTGTAGACACCACTTGCATGAGCTCAGAATTCTGCACAGAGGGAGGGGTTGCCTCATGAGAAGAACTTATCTGGTAACAAGGTTTCCAATCAGACTATGTTAGGCCACCAACAGGTCTCTTGATCTGTGTGAACAGTTAATTGTTGGATATGCAGTCCATGGCCAAGTCTACCTTGTCCCATTGAAATGTGTTTTCCTTTTTTTAAGAAAGTTTATGAGGACACATGCTGCCCCTTCACAGTCCTCCTTGCCATACAGATGAACTGGGGATTTGTATTTAATGGGTCATTGGGGGCCCCAACTCCAAGAAGATTCCATGACAGGGGGGATGTATAACCATAATGGCAGGGTCTCCCTGACAAACCACACAACCAACCCCATGTGACCAAACTTACCACCAGTTGGTTTCAGTTATATCCACCCAACTTGGCTACTTACATAGATCCATGGACAGTGTGGGACTAGGTTGGGGCTGTCTGTATAGAGCCTGTCTCTTTTAACCACCCTCTTAACTTTCCTTCCCATCTCAGTAGACCCTCCTCCTGCTTAGGATCCACCTAGATTTTTAGTTCATTAAGTCTACGTCCCATCTGATCCTGTACCCTATCGGCACTTTTACACTTTGTGATCTTCTTGCACACTTGTCCACGTGTCACTTGCATTGAACTATGCTGCTGTTTACCTGCCTAGCCACTACAAAGCAACTACACCTGCTGTGATTGTCTAAATAACCACACTCTAATGTTTTCTGTTTTATTTTGTGAGTTTTACTTTTTCTGTACCCCCTCAGCCCTCTCCCTGAGTCACTCCTGGAAATAAGCCTTGGCTCAAAGGTACCTCTCCCAGTTAATAATGTTTAAATCAATAAATAAACAGAAGGGGTGGAATGGTACATGCTCTACAGGGCTCTGCACACAGAAGGACTTGCACTGCTGTATGGAAAGACTTGTGCACTGCATAAAGAAGCAAACAAGTTTCCTTGCATACAGCCAGTTGTAAGTAGCATTCAAAGAGTACCACTGTAGATACCTATGTGTTTACACTGTCACAGCAGTGTAGTGAAAAATGTTTTCCAAAAAGCCTAATTTTCAGCTTTATTAATAAAAAAAAATACCATAAATGTTAAATCTTCTTTTAGAGGCGGTTCCTATTTGGTTCACTATATATATATATATATATATATATATATATATATATATATATATATATATATATTATATATATATATATATATATATATATATATATATATATATATATATATATATAGATATATATCTATATAGATATATATATCTATATATATATATATATATATATATATCTATATATATCTATATATATATCTACACACACACACACTTATTTATACATATATATTTATATATAATATATACCATATATACATATATATTATACTAACCTATTGTTTATTTTTCAATGTTATTTATAAGCCAAATGAAGTAGCCATCTTTTTTTCTTGAGAAAAAAGCAATTGAAAACATTTATAAAATACCTAAATTCTGGTAGACCCAGTCACTTTTCAGCAAATGAAACTGGAAGATGTGGGGAATATGTTACAGTTAAAAAAGTTAGGATCAAATGTTTTGCTCATTTTTGCTGTACTGCTGCTTTAAGTGCTAAAAATATCAGTGTGTTTACACTATACTTAATGTTTACCTACCATACCTTCATGTTGTATGTATACTTAAATTGTTGATTTGTCATTATGAGACACCAGTTATAAATTAAATACATTGGTCTGTAGGTACTTATACCATGACAATTAACATATGTTAATTATAATGTGTGTAATACAAGTACTGATGTACTACCACTGAATATAGTGTCCTTAATACCACTTAAATAGAAGCATAACCTTTATCTCATGGAAAATAAAACTGTGAAGGAAAACTCCAGTCACTCTGTGACAGAAAATGATTCATCACTGAGTCTATGGCACTGTCAAAATAATGCTGTCTTTGATTTTGCACACATTTTCTACTTGTTAACTAGACTTTGAAAATATATTGTTTCATATACATGTGCCAATAAATCCTTACTGTGAACATTATTCCTATGGCAACAGACAATTGAGAACTGGTGGGAAATTATACTTCTTACAAAATAGATGTCTGCTTTTTTGAACCAGCTATCTACAGTATGTGCAACACTTTTGAACTAGTGTGAACTCACCGTGTTGACAGATCCTGTTGGAATATATGTTCTAAATAAATAATGAGTATTTAACTTTTATCTGTAGAATGTAGAAATGTATTGCTAATAACCAAGAAAAGTATGCATACTGCTTTCAGTGTTTCATGTCAATGACTGTAGTTAATGTGTTTTTTTTTGTTTTTTGTTTTTTGTTTTCTGTTTTTTTTTTTTTTCTTACTACTTTTCAACAAGGCTTCATTTCACAGATTCCTTTTTTTTCATGCTAAGCTATTTGATCACTGCTTAAAGGTCACATAGTTCTGAGAGGAAAAGTCCGGAGCTTATTGGCAATCAATCAATCAGTCTGTCTGTCTGTCTGTGTGTCTGTCTATCTATCTAAACATAGCAGCTTAGTAACCTTCTTGGATGTCTTTGAGTGAAAGTCAAGACCTGGATTGGTACTGAGTTGATGATAGGATGAATAGGTGTAGAGAACAGCCATGTACATTGGCAGCTTGAGGAAAATCAGAAACATAGAATCTGATGGCAGATAAGGACCACTTGGCCCACCTAGTCTGCCCATTTTCCTACTTAATGGATAAGTTGCAGATCCTATATAACCAAAAGCCTACTTCCTCCTAACCCCTACTATAATTGCCTTATGTCTGTCCCATGCATTCTTGAATTCCCCCACTGTTTTTTACTCTATGACCACCTCAGAAAGGCTGTTTCATGCATCTACAACCCTCTCTTTGAATAAATACTTCCTCACATTACCTCTGAGCCATCCCCCCTCTATCTTCAAATTGTGCCCCTTTGTTCTTGCACATCTCTTTTTCTGAAAGATGCTTCCCTCTTGGGCTTTGTTGATTCCCTTGAGGGGATTTGAAAGTTTCTATCATGTCCCCCCTCTCCCTCCTTTCCTCAAGGCTATACATCTTATGCTCCTTTAGTCTTTCTTCATATGTCTTCTGGTGCAGACCCTGCACCATTTTGGTTGCCCTCCTCTGGACAGCCTCCACCCTGTCTGTGTCTTTGTGGAGATGGGGTCTCCAGAATACTCCAGATATGGTCTTACCAACTATCTGTACAGAGGGTCAACAGCATCCTGTTTTCTACTGGTGATGCCTCTCCCTGTGCATCCCAGTATTCCCCCAGCCTTCTCTACTGCCTTCTTACATTGCTGGCCCACCTTTAGGTCATCTGATATGGCTACCCCAGGTCCCTTTCCATTTTTGTTGTTGTCAGTATCTCACCCCCATTGTGTACTCTTCCCCTGGGTTTTTGTTTCCCAGATGCATTACTTTGCATTGAATCTAAGCTGACATACAATTGACCATTCCTCCAGCCTTGCCAAGTCTGTTTTCATCCTTTCCACCCCACCTTGCATATCAACCCTGTTGCAGATCGTTGTGTCATCTACAAAGAGACATATTTTTCCTTCCAGTCCCTCTGCAATGTCACTTATAAAGACATTAAAAAGGACCAGGCCCAGTACTGAACTCTGTGGTACCCCACTAATAACCCCCCTTTCTTCACTGTAGACTCCATTTACTATTACCTTCTGTGTCCTGTTGTCCAGCCAATGTTTTACCCAGGCTACCTCCCTGGGACCCACTTCCAGGCTGGCTAATTTGTTTATTAATCTTTTTGTGTGGGACTGTGTCAAATGCCTTGCTAAAGTCTAGGTAGGCCACGTCCACAGCCCCTCTATGGTCTACTACTTTGGTCACCCAGTCAAAGAAATCAATTAGATTTGTCTGACATGACCTTCCTGCTGTGAATCCATGCTGCCTTTGGTCCTGTGTCCCAATGGCCTCTAAGTACTCAACAAGGAAATGGGAGAAAGGTTCAGAACGTTGATGTCTTGTAGGGGCTTTCTGAATGGCTCATTTGCATCCCTATGACTGGGCTAATCTAATTGATAGTGACCCTATAGTTTAGATTAGAATAGTTTTAGTTTAGTTATTTTACCAGGACAAGGCTCCATTGAGCAAACTCAATTTCAAGGAGGTCCTGGGTAGGACAGCATACAATTTAAACAATTACTACATTACAGCAGTTTCAATACAGTAGGCATACAGGTGATTCAGGATAGAGCAGATGCCTTAAAAGGTTCAGCAGAATAATAATAATAAGGATAAATTGTAAGATTAACAGAACTAATGATTATTACAATTAAAGGAAGTATTAGAATATGTAGTCATAGGACAACATTCAATAAATAGAAGTTAATACATATATGAGTGCAATGATTACAGGAGCTGTCATGTAATTGCGCCATTACACTCACATAATTTGGTACATACTTTTTCAATCAATGATTTAAATACTGCATGGCCAGCTAGGCTAGTGAGTTCTGCAGTGAGTTCCATGGTTGAGGAATGATGCCACTTAATACTGCTTTCCCATAGTGGGTAGCAACCCTTAGTATGTCATATAGAATAGTATTGTTTTTTTTCTCAGAGAATAGCTGCTACATAACATGGTAAAGAGGTCAGTGATATATAATGGGACATCATTTGTAACTATTTTGTAGGTCCTTCTGTGTTAGTTTTTGATTTGCCATGTGTTTGGCAAGGTCCATCCTACAGCTTCATAAAGTGCTCAATGGTGTGTTCGTGGTGCCAGGTTAGTGATGAATCTGAAGGCCCTATGATGCATCAACCATAGATAATTTCAGCATAGTCAAGTAAAGGCAGTAATGTCATTTGAACTAATCTTTTTAGCATAATGTGGGAAACAAGTTTTATTTCTGAATAAAAAGCCTAGTATGGTTAGTAGTTTTTTGCATAGTGCCTCGATGTGAGTTGCAAATGATAGTCTGCTGTCTATCCATAACCCAAGGTATTTTAGGTTAAGTTCCTCCTTCTGTCTGTCTCCTACAAGTGTAGTTATGTTTGGTGAAGAGGTAGTGTTCAGAGCAATATTATGAGTGGAGAAGTACATCACTTTGTTTTTTTTTTCCAACATTAAGTAGCAGTTTGTCCTGAAATAGGTTTAGTTGTAGTTTAGTGGACTCCATTTGTAGTTCAGCATGCACTTCATTTAGTGTGGGCTTTGAAACATAAAGAATGGTACTGTGGGCATATATATGAATGGAAGCTTTGTTGATGTTTCTGTTTAGGTTATTGGTGTATATCATGAGTAAAAGTGGCCCTAGGACTGACCCTTGTGGCACTCCCATTAGAGTTCAAAGTTCAAAGTTTAATGGTCAGCTTTGTTGTGGTTAACAATTAAAGTTTTTACAAAATAGAAAAGGAAAAGAAAGAAAAAATACATAAATACACATAGAAAATCACAGTATTATACCAGACATAACTTACAATATACAGAATAAATATTTTAAAATGTTTTGTCAGCCACATTTTTCCAAGGGCCTAAAAAAAGTATATATAAGGATAAAAGTTTCCCCAAAATTCGATATAACAAGTTCAAACAAACATTAAACTTAATCTCCTATAGCTCTAGCATATTTTTTCTTTATCTTTAACTACTGATGAAAGAAATTCTGGATACCATCAAAGCATCAGCAACACTTCTTGGGTGCAATAATATGAATACAGGATCATATTCAGTTTTTTCATAACAACTCAGAAAATTGTTAAGCAAACTGTTTCTAGGATCAGAATAAAGGGGACAAGACTTAATTATATGGTCTAGAGATTCATTTTGGGCTAATGAGCATCTACATTGAATGGATGTACCATTAGGGCCCTTATTATTAAGGAGACCTTTATTAAAATACACATATCTAGAATTAATCAATTCAACTTGAGCCCAAGTAATGAATTTTCTGTCCAAGAATGGTAAAGGAAAAGTTAAATAATCTTCTAGGCAGTAATCAGTTTCATTAACTCTGAACCATTCATTAAGCCTTAGTCCTCTTACTTTTAACATTTCTTGTTGTTTTATATAATCAAATAGTTTGTATTCTATCAATTTTGTAAAGAACACATAGATATTTATGTTTTTTTTTACTCAGTAAATGTGTCCTATTCAATCAAGCCACATGTGTCTCTAAGGTTTTCAACCAGTTAGAGGTGTGGCCTTCCTTAGACCATTTGATTTTTTCTTTCAAGCATGTGTGGGGTAGGATATTATATTTATTATTTATTAGTCTTAACCAGTAAACCAATAATTTTAAAATGGCTAAAGTACTAACTGGAATTTCTCTAGTTTGATGTAGAGATTGGAACTCCTAAAAGAGCTTTATAATAGTATAAAGAGGCTTTATCAGTTTTGTTTTGTTATATTCAAAGCCCAGACTTCAGCACCATATGTTGACACTGAATTAATCTTAGCTTCACCTGCAGCAAGGGCGGGATAATAGTATCTCCTCCATATTTCATATTAAATTTTAACAAGCCTTTGGCAATCACTTTTGCTTTTAAGTATTTTTCTTTTTGATGGACAGCCCAGTTAAATGTATTTGTCAATTTGACCCCTAGATATTGATAAATATTCACAATTTCAGTTTTACTGTTACTAAGTAAAAATTTGAATTTATTTTTTCTCCTTCCACAGTGATTAAATATCATTACTTTAGTTTTACTCAAGTTTATAGATAAATCCAAATTCACACATTTTTGTTGAAAAATATCTATTTTCTTTTAGTCCCTTTGTTGAAAGGGCGAACAGCACCATGTCATCAGCATATGCTAATGCATGCAGAGGGGAAACTGTTAATTTTGGGTGAGTCAGATATTTTCTCATTTTTGAAAATGAGTAGCTCATTTACATATATATTAAAAAGCAGTGGGGCTAGTAACCAACCTTGTTTAACCTCCTTCTGGGTTGCAAAGAATTCTGTTAAATTACCCTTGTTATCATACCTGACTGAGGAGACTGTACCAAAATGAAGAAGATATAGCATTATTAATAGTGTGTTATCCAATTTTAAAGAATGAAGAATTGACCAAAGTTTGTGTCTATTTAAAGAATCAAAAGCAGAAGAGAAGTCAATAAAAATTGCACAAAGATTCATTTTTCTCCATTTAACACACTTCTCAATTAAATGTGAATACAAATAAATTGTCAGTTGTGGAAAAACCCTTGTGAAAACCAGCCTAAGATAGAGAAATAATAATTAGTCTCAGCCCATTCAGTTAATCTATCCAGTAAAAGTCTAGAGAATATTTTAGAAATTATGTTGAGTAGACTTATTGGACGATAGTTATACAGCTCATAGACTGAGCCTTTTTTATGCAATGGTACAATGATGGTTTTAACCCAGGATCTAGGAATATATTTATGTTCTAAACATAAATGAAAGTAGTAAGTCAGCAGGGGTATCCAGAACAACTTATATTCTTTGTACACTTCTGCTGGAATAGCATCCTCTCCTGATGCTTTATTATTTTTAAGGTTTAGAATGGCCTGCTCAACTTCTAACTTGTTAAAAGTAACAGAGTCACATGTGAAAGAACATAACCCCTTTATAAACTGACAATCCATATTATCCGGTTCAGAAAAAAATTGCTTAAAATGAGCAATCCAAATATTCTTCAGAATATACATTGAAAGTGTAGGTTTATATTCCTTGACACCATGAGCTACCATCTTCCACAATGACTGCGTGTCATTTTTTTGTATCACATTATACATTTCTGTCCACAGTTTTTGTTGATACAGTAATTTGTTTTCCTTTAACCATTTATTATTGTGTTTCCTCACTTTATTTAAATACTGGAAGTTTGATTTAGTTGGTCTTCTTTTAACCCATCTAATAAGTTTATTAGGCTTAGTTTTTACTTTCCTGCATTCATTATCAAACCAGTTTTGATTAGCTTGATTGTTATATGTGACATCACTGTAAATAACTGCTCTGATATCTTGATTTAATTGGTTTAACGTATTATACATTTTATCAGGGGACTCAGAATGTATACAAAGTGACTCAAAATCATATATAGCATTTTGAATAACTTCACCCAATTGCTTATTTGTTATTTTGCCTCTCCTCAATACCTTTTTCCAATCTGGCATAGGTCCTCTGTATGACCAAGGCCCACCCTTTCTGGGGATACATCACTTAAAAGAATCATCAAACAAATTGAAGCATGATCACTTTCCGGCCTCATTACAATGTCCATATGTACAATTGATTTTACCAGTTCTAAATCACTCAAGGCATAATTAATTGCACTTCGTCCACAGGAAGAAAAAAAAGTGTTTTTTTTTTTCCATCTAAATCACCAGGCGTCCTTCCATTTAATAGTAAAAAATCATTTTCTTCCATAAATTTAATAAACTCTTTACCCTGGGGATTACTTCTTTTGTCTTGACTTTTTCTAGGAACAATTACTTCAGACATCAACCTTTCAGACATGAGGTTTCTCTGTTCACATAAAGCAATTCTGGTGTTAAAATCTCCTGCGACCAGTAGGTGGTTAGCTGGAAATCTAACAAAAATCTCTTCCATCATTATTGTTAAATGTTTCCACAAAAATACATTATTTCTTCAAGCCAATCTGGGGGAATATAAACATTAATCAAAGTAATAGGAGTTAAATGCCAAACAATGTTTTGAACAATAAAATACTGGTCAATTTTTAAGGTATCCATAATTATAATTTCCTTCTTAATTTTAATATATTGCCAGTCCAGCCTTCGCTCTACCATATTTCATATCTCTAATGGCAGGGGAATGTAAAAGATGGAATCCATTTAAATTTAACTCTAAGCATGCCCAAGTTTCTTGAAAGAATATAACATCTTTACTTATTATAAATTCAACCCAATCAGGGTCCACTAAGTTGGGAGACAATCCTGCAATATTCCAGGAGACAAAGGTTGCACCCAAGTCCATATTTTCATTATCTATAGAGGATACAGTTTTGTTTTCCACCATTTCTTTTTCCAATCAATCACTTTGGATAGATAGGACTTCAAATTTGTTTGAAACAGACACATCATAATCATCCTGAAGATTACCAGTATGAAAAGTGGGAATATGCCCATTTGAAATAGGGGCATTGCCAACTTTTTCTATTATATTGTGGGGATCTTGTTCTACAATAAACAAGTCTACAGAGTCTAAAATAGATCTATTTTCTATTAATTTGTTATACAAGCTACTGCACATAATTGTTAATTTTATTTGATCTCAGTCAGGATCATTACCAAGCCTGGTGACCTCAATAGCATCCAAAGCATCCAATGAAACATGTAGACATTGTTAAAGTAGATTAAGTACTGTCCACTTAAGTTTTTTGGGGTTTTTGTTTCTAATTCTACTTAACCCAAACAAATTCAGAATTTTACCTCTTTCAAGACTATCAGAGGTTGATCTTATTTCTAAATTACCCTTTAAAGGACGAGTAAGTATATCACTATCAATTATATGGATGCCTACCTGATCTAATAGTGAAACTTTCTTCAAAATTTAATTTACAGTAGCAATACCTTGTATTAGTACATCCAACTGGCCAGATTTAGTTACATAGTTATGCCTATAGATCTTTTTTATTTTGATTTCTTCTAAAGGAATTTTTAAAATGTGTGTGCAGAGATTAAGAAAAGCATTATGCTATTTCCAGTTGTTTTCTTTGGGAATTCCACTTAGCCCAAATACATTAAGATACCTTAAATTGTCATCAGTTGTTAAATTTAGTTGTTTTCTATTGACACAATCTACATGACATCCTCTCATTTTTAGCAATCTATTATTAAGCCAGATTTGATTTTCAATCCTGGTAGCAGAGCAGAAAACAAAAGTGCAATCCCACTCATCTTCATCTTTACCTTTCCACATTTGTATAATATCAGTTTTCAACAAGTCAGCACCAGTGGTGTCTCTTAAAAAGTATACCAGCTTTTCTATATTGCAACCAAGTTGGTCTTGATTAACCCCCTTGAGTCCATAAAAAGCCAAAATTGCATATTATGAAATATCATATAGCGCCTTAGCTGAAGATTCATTAACTGATTTTTGTACATATTTTTGAGAGCCTTTAGAACCCTTTTCATCAATAATCAGGACATCTTTATTATTTATAATCCAATCCTGCCAATCATTCTTAAATGCTTCCAGCTCCAACTTAAACTCAGACAGCTAAGAGGCAATCAGTTGCATAAAAGGCATGTAGTTACATTTATTCCTTCCTTCAAGTTCATTGCCCCTAACCTGATCCCACTTAGGTATTTTCTTTTCCTTACTTACTTTTACATCAGATACACTAGAGGGGGTAAAGAGTAAAACTTCCGAGTTGGTGTCAGTTAAAGTTGGTGACATAATCATCTCCGCCTCCACTAAAGAAGTTTTTTTTCACACTTCCCATCTTTTTACCTCCATCTTTTCTAGTTTTTCTAATTTTTTTTTTTTTTTTTTGATAAGTACAGGTTTTAACCTTGGGAATATGAATGGAAGGGAAGTCTGGTCTAGCAGTAGAGGCCTCCAACCCATGTAGTGAGGCCTCATCCAGAATTATGGAAGGACATTTTATTTCGGGTGTTAGTTTTACTATTCTGACTAATATGTTGTCAAGACAAACCCCATCTGAAGCAACAATTCCTTTTAAATTCTCAATCTCTGACAGCAGCTATTTGGTCCATTAACAATAAGTGCGCTGCATACGGGTCTCTCATAAAATGTTTTAATTCTTGATCTAGCCCAAATGGGTATGAGGAAACAGGATCATTGATTTTACATTTATTACTCAGATGTACCCTTGTGTTGACATTAGACAAAGTAACCTGAAGATCCGTTGTAATGGATTTTAACTTCTGGACCAGATTGATATCAATAGGTTTGGGAGAAAAATCCATACTCTCGGAAAATGTCTCATAGTACAAGTCAATGGAGACTTTACTTCCTATTCTACCATTAGGGTTTCTAATTACCTCATCCATTTTACTGAGTTTACTAAGGTTACTAATAGTGTCATCTTTGTTAAATCTAACACTCTTAATTGTGTCAATAGAGCCTTCAGAACAAAATGTGGGATATAAATTATCATTTGTCAAAGGAGAAGTATTGACTTCTGCAAAAAATTTTAGGTGTAGATGAAAGTCTAGAACAATCATGTCGCAAATCAATTAGATCAATTACTGGCTCAGAACTGTGTTTTCCTATTTCTTTTTGAGTTAATGGTGTTGCAAAAGGCACAGGCATTGTCAAGGATGTATAACTAATTAAACTACTTAAATTAACTCCAGTGTTAGCTGCTTTGGCAGCATTTGATTTTACAAAGCGATCATTAATTTTAGATTGCTTAGTGGCTTTTCCAGTTTGTAATTTAGCCTTTCTAACAAGTTTCTTATCAGTCTTGATTTTTCATTGTTCTTTTTACTTGCTTTGATTAAGGTCTATCTTTTGCTTTGAACTTATTTTGATTAAGTGGTATTTCCTGTGAGGCTAATTCAGTCTGAGAGGAATCAAAACCCAGTTGTGTTCCTTGTAAAAGGTTAGAAACAATGTGATTTAAAGAACAACAATCTTCCAAATTAACCATTACAGCAGTTTTACTTCTGGTATTCACCATCTTAAATACACAAAAGAAAAAAGACCTTAAAACCAATTATTCTGCTCTTAAAATAAGAAAATATCTATACTCAATATAAAAACACTTTTCCAGGAGTTGGAGCACTTGGCAAGTCATCAAACAAGATGCTACAAAAAAAGTCCTAAGATGTGTAGCTCTGGATAGACACCGGCAATGTTACTTGCAGCACACACAATTCTAGAGTGTATCCGGGATAAAATAACTCGGCTTCTTGAGATGGATGCTTTTCAGGAAAATATTTTAGGTCCAAGGTGAGTAAGCTTTTTCCAAGTTTTGAAAAATTCCACCCGATCACTGGAGTTCATGCTATAAAACGCTGTGAAGCTGTGTAATTGAGTCCTTAGATGCAAGACTCCGAGAGACCTTTATCGAAGTACATTGCTTCATTCCCGGTTCTAAATAGTATTATCCCGATTGCATTGACATGGGTTACATGGATTACTTGACACAGCTTTCTTGAAATAAAACATTCACAGAGTAAGAGCTTTAAGGAATTCTTAGCGTAGCCGTTTATCACCAGTTCCTGGCCACGCTTGTCAGAGGACTTGACTGAAGTCACTGAAAGCACACAAAAAGAAAATCACAGCTTACAATTAAAACATTCCTACTCAATCATATGGTGAATATGGTGAATACAGGGGTAACTAGCAATCACAAAAACAACGTAAAAACATAGGCCCAAGGAAATAATATAAGTAAACGTTAAGAATAAGGGTGCATTAGCAGCAACAGTTCTAGTAACTCAAACTCTAAAATTTTATCTTTGAACACACTCACTGGTAATCATAGCAAGAAGCAGAAAAGTTTTTGAAATCACCTTCTCCTGCTTCCACGAACAAGCAAGATTAAGAGAGAAGAGTCCTCAGGTGTAGTATCCAGCCAATTCGGCTAACAAGGGAAACTGCCCAATGTGAGCTGTAGAAAAAGGTCTTAAGGACTTAAGTCAATCACAATTCCTTAGACAGGTGCTGCCCTATATTGCAATCAACCCAAATCAGCCCACATCACTCAGTATGCTCGTAGGAACCAGCAGGAAGAAATGCAGAAACCTACTAAGCATACTGAGTAAGCTGACGTTTATGCCAAAGGTATAACGTGGGACAATTAACAGGGCGCAAAAGTAAAAAAGATCCAAAATTACACAATAACAGAGTTAAAATAAAAAAGGAATATACATGTTTGGTACAATAGTACAATAACTTTAAAACCCCCTTAGCAAGTGAGTGTAAAAGAAAAACACAATATCCTCAAGAAACAAGCTACAAGCTAAAAACTTTCCTACAAATGTTATGTCCCTTTTAAACAGAAACCAGTCTTCTTAATGTGTGGATAATATGATAAAATACGAAGATATTGAAGCTGAATCTGGAACTGGAATGGAATTTTCAGTACAGCAGTCTTCCACAATTGGCAGCCTCTCTAGCCATTCTGAGCAGCCTTCCTCCGCACACCGTGGTCCGCCTCTCCCGGCAGGACAACCCTGCACTACCTTCGGGATGCTTTCCTTCTGCAGTGGGGAAGACAGAGAAAAAAACACTGGGGACTTTCGCTACAGAGGTGTGCAATAAGATTTTCTGGAAAGGGGATAAGCAATTAGAGAGACAACGGTGGCATACCTTTTAATAAATTTTGTATAGCGTTATCCCCCTGCTCACAGCCCTACTCCACAGGGTCAGGGAGTGAGTAGCAGCACATCTGTCTCTCACCAGGTCCGATCTTGAATGACAAGCCAGAAGATCATGTCCAAAGCCCAATCCCGTTAGTCTTGTCGTACAGGAAGAATAAGAGCCCTCTGCTTTAACTTGCTGCTGCCTGCCAAGTTGGTAATTGAAGAACCACAGTAGTGCAGAATCACCCACTCCTAAATTTCATAGTTTATGCAAGAAAATGTTGTGATCTACTGTGTTGAATGCTTTACTGAGGTTGAGGAATATAGCTCCAGTGATGTATCAATGGTCAAGGGCTGATAGGCAGTCATTAGTGACTTTTGCCAGGGTTGTACTGGTGCTGTGTTTGGGTTGGAGCCCCAGTTGCATGAATATGAATAAACTGGATTTTTCTTGGTTGTCACACAACTGAGCATTTATGAGTTTTCAAGGAGCTTAGCCAATGTGGGTAATATGGATAATGGTCAGTAATTAGATAATTTAAATGCATCGCCAGATTTGAGAAGTGGGGTAATGTGTGTTGTTTTCCATATCTAGGGAAGGTTACTATAGGTTGGACTGTTTAACTGTTAGTAGTCACACTGTTCTTGATGGTGGCCCTAAAGAATGATCTGGACTGCCAGGGAGCAGCCCTGTTGATTGGGTTGTTTCTAACCAGCCCTGAAGAGTGGGCTGCTCAAGGATTGGGATGAACTGGCTGGGGTGGCACTGTAGATTGTTCTGCTCTGAGCAGCCCCAAGCAACTCAATGTATAGATTCCTGAAAGGACCGGGAGCAGCTTGTAGGTTGGCTACTCTGAGTGTGGAGTGGGAATGATGACGTGAGACCAACTCTCCAGGAGTGAGTTGGATTGGTCCTGCTCTGGTAGCAGCTACAAAGAAAAGGTTGGTTTGAGTGGGACTGATCCTGACTGAAGTGGCCCTGGCTGGGAGCAGCCACAAATGTTGGGCTGTTCTGGAAAGTAGTACTCTGAACATTGGTCTGGACTGATTGGGAGCTGTCCTGTAGATCTGGCTGCTCTGAGCTGCCCTGTAGATTGAGCAGCTCAGAGATGCACATTCCTATGGCTCAAGGGTGGCACAGGAGTGTCCCTGAAAATAGGGTAACTCAATGAGGCATATCTTTATGATTTTGAAATGCCCACAAATAGCTCCATGTATAATGTCAATTTTCAATCCAGTGAAGTTGACTAGCTGGATGTATAGCCTGACTAGCTGGAGATGTTCAAAATAAAAAACAGTCTATGGGTAGAACCCTATTGTAGGGATCTGCAGAACTTTTTATTTTTGCAGGATAGGTACTGAGTTCTAACTGTTGGCAAATGTAGGCACTTGAAGTTGTCAATGCAACTGAGGTTTCACCAAGTATATTTCATGGGAGAATGAGTCCAAGCAGTTAGCAGGATACAAGGCAGAAATGCTGTAGCAACCATGCTGAACTACGCAGCTGGAAGAAGCAGTCCAGTGGCAATTAACACTTGGGGCCATCAGATGAACTGCCCGCATTGGGGTCTGTATATAGGCTCCCATCAAAACTGATGTGGTTTAGATTCAGTCTACAAGTTTCTATGATGAGAATGTTGGAATGATGCTGCAAGTCCTATATACAGGCTCATAGAGAACATAGAAACATAGAAACATAGAAACATAGACTTCGATGGCAGATAAGGACCGCTAGCCCACCTAGTCTGCCCATTTCCCTACCTACAGGATAAGCTGCAGATCCTAGTTAGCCAACAGCCAATTTCTTCCTATCCCCCACAAGAATTTCCTTATGTCTGTCCCGTGCATTCTTGAATTCTCCCACGGTTTTAGACCCCACAACCTCCTCAGGAAGGCTGTTCCATGTGTCCACCACCCTCTCAGTGAAAAAAAATACTTCCTCACGATGCCCCTGTGCCATCCCCCCCCTCTATCATCAAATTGAGTCCACAGGGCAATATGGTCGATGGGTATAGCAGTTGATCTAGTCATTCTGTGACTATAGGGAACTCAGTGTCACCAGTGGTGTTCATTTTACTCTTTCTGACCCACCTTTCGTTTTGTATTTTCTTCGGTCTCATGCACGACGACTTGAATGGATTTGTGAAGAAATAAAATGGGGTCAGTTCTGCAGTTTGTTTCCCCAACGTTGGGGCAGCTCAAGCAGCAGCATCCTCCTGGCAGACCAAGCCCGGAGAGTGGTGGCAGGAGTTCGAGTAGCATGCCAGTCACCCTGCAGGCTTCTAAAATAATGTCATCCTCTACACCCTTAGAATTACAAACTTCGGGCTTATCTGCAAGCCAGCAAACAATATTTTCTGGCCAACATCAACCTTTTTCCCCCCATGGAGACAGGAGGTTATGCATTGGAGAGGTTGGGTTCGACCCTAGAAAAAACTTTGACATGGACAGAGCATAGTGATAGACGATATGAAACATTAATTAAAAAAACAGACTTCCTGCAAATGGAGTTGAATAGCCTTAAAACTGTGGCAGAGACAACAAAGAGAATCACTATGGATAACTGCATGAAACTGGAGGAGCATGCTGTTAAGCTGGCGACAGCAGAAGCGCATTGTGTCAGCCTGATGCGAGATAACTTTAACATACATAGAAAATTGGAGAGTGCAGAAAATATGCTCAGATACAAAAACATTCAAATTCTGGGAGTTCCAGATCAGATGGGTGCTGATTTTGAATCTACGAGGGATACGGTTAAACATATTTTGATCACCATTTTTGAGCTACCCCAGGAGAATCCCCCTTTAATCACGAAGGCTTTTAGACTTTTCAGAAGAGATAAAAACACAACTTTCCAGTTGAGGACAACTATCTTGGCGACGTTTGGATTTGATTCAGATCATGATTATATATTTAAATTAGCCAGGCTCAGAGGGGTCTTGGAGTATAAAGGCTCCAAATATTATATTTATCCAGATTTCTGCTATACTACTCAACAAAGGAGGAAGACATTTCTGGCTTATCGTCAGGAAATTTTGGAACTTGGTGGTTCGTTTTCTTTGTTGCCACCTGCAAAGGTAAAACTCACTAAGGATGGTAAAGTAAACATATTCTTTGATGTAGATCAGCTTACTGCATGTATTCGTGCTCATTATTCTACACAGGGGACTGAAGAATCACTTGTTTCATCGCCTATACAGTCAGAACATGAAATTATAGGGAATTTGGAAAGAATGGATATATAAGGACTTAAGGATCTAAGTTTTGCTTGTTTTAATTGATCGAACTGGGGTGCTACTAATTAGATTAAATTTAAGTTCATTATTATTATATTTAAAAAGGGGAGACATTAAAAAAAATATAAGAATAATTTTGTGGAGACGGTTAACTATGTAAAGCTACTACCTACCGGCTTAATAATTAAGTATGTATTATTAGGTTCCCCATGTCTTGGACTGGGTCTATTCCTTTTATGTAAGGTATGCACTAAGGAATTTAGTTTAATGATGTTCTTTGGAATTATGGATTCTGCTGCTCATGGGTTTGTTCATTTATTTGTTGTGTTGCGTAGTTTGTTTTTGAATACATAAAAGATGAAATTAATAAAATATTATACTATGAAAAAAAATTTATGTCCCCTTGTTCTTGCACATCTCTTTTTCTGAAAGATGCTACCCTCTTGGACTTTGTTGATTCCACTGAGATACTTAAAAGTTTCTATCATGTCTATCATGCCCCCCCCCCTTTTCTCAAGGGTATACATATTAAGCTCCTTTAGTCTCTCCTCGTATGGCTTATCTTGCAGACCCTGTACCATTTTAGTTGCCCTGCTCTGGACAGCCTTCATCCTGTCTATGTCCTTGCGGAGATGGGGTCTCCAGAACTGGATGCAGTAGTCCAGATGGGGTCTCACCAACTGTCTGTACAGAGGGATAACAACTTCCTGTTTTCTGCTGGTGATGCCTCTCCCTATACATCCCAGTATCCCTCCAGCACTCCCTATTGCCTTCTCACATTGCTTGCTAACCTTGAGGTCATCTGATATGATTACCCACAGGTCCCTTTCCATTTTTGTAGTTGTTACTACCCCCCCACTGTGTAATCTTCCCCTTGTTTTTTGTTTCCCAGGTGCATTATTTTGCACTTCTTTGCATTAAATCCAAGCTGCCATACTTCTGACCATTCCTCCAACCTTGCCAAGTCCCTTCTCATCCTTTCCACACCTCCTTGTGTATCAACCCTGTTGCAGATTTTTGTGTCATCTGCAAAGAGGCATACTTTTCCTTCCAGTTCCTCTGCAATGTCACTTATAAAGACATTAAAAAGGACTGGACCCAGTACTGAACCCTGCGTTACCCCACTAGCAACCCCTCTTTCTTAAGAGTGGACTCCATTTACAATTACCTTCTGTGTCCTGTTGTCCAGACAATGTTTTCCCCAGGCTACCACATTGGGACCCACTCCCAGGCTGGTTAATTTGATTATTAATCTTTTGTGTGGGACTGTGTCAAATGCCTTGCTAAAGTCTAGGTAGGCCATGTCCACAGCCCCTTCCTGATCTACTGCTCTGGTCACCCAGTCAAAGAAATCAATTAGATTTATCTGACATGACCTTCCCACTGTGAACCCATGCTGCCTTGGGTCCTGTGCCCCACTGGTCTCTAGGTACTCAACAATTCTTTCCTTCAGAAGTGATTCCATCACTTTTCCTACCACAGAAGTCAAACTGACAGGTCCATAGTTTCCTGCTTCTGTCTTGCTCCCACTTTTGTGAAGGGGAATCACATCCACCTTCCTCCAGTCCTCAGGTACCACACCATCCTCCCATAATTTGCTAAAAGGGTAGTTAATGGTGTCACTAGTTCTCCCATAATTCTTTCCAAATTCTGGGTGAATTCCATCAGACCCCCATTAGCATTGTCCATCTTCAGTTTTAGGGTTGGCCCCAGAACTCTTTCTTCTGTGAAAGGACTGGGATTGACCCCCTAGCGAGTGCTTCTGTATTGGATTAGGCACCTCCCCTCCTCACTTTTTGTGAATAAACTGAGCGAAGTATTCATTCAGTATCCTTGCTTTTTCACTGTCCCTCTCTGCCCACCCACCGTACATTCTATTCAGCCTCACTATCCCTCCCTTTGTCTTTCTACGCTCCCTGATATACCTATAAAAGGTTTTATCCCCCTTCTTAACAGAGTTGGCTATCTTTTCCTCAGTTTGGGCCTTTGCTATTCTGACTTCCCTCCCTGCTTCCTTCTGCCTTAACTGGTACAGTTCTCTGTCCTGCTCCTTCTGTGTTTCCTTATACTTCCTAAATGCTATCTTTTTCTCCCTAACCTTCCCCGCCACCTCTTTTGAGAACTATAGTGGCTTTTTCTTTCATTTTAATTTGTTTAGTTGCTTCACACAAAACATTGCCTCTGTGATGGCAGTTTGATGTTTCCCCATTGTTGCTCCATCCCTCCTTCTAGCCTGTTTGCTGAGTGCTCTAAGGCACTCTCCCCATCTTCCAAATTCAGCCCTCCTGAAGTCCAGTAACCTCACTTTTGTATCGCTTGACTCTGTAGCTGAGTTTATCGTGAACCACACTGTTTGGTGGTCACTTGTTCCCAGATGGCTACCCACTTCTAGATCTGAGATCCTCTCACTGTCCCCATTTGAGAATACAAGTTCTAAGATTGCTCCCTCATGAGTGGGTTCCAAAACTAGCTGTCTGAGGCATGCCACCTGTAGGGCATCGAGAATGGCCCTGCTCTTGGATGTGGCTGCAACAAAGGTGCTCCAGTTAACATCTGGCATATTCAGGTCTCCCGTCAACAGTATCTCCCCTTTCTCTGCCATCCTAAGGATGCCTTCTATCATATCCTTGTCCATTCCCCCCTGACATGGGGGTCTCTATACAACCCCTGTACGGATTGTGGTGCCATTTCCAGTCTCTAAGGTGACCCACAGTGCCTCCTATCCTCCCTGTTTACTCTTTTGTTCCATTGCTTTTATCCCTTCACTTACATAGAGAGCTACTCTTCCCCTCTTCTCCCCTCCCTGTCTCTCCTGTAGGTTGTATACCCTGGTATGTTAACATCCCAGTCATGGTTCTCTGTGCACCATGTTTCTGTGACTACTACGATATCCAGGCATGCCTCTTCCATCAAGGCCACCAGTTCAGGGAGCTTGTTTCCCAGGCTACGGGCATTGATACACATTACCATCCATTTCTTGATGGTCTTACCCCTTTTTGCCCCATCCCTGTCCTTATTGCCTTTGTCATTTTCTCCAATTACCCCTGCCCTTCTCCCTATCGACATCTTTATCTTGGTGTTTACCTCACTTAATACCCTGATTTTTTGGGGGGGCTAGGATTTCCCTGCTCCTTTCCAGTGCCTCCCCCTTGCCTAGTTTAAAAGCTTGCCAATGAAACATTTAAACCTATCACATAAGATCCTGGTTCCCCTCCTGGACAGATGCAGACCATCATGCCAGTATAGGCCTGCATCACTCCAGGTGGACCTCCAGTTCCCAATGAAGACAAATCCCTGAGCTCTGCACCAGTTTTTAAACCACTGATTGAGTCCTATGGTGTGGACCACCCTATCCTCACCCATGCCACAGACAGGCAGCACCTCCAAGAAGGTTAGCATGCATGCTATTTGTCTAAGGCCCCTCCCCAACTCCACAAACTCTTCCTGCACTGCTCTGATCCCTTTCTCAGTGAGGTAATTTGTCCCTAGGTGGACAATGACATCCAGCTCCCTCCCCGTGCAGCTGCTCCAGTGATCCTGAGGTTCGCTCCCTGTCCCTCCAAGCCATGGCACCAGGCAGGCACTTTACCTCCCTCTCCCCCTCCTCCCCAGTTCTATCCCCCTAACAATGGAGTCCCCCACCAGGAGTTGTTTTCTTCCCCTGTGGGGTCCCATGCCACCCTCCTGTGGGTCTCCATTGTGGAGGTTCCCAACATCCTAATTGGTCTCCACTGTGGGTACCTCCATAGAGGAACCACACTTTGCCAGAATGGCATATGAATTGTGGAGAGGTACAACTGGAGGGATGTGCCTTGGTTCCACCACCCTCACCCTTCCTGAGCCCATTGTGGTCTAACCACTCCTCTTTCTTGGCAACCTCTGAGGCAACAGCAGTGGCCCTGGTGGTCCCTGGGTGGGAGAGGAGGTCCCCAAATCCTGGCCAACTCAGTCTGAAGATGAGCAGGGCTACTGGAAAATTGTGGAAAATTTTACCCAAAAATGTGGGGATTTTTTTGCAGAAATTGCCAGAAACTGGCTGGGGTTCACTATACATCCCCACTGCCCCCTAATAAATCTTTTATTGTTTGCTGCAGCTTGTATTGATCACATGAACTGTTAGATAAATGTATTGCCACTTGTAAATGCTTTTAATATGAAGAAAGGTGTGTGTTTTTGAAATGCACTGCAAATTAATCATTATGTAGCATATCTTCTAAAAATCAAGACATCTAAGTCATGCAGTGCTAACTAGATTTTATTCAGCAATTTACAGTTAGTCTGTACTGAATACATCCTGAAACAACATATTTTGCCAGTTTCAAGATGTTAAATAATGAAGCCTGTTTAAACTACTTACTTTGGTGCAAGAAAACACTGAACAGATAACCAGGGTGCCTAATAAAGGTCTAGTAAGAAAAATGTGTATTTTGTTAAAATAATTACTGTTCTTAATCAGCACTGTAAGTACATTTTAAAATCACATGATAAAAATATCAAATCACGCCAGTAGCTTTTCATTGCATCATACAATAGTTTTCAATACATTGTACTTTTGTTCTATTTGGTTTGCAGTGATTTTACTTGGGTTGCAATTACTTTGTCTATTTGAAGGTAACTGTTTAACCATACTTAACCTGTTCAGCATGTTTTCAGAAATGTTTGCTTTTTGTAGCCTTTGTATGTGAGCATGCAGTTGTGGCAGACTGACATGTAAGGAATCACTGTCACCAACCCCCTCAGAAGCACATTCAAGTTTGTAATCAGCAGGGCCACCCAAACTCCTGGCACATTTGAATCAAAATCCTTTCAGATTGAAAGTATTTATACAAGGAAAATCTACCCTACCATTCAAAAACAAGCACTGTGGTCAATGCTTCATTTAGGTGAATGGGGCACTTTGCACCTCTTCTCACAACTATTGTTTCAGTCTCAGTGTCAGCAAAAAGTTCTCTGATAGTCTGCTTTAACACAGATTTTAAGTGTTCAAGTCTACATATGCATGACCAGAGGATTTTGAAACCAAAGCAGGGAAGTGAATCACATGAAAGCAGAGTCATATTTGACCACTTCTCACCTCACACTGTACTGTTTTTGTTAAATCCAAGTCTGTGTACTAAATTGTTAGCATATCTGAGTAGATTTCCTTGAGAATTTAAATACGTTCATACAATTTCAGTCAAAAATTCTATAAATGTAATAAAGTGCAAGAAATTGTGGATTTTGTGCGGAGAACGATGAAAATTGCAGAAATTGTGGAAAAATTGTGCCCGCAATTTTCCAGTGGCCCTGGAGATAAGCAACCTCCTCCCTCAGCCCAGAGAGGTGCCTGCAGATGGGACAACACTGCATCCTCCATAACGTCTCCCAGAAGACTGCTGCTCCACAGCCACTGCACTGCCCAACTCCCATCATGTCTTATTTCTGACCCCTTAACTTAAGAGCAGCAAAGGATTCTAGAGGCAGCAAGCATGGCATGATGTGAAGCTGTTTAATAGGTATAATAAAAGCATGCAGAAAGGTAGTTTTCCAAAATTCATTGATATGTTGCTGCCTGAGAGTTGCCATGGCAAGATTGAAGGCACTGTTATCCCATGGTCGACTGGGTGCTCGTACTTGGAGAAATATGTTGCCAAAGTGGAGTCCTGAACAAATGAGTGGATGATGTTATTATTTGGCCTAGAGTTTGTTGATGAAGCCAACATGAGGAGCACTTGTATGCTAAATGACAGTTGCAGCAGGAATGTCTAGTGGATCTGAGGGGAGCTAGTGTTGCCAAGTGAGCAAGCCATTGAAGTCAAAAGCCAGGCTTTATTTTCTTATTGGATATATATAAACTGTCCAGGTCATGCCTCAATCAATAGACATCTTACTAGAATCTGGTAAATGCTGTGAGTGAATGACCAGTTGACCTGCCCAGGGTAAAGCTAAAGGAGGACAAAATCCAGTTCATATTTTATGGGCAACAGTATGAAGTACTGTAATTGAGTGAAAGTCCAATCCTTGTTTTCCTATTAAGTCATGTCCAGGATTTCTACCCCCTAGTCCTGCACTACAGGGTGAACTAAAACACACCTGCAATAGTTCAGATCACTAAATGAGAGGCAAAGTATCCAAACCTTCTCAAACATAAGATTGCTGCATCTGTAAATTCAGTTCTGTGTTTGAAAGCCACTACATTTTTTTTCTGTTCCTCTCCTCTTCACTAAACACTAGATATGACCAGGAAGAAATCTACAGTGCATAGACAAAAATATGTGTAAGTAAAAGTTTGTTTAGCACATGAGACGAAGAGCAGCTAAGCTTCGGAACACGATTCTTCTAGTCCTTTGATGTTATAACAATGTGCTGTACAATCTGACCTGTGGAATTTTTAGGATTATAAGGCTTTAGAAGTTCCAGAATATGTAGTACATTAGGTATAGGAGAAGAAAGATAAGGTATTGGAGAGTGCTATGGTGTTGCATTTCTAGAAGACCTAAGCTGCCAAATGAGGAAACAAAAAGTCAAATAAATCTTAATACTGAGCAAATGCAAGGCTGATGCAGGTGCAGAGGAAATGTCTAGAAATGCTCCCCTCCAAAATGTCTAGAAATGCCACCCCCCCCCAAAAAAAAGAGTATAACAAAGACAAGCTGGAACCACAGAGGAGCAGGTCAGCCACAGCAGCTGGCAAGTTTAACAGCACAAGGAGCAATGTGGAAATCCTTGAGGGGGTGGAAGTCATAAGTTTAAATCGGATGTTTGGTGGAAGAAGCCTCATGGGCTGGCCCATCAAACCAGAGGCAAAGCCTGTGGTGTTTTCTTGCTGTTATTCATCATTATTGAAAATGTTTTAATTTTACACAGATCATAACATGAGAAAAACAAAAACATACAAACAGGCATATAAAACAGGAAGGTACCAGGAAGGCATGTATGTTATCAAGAACAATTGTACAAGGCAGCACAGAAAAAATGACCAATCAACAGAGCTAAACAATGTCAGATAACCAGAGAGAGGGACCAGCAAGGGGTTCTGACTTATTATGGTGGATTCCAAGGCTCCCCGAGTCATGCACTACAAACCCAAGGTGCAGGGTGCAGAATGAGGAGGCTAACTAAGGTGACCACATTTTATATTATACAGCCAGGGACCATTTTGCTCAGTGGGAAAGCCTGGCAAATTGGGTGAGATGTTCTATTGCCACCATCTATTCTAGCAAAGATGGAGATTAGTAATGTGCCATCAGCGCAGGAGTGTTTAACTTCCACACTAACCACTGCTATCCACCACAAGGATGGCCCAGCAGTATGGAGTGAGGGGGGGGTAGACCCAGAATGAAAAGGCCAGGTGACAGAGAGAGGTCTGTAGGTAGGATCCTAGAGCAGGCAGTACAAACCCCTTGCAAGAAGGAATGGAAGAGTGGACAATCCACTGGATATGGTACAAATCTCCCCAAGCTGCATTGCAGCATCAACAGTTGTCATGGGGAGGAGGCCTAAAAACTTCCATTGAGCAGGAGTATGGTACCAGTGGAAGAGTATCTTGTTTTGTATGAGCAGTCCCCAGCTGTCATGGCAAGCCTTCCAAGCCAACAGCTGAACCAGGCCTGGTTATGAATAGGGAGATTTAGGGCTCTTTGCCTTTTTCATTCTAGATTTCATGGTGGGATCCTACATGCCTCCTCAGATGGCCCGTATATCATGCCTGCACTACCTTTAGCAGACTTGAGCCATTTGGGCACCCGGGGGGAGTGTATTTTAAGAGGCAGTCTTACTGTTCATGTAATCCAGGGACACACTGTGGAGTTGCAAATTCTTCCAGAAATAAGTTCTGGGAAGCAAAAAATTAGCCTACATGTTTCTGAAAGTGTCGATTGTGTGAGTTCCTGTCTAGAAAAGGTCCCCAAGCATGCAAATACCTTGAGCACCCAATGCAGAGGCCTGGATGTCCCCATAAGGGGGTGACTTCAAGGAGGTGTGAGTGAGTTATGGGTAAGGGATTGGAACTTCCTCCATGCCTGCATAGAGACTGCTATGGTGGGCCACATTTTAAACTGGCTGTGGAGAGGGGCATATAGGTGCACTGAGGGGTGGGATCCCATGTGAGGGGAATTTCCATACAGACCCATAACAGAGTCAGAGTATTATGAGATGCAAACCATCAGCAGGTCTTTTCTCCCAGGAAGGTTAGATGGTTGCTTTGGAACCATGATAAGTTCCAACCACCTAGGACCAGTGGGCCCGAAGCTGTCTGCTGAGCTTCACTGATCCTCACCAACTAGGAGAGAGACCAATCACAGAGGGAAGGCAAACTCTGGCAGGTGCAGAAGCAGGGATTCCCTGACAGTGGTTCTACCTGAAGCCTCCTTGGAGTGCGCAGTCCGGGCTTCTTTCTCCACTGAGGTAGCTTCTCTCCTTGCTCGCTCTACTCACACAGCCAGCAGCTGCTCTCTCAGCATAAGGAGGAGCTGTTAGAACATTTACTCCCCACTCTCTTAAGATAAAAACAACAAGTTTTCTTTCCATCTTATCAGTTCTTTGTGTGTACTTTTGTTTTATGTGCAGTTGATGTGACAAGGTCTTGATACATCTAAAAGGCAGAACATCACTGATTGTTTTTACAGGTAGCAGAAACAAAGGTTCTGCCCACCCACCACCCCCTAATCCCACCCACCCCCGGGTCATCCTCCTTTATAGGGTCTACATGGTCTCAACCCCTTCCTGCCTCTCATAATTACATAGGCTTGTTTTTTCACTCGGTGGCAGGGGAAAAATAGTGTAACCCTCAAACCCACCCCGAGCACTCCACTCATATTGGTGACCTACCTATACCACATCCTGTTGTGAAATGGGAAGAGGCAGGGTAACCCCCCCAAAAAAGCACATTTGTTTTAATTTTTGTCTTATCACTCTAAACTCCTATTTGCGTCCTCCTTACTTTCAGCCAGAGTACAGAGAGGTAGGCACTTACCTTAGACAACCTTTTTCTTTCGTCCACGCTTCCTCCCCAAGACAAAAAAGAATAACAGTTATCATTTTCATTTGTCCACTTCTACATCTGTACTTCTTCCATAATCATACTACTTTCATCCGTACTCAAATGGGGCTCATAAACTGCAACAGCTGTGGCTCACTCTTCATGAGAGCATACATCCTGAGAGTGAGAAACTGTCCAATAGGCTCTGCCATAAGAGACCTAAGAACTCAGCTCCATGCAGCAAGGACCAAGATAAACTATCTAAGAACAATTCTCCATTATACACAACAAAACAGCACCAACAAACAGTCCTTTACCAAACAGGTCCCATTGCCCCAAAGGACAAAAACACCAGGAGGTTGGAAACTGGTCAAAAGCCACAATGTGCCAAAGCCTACAACTACTGGAAAAATCACACCTGTGCACACAACAAATAGATACTCTCCACTGACAGCTAGCACAGAGATGTTGGAGAGTAAGGAACAGGTGGATCCAATACAGCAAAACATTGAAAAGTGTCCCAAAAGAGCAAACAAACCAACCACCAAAACACTAGTAGTCGGACACTCCATTATTCGAGGTGTTGAGTCTCACCTTCAGCAATCTGGCCATACAAAAGTTGCTGTTAGGTGTCTCCTGGGTACATCTGTGTGGTGGGACACTGACTGCATTCTGAATATCATATGCAACGTGGACCATAAACCTCAAGTCATCCTCCACATAGGTACAAATGACATAGCCTCTCACACGGTAGAAGATACTAAACAAAACATAACAAATCTGGTGAGCAAAATTAATTCTCTTTTGTCCAGTCTCTCTTTCTCAGAGATCCTGCCTGTATGGGAAAAGGGCAGAATCAGGCACAGGATCAGAGAGAGAGAGACATCTCCAAACTCAATCCCTGGCTTAAACAATGGTGCCAGGAAAATGGACACGGCTTTATTGGCAATTGGCACAACTTCTGAGAGTGAGACTTCCACAAATTTGATGGTCTGCACCTAAACAAGGAACTCAGATGCTCTGACAAAAACTTGACATGCACATAGACCATTGAAACTAGTAATTGGGGAGGAGCAGCAAGGACACCTCGTTGTAAGAAGAATGTTAGGAGCCCTTCCCTCACCAACAGCTAGTTCAACACAGGTCTCTTTTAGTGATCTCAGAACCTGTAGTTATCATGACACTTCCCATAACAGGCAAAGGGATAAGTGTAATAGGCACAAGAGAAGCAACATTGATATACAGCATAATGATTCTACTACTTCAGCATGCCGCACAAAACAGGGATGGAGGGCTATGTGTGTCAATGCACGTAGTCTGTCAAATAAAATCTCTGACCTCTCCATTTTCATGACAGAAGTCAAATTAGACTGGGTAGCAGTCACGGAAACCTGATTTACGGAGAACCATACCTGGGACATCACTATACCAGGTTACACACTTTTTAGGAAGGACCACATTGGAAAAAAGGGGGGAGGGGTGGCATTATATGTAAGAGAAGGAATCTCAGCAATAGAAGTTCAAACAAAACAGGGAAGACCAGAAACTCTATGGATCACCCTAGGAGCAGGGGACAAAGCCCCCATCCAAGAGGGAGTCATATACAAACTTCCCTCCCAAGACTCTGACACAGACAAGGAGCTCCTGGAAAACATCTTCTTGATGGCCAACAAGGGAGATCTGTTATTAGTGGGGGATTTCAATCTACCTGATGTAGATTGGTCCTTATTCATGGTATCATCTGAATGCAGCAAAGAGTTCCTACTTGCCCTGAAGGGGGCAGGACTTAATCATCTGGTGCAGTCCCCGAACAGAGAACTGACTATCCTGGACCTGGTGCTAACAAACAGCACCAGAATCTAAGACGTAACCATAAGGGTAAACCTGGGAACCAGAGACCACAGGTTAATCTGGTTAACAGTGGAAAGGGTAGTAGAATCAAGTCACACAAAGCTCAGAATCCTTGATTTCCACAAGGCAGGCTTCAACACCATGAAAGCCCAGTTAATAATAATACACTTTATTTTTAATGCGCCTTTCAAATATCAAGGCACAGTACACAGTTAAAATAGTTTTAAAACAATACTACATCATTATAAAAACATACAAAACAATTATAGTCTGTCATCTTCAGCACCATCACCATAAGCCTTATTCCATAAATACATTTTCAATGCTTGTTAAGAAATTTGCTGAAAATCAACAACTTATGGGACGTGGAGAGAAACTGGGAAGCCTTGAAGACAGCTTTTCTTCAAGTTATTGAACAGTGCACAAAGCACATCAGCAAGTCAAAAAGAAGAAAAAAAGAAGCTGTGGTTCTCCAAAGAAATAGCTACAATAGTAAAACACAAAAAAGGGCCTTCAAGAAGTATAAGCAGACACAAAAAGAAGCAGACAGGCAGCATTATGTATCAAAGCAGAGAGAAGCAGGAAAGGCTATTAGGATAGCCAAAGCCCAGACAGAGGAGAAAATAGCACAGGGAGTAACAAAGGGGAACAAAACATTTTTTTAGGTACATACTGATAATCAGGCTAAAATCAACTGAAGAACAGATAGTTGAAAAGGATGAAGACAAGGAAGAAGTGCTAAACAAATTCTGCTCAGTCTTCACCATTGAAAACCAAGGCAGTGGCCCTACTAACAGAAAGGCAGTGTGCAACAGTAGAACAGCAGATGAATTCCACTTCTCAAGAGAAAGAGTCCTAAAAGAGCTTAGCAAACTAAAAGTAGACAAAGCAATGGGACCCAATGGAATCCACCCTAGAATTCTAAAGGAGTTACGGGAAGAAATTGCAACACTGCTCACTGACCTTTTTAATAAGTCACTGGAAAGTGGCACAATACCACTAGACTGGAAAAAGGCTGTGGTGGTACCCTAACATAAAAATGGAAGCAGGGAAGAGCCTGGGAACTACCACCCAGTCAGTCTGACATCAGTGGTAGGCAAACTTATGGAAACCCTGCCGAATGATAGAATAGTAGATCACCTTAAAGAATCCAGAAAGCTTGACCCCAAGCAACATGGATTTACAGCAGGAAAATCATGCCTAACAAACATGATAGAATTCTTCGACTGAGTGACCAGAACAGTTGATCAGGGAGGGGCGATGGTCATGGTGTACCTAAATCAACAGCAAGGCCTTCAACACCATACCCCATAGAAGGCTTATGAATAAGCTGGAGAATACAGGACTTAGTGAGAAGATAGTCAACTGGATTGCAAACTGGCTCAAGGATAGGACATAGAGGGTCTTAGTTAATGGAGCTCAATCATGGGAGGACAAGGTGACCAGTGGAGTGCCACAGGGGTTAGTATTAGGCCCTATCCTCTTCAACATTTTGATCAGCAACATCGCTGATGAGCTGGAGGGGAACGTATGCCTGTCTGTGGATGATACAAAACTCTGCAACTAGGCAGATACCCAAGAGGGAGTCTCGAAGATGGAAAATCTAGATAGGCTGAAAGGATGGTCCAAAAATTGGCAATTGAAGTTCAGTGCCAAAAAATGCAAAGTCATGCATCTGGGTAAAAGAAACCCCAGGAAGAAATACATGCTGTTAGTACACCAACTTGAAGTAACACAGGTGGAGAGGGATCTTGGTGTAATCATTACAGATGACCTTAGGACAAGTGAAAGGGCAGCGCAGAAAGCAAATGGCATCCACGGATGCATTGGAAGGGGCATAATTTGCAGAAAAAGAGAGATGATAATGCCACTCTACAGATCACTGGTCAGGCCGCACATTAAATATTGCATCCAGTTTTGGAGGCCACATCTGAAGAAGGATATCAACAGGATATCAACAGACTGGAGGTGGTGCAGAGAAGTGCTTCAAAGATGGTGCAGGCTTTGAACAAGGAGCCATATGAAATCAGACTGGCTGATTTACAGCTGTGCTCACTTGAACAGAGAAGAGACGGGGGGACATGATCAAAATGTTTAAGTATATGAAGGGAATAGCCTACTGCAAGAGGTAGTAGACTCAAAATATGTAAGGGAATTCAAATTTGCATGGGATAAACACTCCGTGCAAAAAAGGAAATAGCCTAAGAGGAGGGGGGTAGATATTTTGGGCAGACTAGCTGGATCAAGACATCCCCTTCTGTCAGCAAATTCTTATGTTCTTATGAGCCCTACTGTGGCAAGGAGTTTTTTCCTCCCAGAGGAAATTCCTGATAAGGGTATCAAGCTTGAAAAACCACACAGGGAGGATCTTGATTGGTAGGGGCGAAAATTGGTGAAAATATTTGGTAGCATTGACCATCTTTAAAGCTGCAATCATGCCTGCTAAGGGGGTTTCCACCTAGCCCACTCTGTTTACAACTCCTTGAGAGAGGACATGTTAATTAGACCCATGGGCGATGTATCAGTGGTAAGCTGGATGCCCAGAAATCTGATGGAATCCTTGGATCATTTTCACCCAAACCCTTTACTCGGCATCTTGGAACACAAGGGGGTAACTGAAGCACTTCCAACTTAGCAGGTTGGTTTTCAGCCCCAAAATCTGGGTAAATAATTCTAGGAGTGAGAACTGGAGGGATGTTTTTGGAAGCATTTAAGACCAGGACCAGTAGATCATCAGCGTAAAGCATTATACAGTGGCGTGAAAAAGTATTTGCCCCCTTCCTGATTTTCTCTGTTATTGCATATTTGGCATACTGGATGTTTTCAGGTCTTTAGACAAAATGTTATATTAGATAAAGGGAACCTGAGTGAACAAATAACACTTGTTTTTTTTTACTTATTTCATTTATTTAATGAAAAAAGTTAACCAACATCAACTGGCACTGTGTGAAAAAGTAATTGCCCCCTTACACTTAATAACTGGTTACGCCACCTTTAGCTGCAATGACTGCAACCAAACGCTTCCTATAATTCAATATCAGTCTTTCACATCGCTGTGGAGGAATTGTAGCCCACTCTTCCTCGCAGAACTGCTTTAATTCAGTAACATTGGTAGGTTTTGAGCATGAACTGCTTGTTTCAGGTCCTGCCACAGCATCTCTATTGGGTTTAGGTCTGGACTTTGACTAGGCCACTCCAAAACTTTAATTTTACTTCTTTCAGCCATTCTGATGTGGACTTGCTTTTGTGTTTTGGATCATTGTCTTGCTGCATGACCTAACTACGCTTCAGCTTCAGCTGACGGACAGATGACCGGACATTCTCCTTAAGAATTTTCTGGTACAGAGCAGAATTCATGGTTCCTACAATTATGGCAAGTCGTCCAGGTCCTGAGACAGCAAAGCATCCCACACCATCACACTACCACCACCATGTTTGACTGTTGGTATGATGTTCTTACTGTGGAATGCTGTGTATGCTTTACGCCAGACATTATGGGATCCATGTTGTCCAAAAAGTTCCACTTTGGACTCATCTGTCCATAGAACATTTTCCCAAAAGGCTTGTGGATCATCCAGGTGCTTCTTGGCAAATGAGAGATGAGCATTTATGTTCTTCTTGGTTAGCAGTGGTTTCCACCTTGCTACTTTCCCATGAAGCCCATTTTTGCCAAGTCTCTTTCTGATTGTGGAGTCATGAACACTGACCTTCGCTGAGGCAAGAGAAGCCTGCAGTTCTTTGGATGTTGTTTTAGGATCCTTTGAGACTTCCTGGATGATTTTACGCTGCCTTGGAGTAATTTTGGCAGGCCGCCACTCCTGGGAAGACTCACTACTGTTCCAAATGTTCTCTATTTGGGGATTATGTCTCTCACTGTGGTTCGATGGAGTCCCAGAGCCTTAGACATAGCTTTGTAACCCTTTCAGACTGATAGATAGCAACAACTTTTTTCTGATCTTTTCAGGAACTTCCTTTGATCATGGCATAATGTGCTTGTTGAATCTTTGTGCTGGCAACGTGACTCTGATGGTAAGGGTCAAAATAAGTGAGGTTTATATTGAGCAGGGCTGGCTGTAATCAAGCCTGGCTGTGTTCAATCAGCTGACTCTAATTATCCCTTTAATTGGGTTGATTTAATTAGGGGCAATTACTTTTCACACAGTGCCAGTTGGTGTTGGTTAACTTTTTTCATTAAATAAATGAAATAAGTAAAAAAAAAAAAGTGTTATTTGTTCACTCAGGTTCCCGTTATCTAATATTACGTTTTGTCTAAAGACCTGAAAACATCCAGTGTGACAAATATGCAATAATAGGGAAAATCAGGAAGGGGGCAAATACTTTTTCACGCCACTGTACCATACTCCTGGGGGTGCAGCACAGTACAATACTTGTAGGATGTTATGGTGTCATATGGTGATGTCAGGGGCTTGAAGGCCAAGACAAAAGGCAGGGATAAGAGTGGACACCCCTATCTAGTGCCTCTGACCAGTGGGAAGGGGAAAGAAATTAGGTTATTGGTAATGATCTGTGTAGATGTAGAGGTGTAGAGGGTAGAAATCCAGCAATGAAACAAATGGGCCTAAACCCCATCTTACCCAAGGTCAGGTGAAGATACCCCCACTTTGGGGGGGGGACTCTGTAGATGGCAACCTAAGTTTTAAGCTCCATCTACAGTCATTTGAATATTGTCTTATACTTCACTTTTTGCCACTGAAGATCTACTTTAATCTTCTCCTACGAGTGTCAGAAGATTGCAGCGCCAGTATGGGAAAGTCTCAGAGGGATAAACAAACCCAGTATGGAGCCCTCAACAAAAATGTTTCAATGGCTTCTACCACAAAGTCAGCCCCAAGTCGTGGGGTGGCAGCTACGAAGGAGACAGAAGAGTCTTTGCAAACTCTGGGAGCAAAATTAACAACTTTAATAAAATTGGTGGGTGGTCTCTTAGATAAATTTGACACACTCACACATTGTGTGTCCACTTTAGAAACCAACTTGGATGCTGTGAATTTTGTTTCCACTGAGGCATCAGAGAGATCAGATGCAGCGATGGGAGCAGTAGCAAACATCCTCAAAGAAAATCAACACCTCAGCACACGTCTAGAGACTTTAGAAAATCAATCTCGGGCATCTAATCTATGGATCATTGGCCTACCTGAAGTCTGTGAAGGGGACCATTTGCTGCTGTTTTTCCAAGATTGGCTCCAGCAACAATTTGGAGAGGAAGAACTCGATGGACCTGTGAAAATGTGGAAGGCCTATCGGGTCGTATCATGAGGGAGACCAGATAATCCTGAAGCCCCCCGAGCCATACAGTAGTTGTGAGTCTGGATGGTGTCAGGATGAGAGATCGGCTGCTAGCAGTGGCCCACCATAAGAGAATGCTCCACCAGGATGGTTTACAGGTTCAGATTTACCCCAACTTGTCTTATGCCACTCATCAAAAGAAAAAGATTTGATGGGATCCGGGCACTTCTACAAGAGGCACACATCCCCCATGGTTTGGTTTTACCACTCACCTATGCATCATTTATGGAGGTAAAGTCTTTCTTTTTAATGATCCCTCCAAGGCATCAAAATGGGCACAAAAACATGAGTTCGATGATCAGCACCCAAAGAAATGGAAGGACAAGATTCTGATGCAGAAACCTGAATCAGAGACTGAACTTTACTGTCCAGCTTTTTTATCATGCAGCTGTTAGGATTCAGGTTCACCACCTGTTGGGTTAAGTGTGTTATATATTTAGTTGAGTAAAAGTACACTAGCTCTCTGCATCTTGCTTCTTTAAGTCCTAGGTGCCTACATTGTTATACTAGAATGTTAAACTTCCTTAAAACTGTGTAGTGTTCTAGACCTTAGTGTAATTCTATGTTAAAGCATGGTCATTATTAGTTCCTCCTCAAGCAGGAGGATTAATGACTTGGGCTTATTTCCTTTAGACCTTCTGTTAACTATGGGCCATGTAGCTCTTGGTCTCAATATCACAGCAAAGATTTTTTCTGGACTCTAATTTAAAAATAAGCTTTGACTACTCCTCATTATGATGTATCTAATTGATATAGATAGTACCTTTTAATTATATTAAGAGGAGTGGTGCCGTCGCTGCAAATCAGATTTTCTTTGCTGTCATATGTCATATTATTTTTACTGTATGTGTTTTTAAAAACAATAAACATATAGTTTAAAAAAAGATACTCCCACTCTATGAAGTCGAAGGTTGTTCAAAGTCGACTGTGACTGCTTTAGCTGGCATGGGAGCAGAGCTAGCTACCTGGATCAGGTTGTTGAGGGAGTGGAGGTGGTTGACTCCTAGATGCCCCTTGACAAATCCCACCTGAGATAGGTGTATAAGGGTGGGGTCAGTATGGTACCAGCACCTTGGCCAGGAGCTTAGCATCAGCATTCATCAAGGAGATGATACAGTAGCTACCAGGGGAATGTGGGTCTTTGCCCTCCTTGGGAAGCACAGTACCAACTGCCTCATTAGCTGTAGGAGGGAGATGGCTAGCCTCCATAGATGTAGAAACCTCTCCTAGAGCATCAGACATACAGTACAACCAGGTTAAGGAACTGATACAGATTGACCAGTATACCATCCCCTTCAGGATCTTTGCAACAGGTAAGGGAGGCCAAAGTGATCTCCACCTCTTCCTGTGAGACTGAGGTCTCAAGAGGGGCACACTGTTCCTCTGTTTGAGTCGGGATAGGGAGCTTGCTAAAGAAGGATTGATAGAGGGCATGGTCCCTGAGCTCCTCAGAATAATACACAGAAGTATAAAAATACCACATTGCCCCATTGATTATAGTACAGCTAGGATGGCTAATATTGGACCAGTCTTGCAGGGCTGCCATAAACCTCTCAGCGTGTTGTTTGTGCAGCTAATATGTAAGAGGAGTTGCCCTGCTTTTTCTCTCCATCCCAGTACTGATGCCTGGTGTGGGTGATAGCTAGCTCAGCCTTACGGGAAGTCAAAGCACTAAGCTCCAGTAAGTTCAGCCAGGAGGGATGGGTCAGAAGGGAAGGAAGATGGAGTAGCCTTATACAAACCCTCCTACAAAGCCTTCTTTGTTACAGCTGAATTTCCAGATTTTTAAGTTCTGCCTTTCTGCTGTTATGGTCCCATGAGGCATAGTTCATAATGAAGCCCCTAAATGTGGCTTTGAAAGCCTCCCATAAAGTAGCAGCTAAAGTGTCATCATTGTCATTGATTTGGAAATATGTTTTGCCTCATCCCTAACCCATCTGATAAACTCTGCATGTTATAGGAGGAGAGGGTCACGATGCCAGGAAGAGAAATTGGGGTGCTCAGGATGCCACACAAGGAAGAGGAGGACAGGGACATGGTCAAACATGCATAGCAGTTATTTTAGCAGAGAAAACAGTATGGGAAACCATAGGGGAAGATAGCCACCAATCCAGTTGACTGGAGGTACCATAAGGGGCTGTAAAGCATAAGTACTGCAATCCTGCACTGTGAGGTTTTAATTGTCTCCAACTGTCAAGGCAAAATCCAACATTAGGGCTCAGAGTGCAACCACTCCATGGGAATGTGGTTCCCTCTCTTCCTGAGCTCTATCAAGAGGAGCCTAAAGTAGTAGGAGACTGGAAACCCCTCACTTGGATGTCAGGCTACAGCTGTGAGTCTCAGGACCCACCCATTCCCTCTGTAGCTTTGCAGCCTTACTCAAAGTGAGCTTTATTTCCTGGAGGAATGCCATATGGCCCACATTGATTTAAGATGGGTGAGTAGACATTTTCCTTGAATCAGGGATTTCAGGCCTCAAACATTCCAAGAGGCACAACCAACATCAGCCATAATGGGAAGGGTATTAGTGATCCATGGAGAGGTGACCATTCCAGAGGTAGTACATAAGCAAGGCGGCACATGTGGTGGTATCTTAAGAGAAATGTTACACTAGAGTACAGCAGACAGGATACAGGGTTCACATATACTGTAGCAAGAGACTGCACATTAATATACCAATAAGTAGAAACCACAGTAAACCTAAAACTGTATACAACAGATATATGAACTGACAGTAAGGAAGCTCATAGTGGGTATGTATCAAGCATACAACTGAGTGCAGTACACCAAACAGTCAGGCACTTATATCAGCTAAAGGTTTAGCATGTACCTACTCAGGGAGGTCAGACCAGATAATTCATGAGCGAAGTCTAAAGGGGTGCTCCTTATGATCAATCCAGACACTAATGTAGTTAAAACTAGAAGCAGTAAAACACAAAGAGCAGGATGAACAACAGAAAACAATGTCCTTACTCTGCCATGTTTAGAGCTGATATATTATTGTGGCACACAGGGGGGAGATGGGATTAGAATCCTCCACTAGGGAGTAGCAGCGATCAGGGCTCATTGGGGCATTGCTCCAAGGGAGATGGAGTAAGCCACCTCAGAAAGAAGCACACTGTCCAACTACTACTTTCGCTGGCTTAATAACCTGCAAGTACAACAACCAGATCAGTTGGGATGTAGGAACATTCTCCTCACATAGCCCTGAGTAACAGCAAATAGTCGGAAGTGGGATGTACCCTTGGAAAATGGCAGGCAGGACAAATAACAGTCAGGTATAAACAAATGGAGGGAGGGGGCAGTACCCTTCTCTAACAGCCAACCAGCCAATGGCCAGATTCCATAAAAAGGGAAAGTACACCCACATCTGCTTTACTTTTATTTCCCCTGAGCAAGTCTGAAGAAATAAATATTAAATAAAGGAGGATGGCATTTTCTCTTTCCAGCACAAGCCTGGCCAGGCATAGGACTCATATGGACTTAAACACCAAAGTTGATACTACTTTAACTAATGAACAAGAAACATCTCAAGAAGGTAAAATAAAATATTTTTTTTAATTAGAGAAAGCAGTTTTAAAGGAGATCACACTTCATTATGATATGATTTCATTATAAAAGTATATTGGAAAAAAATGGGTCCCAAGAGGTTTACCTTTAAATAAATTACCTGCCTGTGGTTTAAAAAAAATGCACTACAGACAAAGATGGGAGGACAATTTACATAAGTGTTCTACAGAACTGGTGCAAATACAAATTGACAAAGATGATTATAATAGAAATGAAGTATTAAAAGAAATTGAGAGTCTGCATGAACAACTTGAGGAAATTGGAGATGCCTCTTTAATAAAAGAATTGGATAGTAAACTTACTAAAAAGGCCAAAAAACCTGAAAGTTGTTTGATTGAATGAAAGGAAGGAAAACAAAGCTATTAAGGGATGAAAAAGATTATTTAAGTAGCAAAATCTACAAATGGGACAATGAGCCAAGATGTAGATCAACAGGAAGACAAAGATCAAAGGGCAGATTTAAAAACACCAACGCACGATCAAGTTCGAATATGTCATCAGCTTCCTCCAACAAAAGTGTACAGTCTTCTGACTCTGAACTCACGAACAGTGGAAGGAACACCATTCCAGCCCCCACAAAAAGGAAAAAAGGACTAGAAGGGGACAACGAGGGTGAGGAGGAAGTAAATTGATGGATGGTTTGTTTGTTTGCTGTTTGTTGAATTTTGTTGACCTGGTAAGCCCACTGGGCCTAGAAGTCCCTTTTCAGGGTCAACTGGGGGGAGGGGGAAACAGATGGTAAGCAACTGAAATTGAACCAGGTTAAGCTGTTGGTGGTATTTTTAGTGAATGAGGGAAATTTGGCCAGGACACCACTGAGGAAGTCCCCTACTCTTTTCGATAAGTGCAATGGGATCTTTAACATCCACCTGAACTACCACCAATCCAGGCAGATGGGACCTCGGTTTAACGTTTCATCCAAAAGATGGCACCTCAGAAGTGCAGTACCCCTCTTATGCTGCACTACAGTGTCAATACTGAGATATTAACCCAAGTGCAGGATGTAGAAACTGAACCCACAGCCCTCTGATCTCCCGGCCTCAGAGGCGAGTGTGCTACCTACTGAGCCACTGACACTGATGGTGGGACTGTTATGCAAAACATTGCAACTGATAATGTGCCTGTTACTAATTTGACTGTGACTAATATGTCTAGCCAGGTTTTGTCTGATGATCAATTAGGTTTATTGTCTCGAGGCTTATCACTTGTGCCTGTGCACTCACTTAATTATTTTCAAGTTCATTGTGATCTGTTTCATTTATTTAGAAAACTTAATCTGCATAAACTGTTTTCAGGTGAATCAAATACTTGTGAGAATGGCAATATTATGTAGCAAGAGTCTGGTGAGGGCTCAGATTTGTTAGGAACAAGTGTCCCTTTGATTTATTACTTTTCTAAAGGGGAATGAAATCAGGAGTTCCAACTAGCAGCAAGTAATGTAGAAGGCTCTGGTGATCCCAATGTACGTAATGGCTATGAACATATGCCTGCACACATGAGTTCATCAGACTCATGTTGTGCAGCAACTAAACCTACTTTTGAAAGCCCTTCTTTATTTTTGCCACCTGCACCGAGCAATGAGGACATCAAAGTATTTCAGGAACTTGTTTTGCAAGATGTAGAAGGAAGAATTAAAAAATCAAAATTCTAGATACAACTGGGATAACCTCATGGTGGGTGAATGGCAGGCTATTTCTGAGATCCAGGAAATTAAAGATATAATCATCAAACCCTCCCACGGGGGGGGGGGGTGGAGGGAGTATTGTTGTTCTGGATAGGGAATATTATATGAAGGAAGCTTTGTCAACTTAGGGACACTTTAACATATAAAAAGTTTGAATCAGAATCCACTGAGTGAGTACAGGGTGCAGTTGGTGGAGTTTCTCACATTTTCCTTAGACCAAGGATGGATCTCTAGTAGTGATTTTGATTTCCTAAGCTGCATATTCTAAAAATTCATAAACATAGCACAGAGCCAACAGGATGCCCAGTAGTGTTAGGCTGTGGTTTCCTGCTGGAACATTTGGCACTTTTTGTCAACAGTTATCTAAAAAAAGAAGTAGTAATACTGAAATCAAATGTAAAAGACACATGTTCAGTTTTAAATGAAGTTAATCTGGTAGTATGGAATTAATCTTTTTGGTGGCTCACTATAGATGTCTTGTCTCTATACATGAGTATCTCCCATGATCAAGGTCTCTTTGCTGTAAAAACTAGCCTTGAAAAATCTACCCTCTCATACCCATCAGAATTTATTCTTATGGCACAGGATTTAATTCTGAAAAGTACATTTTTTGTATTTGATGGGTGCTTTTTCAAACAGTAGTGCGTTGGCTATGGGTTCCCCAGTTACTCCTTCATACGCCAACCTGTTTTTATGCTGGTGGCGGCAATCGAGGATCCAACTCTGAATCCATTTTATACACACATCATTATGTATGAGTGTTACATTGATGATTTATTAATTATTTGGGATGGTCCTGAGAATACCATTATTGATTTTGTACATTAAATAATGAAGTTGGCCTGGAATTTGTAGCTAATTACAACAGTAGAGAAATCAGTTTTCTAGACTTGCAATTCCAGGGTGTACCAGATAAAAAAGCTGGAACCAAAGCATTTAGAATAACAACTGCAAGAAATTCTGCTCTGCATGGACAAACTTCCCACCCCCAGATCCACAATAGAAGAATTGTCTTAAGGACAGCTACTTCGCTTAAAGCAAAATTGCTCTGAACCAGAGGATTATAGAACAGCAAAGTTAGATTTATTTGATAGATTACAAAGTCATGGTTATTCTGCACAAATCCTGGAAAAAGCAGCTGTCAGAGCAGATCAGGTGGACAGAAGGGAAATATTAAAATATAGACAGAAATCTAATGATAAGGGAAAAATCATATTTACTACGGAATATGGACCAGGCTCCATGGAACTGAGGACTACAGTTAAAAACACTGGCCAGTCCTTGGGGTGGACAAAGACCTGAAGGAAATTGCAGAAAAGGGCCCCCTTGTGGCTTTTAAAAGAGGTTAGAACCTTAGGGATCTTTTAGTAAAAAGTGAATTCAAAACTCCCCCTTCCCCTAACACATGGTTAGGCAGCAAACCACAGGGCTTTTACCCTTGTAAATGTTGCAGGACCTGTAGATCAGCTGTGCAGGGCAGGGTTTTCACCAATCCAGGAAGACTGGGAGAGAGAGAAAAGTTCAGATCAGGCATTTTATCACTTGCACCACACAATTTGTGTGTATGCCCTGTGTTGCTCCTGGGCAGAGTGTATATAGGTGAAACAACAAGGGCACTTAAACAGCAAATACAGGAGCATTTCAGGGCCATTCAGAAACGGGATCCAGATTATCCCTTAGGAAAGCACATGTTGTAACAAGGACATTTGAATCAACACAGGATTTGGTACAGTGGTATAGGTCATGCCCTTTTAATTCAAGAGAAGGTGATAGGAATTTGGAGTTAGAAAGAAGATAATCCATGTGAATTTTTAGGCTGAAAACATTGAAGCCTCATGGTTTTAATGACCAAATGAATTGGCATCCACACATTCATTAAAATACTAGAAATTAAAGGACTCTGTTATGAAGGATTAATTTGAAAATTAAATTTAGGGAGGGTTTGGTTCATTTAATTTGTTGGATCCCCCAGTTAAATGTATTCTGTTAAGAAGAATTTGACCAATATCAAAAAAAAGAAGTTTTTTGCTGTTAATTTTAAAGTACAGTATTTGGATATTATAAGAAATTATTAGCATAAAAATAAGATATTTTTTTATGCTATTAAGGTATGTTCTGCTTGATTGGTGTAGCTGAACCCTGCTTACGTACTAGTGATCCTGGTCTTGCAACGAAAGGATAAAAGCTGGGATTTTTGTTTTCGTTTCTGTATACCGGATGAAGGATTCGATATGAATATGTTATAATAGCATTGCACTTTTATGTTAAAACAAAGTGTTAATCAACTAGTTGTTTAATAACTATGGCACCATCATATTTAATTTTAAGAATAAAAATGTTTTGTTTTTTTTTGTAACCTTTTTTGTGTCTGCAGTCCACCCAGATCAGCAGAGATGTTAGCATGAAAACCAGGAACTTTTCATTTAAATTTATGCTGCATCACTAAGGAGAGCTGACCTGGATGGAGTGCTTTCATTCATGCAGGTTTGGAAGCACTATAAGCACCGAATGTCACTTTAAATAATTATAGCACATGACTGATGGCACCTGTTTGATCATATATTTATACTACTTGACTAACAGCTTGGTAACGCCTCCTGAGGAAAGGGAGTTAGTGCCCCAAAGTGCCGAGGCTGGTTGTGGAAAATGTATTCTGCACATTATCTGTGTTTTACCTCATATGCTTACCACTGTAAGTAAATTTCTATTTGTAATAATAAAAATACCTTCACTGAATTTTGTGGCTGAGTCTGGAGTGCTGGTTATTTATTTTTTCATTGTATCTGCTTTACTTCACCCCTGCCTTAGAAGTATGAAAGAGACCCTATTATCTTCAAAAGGCTCTTACTGTGTATTTACTGTATCATGATATACTCAACAATGTGTAGACAACTGCAAGAAACTGTCTTCTGTTTCTTAAAAATGAAAGAGGCAATCGACTAACGTGAAAAACATTTAAATGCAGGCACAGCAGATTACTGAAAGCAGCAAAAGGATGTGATTTCCTTCATAATGCATTCCTACTCATTTCCCCAGTGCTAATCACAATCATTTATTGGCATTTCCAGATCCGTGTGTATGGTGTTGGGTGGCAGTGTGTAATTATCATTCAACGTTGCTGTCCTGGAATGTTGGTTTATAAGTTGGAGTTAACCCTGGACTTTAGAAAGGTCTTTCATTCTGTCACACGCAAAAGGCTCATACAAAAAAGCTGGACAACCTGGGAATAGGGAACAAACCAGCCAAGTAGATGGCAGGTGGGCAGCATGTAGGTGGTGGTCATCAATGGGGCACACTCTGAGCCCAGGGGAGTCATTAGCAGGATACCACAGGAATTAATTTTAACCTGCTAAAATCTATAGCTTCTCAATAGACCATGTTAATTAATAAATAGTTTTGGATCCATCTGGCTACCGTTCTTTGTCAAAGTTTGTATAGAATACGTCAAGCATGATTTCTATTTATTATGGCCTTTCCCAATCTGTTTTCTAAATATCCTGGACACGCCACAGTCAACCCCACTCAGACATGGTTCATCAATGTTTGATCATGGTTTGTCCATGGTCATAAGAGCATGAAAGAGGAACCAAATTTGCATAACTGATTTGCATATCACAATAAAATTAGACATATCAAACTAATACAAATAAACACAATTATAAAACAGGTTTTTGAATTTATGAAGCACAATATCGTTTACACAAGGAAACTAAAAAAGTATGAACAAAATTATGAGAAGTCGAGTTTTAAATTATGGTGGTATAAATGGCAATTAGACCATTCCATCTGTTATGAATGAGGCAAGACTCCATTAGAAAGAGGAATAACAGCAGCAGTGGGTAAGTAAATAAAGCCTATTTCAAACATACACGTGGATGACATATATTTATTACATAGAGAATAATGGCTGGGTAGGAGGTTATAACTAGAATTTTACACACACACACACACACACACACACACACACATATGGTGTGGGATGTCACAAAAACCCCAAGAGCAAAGCTCGAGGGCTTTATAAAAAGGCATCTCACACCAAGTGGGTGTGTAAAATGTGAGTTTTACACCCCGTACCAAGCTTTATTTTGTATAATTGATGGGGACCATTTCTTCATCATAGGAATTATATAAAATAAGCAGACATGCGTGTGGAGCCATGGACCAGTCAGTGCCAAATACGTGATGCTGCCTTCCATGAAACCATGAGTGAAAGAGATTATGTATTTATTTATTTTAAGTAACTTATCACAAAGACGTTGGACTGGCAGTGGAGTCTGCAGATCTCGAGTGGTGAGGAATAAGGGAACAGTGGTGGCTGCGCATGCTCAGTATGAGGGAAACCCAACGTGTGTTTGCCATTATAGCCAGCTGGCTATAACGGCAAAATTACATCCAGATTTCCCTATGGGGAAAAAAAAGGACCAGTAATTATAGAATGTTAATTTTGCTGGAAATATGTAATTACCTGACCATTGTTGAAATTTGTTTTATGCATAGTTGTATAGTGATTTACAGCAGATAAAGGCCTCATGACCCCTGAAGTCTGATAAACTCTTCCTAATCTGTGAAATGTACCCAACTGGACATTTACTACTTTTCCCATGTTTCTTCCCCCTCACAATCCCAACTTTGCTTGAATTCACTTACAGTATTAACAGATACAGAAGCAAATGGTTTGATACCTTTTATTGGACCAACATAGATGTTACAATAAAATAACAAGGTGTTGTAACATCTATGTTGGTCCAATAACAGGTATCAAACCATTTGCTTCTGGATCTGTTCTTACTTGGACCAATACTGCAACTACACTATTTGTTTGTTTACAGTATTAAAAAACATATTTCTTCTTTTGGAAGATTGTTCCAATTTTCCACCACCCTCTCAGTGAAACAATACTTTTTTACATCCTTTTTGAACATTCCTCCCACCAATTTTATAGTTTTCCCTTGTGCTAGTGTCTGCTTTGAATTTAAATAAATCATTGAATTCCACTTTGTTTATTACCTTTAAAAACTTAAATGTCTTTATCATATCATCTCGTTCCCTTCTGCCCCTGAATGTGTATAGAATCAGGTCTAATTATCTTTCCTAATAAGGACTATCATGTTGCACTTGTAACATTTTTGTTGTTCTCCTGTGCATTGCCTCAACCCTATCCCTATATTTTTTTTCAAGTGTGGATTCCAGAAATGTACACAGTATTGTATAAGGGTAATATTACCTCCTTTCTTCTACTACTGATTCCCCTATCTATAGAACCCAGAATTGTATTTGCCTTCACCACTGCTTATTACATTGTGATGGTTGCTTTAACTTCTCATTTAGTTTAGTAGTAGTAATAGTAGCAAAATATTTATTCATTAAAAATTTTAAGAATCAGGATTAAACTCGATTGAGTTAAAAACTCATATACAACGAGGTCCCCTAAGTACATAAAGTACATTGTTACAAGTCATATTACAAATCATTACAAAATGTATATTTCATAGGCATATAAAGTGCAAGGTACGGTAACAAGAATCGTACTACTATTCTTCAGTGCAGACAGTTTCTTAAACACCACCAGCTAACTTACATGTAATGCAAAAATAATTAATATTGCCCAGTAGCCAAGCTTCCACTATAACAACATTGTCTTGGTTTACTGAATGTGCTTTTAATTTAATTTTATTTTATTTTTGATTTGGAAAACACCTTTGAGCACAACTGCTCATTTGCAAAGGTTCCACATCTGATAAGGACAAAGAATGAAAAAGGACAACATATATTCACCAGTTCAAGCAGATCCTGGTCAGGTACAAGCAGCAATATTTACAAGCAGTAAGGTATAATCAGAGGAGATTACAAGCACATTGACAGTTATGGATCAACAGGATATAATGGGCATAAGACATTTAAAATAGCAACAGGTAGATTTCAGTGTGAGTTCTTTTTTTTTTAGAGATTTCCTGAATTGTGTGATTTTAGGGAGTTCCACTAGGGATTCCAATGGTTTGTTAAGCCATTGGGCAGCACAGATTGCAAAAGAGTGCCTTCCCAGGCTTGTTTTTCAGAAGTAGATATCTAGGTCTTGTCTAGGTATACTTCTAGTGGAGTACTGGTTGGTGACAGAGCATAACAGATCTTTAATTGCACTAGGGGGAGAGGTCCAACAGAACTTTTTTAGCCATAAGGCAGGACTGATATTTTAGCCTGCCCTGTAGTGGTAACCAACTGTTAAGAGCATACAAGGAGCAACTATGTGTGACTCTATCAGCCCCATCTGGCAAAGCAACAGGCTTTGTTGAGCACCATTATTACTCAGCTGAGAGCAGTATCACTAGCTGCCCCATATGCTGGGAGACCATAGTCAAGAAGATGGAGGACAATACTGGAGACTACCAGGCATCCAACCTCCTGGGTGGGGTAAAGGCATTATCTGTAGAGTTCTACTAACTTTCTACTGGCTAGATATGTGATGTTGTCAAGATGTGCAGCAAATGAGAGGGTGTCATCCAAGATGATACCCAGGTACTTGAAGGAACTTGAAGGATTCAACCTGGTCCCTAAAATTCAGTGTTCACATGGACAAAGTCACTTCTAAGTTACATGCAAAGATAGAAACATTGTACCAACTATGAAATTACTTAAAAGAAACACACCTTGCTATTGCTCAATAGAATCTCCTCCCAGTACTGAATTATGCATCATTAGTCATTGATACTGCTCCTGCTTGTACTGTATCTAGAAAAGAAACATTATTACTAAAAATAGGGAAGTTTGCTCTCCTGGCGTCACATCACACACATCACTGTCAAATACAAAATCAACTTAACTGGTTTTCCACACAGAACAATTACAGGTTTACAATGTCCCATTTCACATACAAATAATAAATACCAGAATTGCAGTCACATTATGAAATTCACTCAGTAAATATTGTTCCACCTACAAGTCATGATCATCTACAAAGTCTCCATTGGTCTTGCCCCTTGTGCTATCAAATGCAGGCAAAAGAACTTTTGCCTATTGTGCGGCTTCTGTCTGGAACACTTTGCCTACCAATGTTATGCAATCTACCTTCACTAATACCTTTAACACTGCAGATTTTAATCATTTTAAAAGTTTGAATGAATGTGTATGTGAATGAATGCATAGTACTAATGTTATAATGTTATTTTTTGTACCTTTGTATTGTTAAACATGTATATTTGTATGTTGTACTTTTATCTGACCACAGGTCATACCTGAAAATGGAATGCAAATTCCAGAGTACTTACCTGAAATATGAAATTAAATTAAATTAAATGAAGGGTAGCTTCATGTGCATTTTGGATAGCAAAGGGGGGGGACCCTTTTCTTCAGATGTGTACTAGCAAACAACATGGTCTTTGTCTTCTTATAGTTCAGGACAAGTTTGATGAGTCCAAACCATTCCTCCACAGACTGGAAGCTGCTTTGAAGATCACTGGAGAGTTTCCTGTGTTACAGACTGTTGTTAAAGACCACTGCATCAGCATATAGGAGCACCTTCGAAGAGGGCAGACTTCAGGGAGTCTGTTTATAAACAGGTCAAAAAGGAGACAGCCAAGTATTGACCCTTGTGGGACCCCAACTGAGACACTTTTAGCATTTAAGAGAGCTCCATCAATCTTTACCCTCTGCGTATGACCTGTAAGGTGGCAACAAACCAAGCTGATGTTTCAGAGGGAAGGCCCAGGGAGGAGAGCTTGTCAAGCAGTAGTGAGTGATTCACAAGATCAAAAGCTTTAGTCAGATCTATGTAGGTGGCTCCAATGAGGTGACCATTGTTTAGGGCCTTATGCAGATGCTTGGTGTATTCTACTAGAGTAGTTCCAGTGCTGTGTAGCTTCCTGAAGCCATGCTGTTGCTTGCATATTAGTTCATACTTGTTTAGGTAGGAGATGAGTTGGTCTGAGACTATTTTTTCAAGAGCCTCAGACAGAGGAGAGAGGATTGAGATGGGTTGATAGTTAGCCACATTGGTACGGTCCCCACTTTTATGCACAGGGTTACTATTGCAGCCTTCCAGAGTTCTGGGAACTGGGAATATTGCAGTGAAAGGTTGAATATCTTACTCAGGGGAAAAGCAAGTTCCTTGAGTGCCAGGGCCAGTAACTTCATATCTATTGAATCACCCTTCCCCCCACTCTTGTTTTTCCCAGGACTGTTTTTACGTATTTGAGAGTTTCCTTAATGGTGACATGTTTAAAGTGGAATTTGGGGAGGTCAAGGTTAGGAGCGAGTTGGTTACTTCAACCAGAGCATTCACCATCACTGCCTACAGGTGCTTTGTTGGGAGGGAGGACCGAGTTCAGGTGCAAGAAGGCTGTCTTAAAGGTATTCACAATTTCAGCTGGGGCACTGATGCCAATCCCATTAGTATTAAGCACTGTTGGGGAAGATTTGTCATAATTTCTGAGGAGGTCTTTTAGGTTATTCCAGAATTTCTTTCTGTTGTCCAGTATTTCTTTTGCTGTTCTTCGTAAAATGGTGCATTAGCCTGTCTTATCTTCCTGGTGCACTTATTGTGGGCTTCTTTGTATTTTTTCAGGTCGTCAGGTAAACCAGTGTCCCTTGCTTGACACGTAAGGTTATTCCTGCCATGCATGAGAGCAAAGAGTGCAGGGGTGACCTATCCAGTGGAGGTACCTCATATCATGCATTTTTTTAAGGGGGCACATTTTTTACAGCAACAGTAAATTGGGTTACAAGGTACTCGAGGACTGTGTTAATATCAGGGATGGTTTCCAGATAACTCCAGTCTAACTGAGCCAAGTATGCCTTGAAAACACTAACTGAGTCTTTCCACAGTACCCTGCTAGTAATGGTTTCTGGAGGGGTCTTAGGGTGCTGGGCTGTCCATGTACATTGGACTGGCGAGTGGTCACTGATGGCATCTGGCTGGACTGAGACCTTGATTAATCTTTCTGGATGTGAGGCTAGGATCCAGTTGATTAGGATTTTTGTCCTCATTTTATAGTTGATACAAGTGCAATCCTTCACTACTTGTGTTTGGAAAAGTAGGCTACCAAGTCCTTGTAAGCAACACTTGATTTTGGTTCCCAGTTGATATATTGAAGTCCCCAGTGACTATAGCTTCCCTGTTTAAGCATGTTTAGTTGTAAAATCTGGCAAATGATGCAATACCAGACTGTTGTTTGCCTGGTAGTATGTAAACTGGTAAAATATGAAGAGATTTATGACCACTCCCCAGTTGTATTCTAATGGCTAGGCACTCACAGTCACCAGTAAGGTTCTCCACTATCAGTTTTTGGCCAAGCAAGTTATATTAACACTTCAAAGTCTCACTCTTCATCAGTCTCAACTATTATTACTCCATCCATTGTGCTGGCTACTCTTGGATTGTTTGTTCCAATATGTGTAACCTTACATTTATTTGCACTGAATTTCAGTCACCAAAACCTAGACCATTTCTCAGGTTTTTCCAGATCCTCCCTAATTAGTCTTATGCGCTCATCATTATCTACTCTAACATAGATCTTGGTATCATCTGCAGAGACTTATCTTTGAATTTATTCCCTCACCTATATCACATATAGGTAATATAGGTGAGGGAATAAATTCAAAGATAAGTCTCACCTAAATCACATATTCTTTGCAAAAAAAACTATGTTAATGCACAAGTTAGGGTTCAGATTAAACCGACAAAAGTAGGGAAATATGATGTTAGGGTTTCCAACCCAAACTCTCCACCCCCACCTCAAGCAGGAAAAGGAAAGACCATTACAGTTTTCACTGCCCTGACTCTTGGTGAATCAGGGTTGGGGTCATCCTTGGGGTTCTCAGCCCTAACAGTTACCCCATTGTGATGTGGCCTTCAAACATACAGAACTGTGCCTCCCCATATGTTGCCAAGAACCTGTAAGACTTACCTGAAGAAAACATATCACATGTCACCTTATTTGGTCATGTAATGGGGTGAGTGTTAGGGTTGAGAACCCCAAGGGAGACACCACCCCTACTTCACCAAGAGTCAGGGCAGTGAAAACCATAATGTTTTTTCCTTTTCCTGCTTGGGGTTGGGGGTGGTGAGTTAGAGTTGGAAACTCTAACACCACATTTCCTTACTTTTGGCGAGCCGTGACTGATGCATTAAAGTAGTTTTTTTGCAAAGAATTTCCTTATTTTTTGAGATGGTTGAACCATGTCCTCATTCACGTGGGTCCCAAACACATCCATCAGACTACGGAAGTGCAGGGCCCAGAGGTTCCTGCACTTCTATCCCTTCATAGATGCACACATCCATCTGGTAGTGGAAGCACAGGGCCCTCAGGGCCCTAAACTTGCATATCTCCAGAAAAGCAAGTTATGTGTTTGGTTGTAATTGTTTTTGTGGGGCTCAGTTAAGAGGAAAAATATATATTAAGTGTCCCTCTTAACTGTATGTGGTTCATTGTACATGGACACAAATGGGGTTTTTGCTTTGTTACCCATACATCAGTAAATTTTTGTTAGTTTGCTCTGAAATTTTCTATGTTTGTAGTGGAAGCTACACTGTTGCTGCATTTTTGATGATGATCACACTTTCACTGTGGATTTGGCACCAGGGTGAAAATTTGAGGTAATCTGGGGGTGCCGTGCATACCCCATGAATGTTTAGTGGGGAATTATGTGTTAGTGTCGTACTGTGCTACTCACTGACAACTTTTTTTGATGTATAGTATATATCCAATTTTTGCTTGTCCCTTAACCCCAATTATTGACAGACTTACAGCTTGTTAAAGTTGCAGTGTTATCATTTGGGAATTTTCATGTTTAATTTTAATGTTTTTTTTTTTTTTTTTTTTTTAATATGGCCCCTATTTTTTGAGGTGGTGATATGTTAGTATTGTAGTACTCATTAAGACCTTTTTTCTGATAGATTCTCCCTTTACTCTATAGAGTAATGGAGTTATAGTTTGTTAAAGCTAAAATTTTATTCTATGGGAATTTTCATTTTTTAACTGCTATAGTTTTTTTTTTTATATATGACCCCTAAATATTTTTTTGGGGGGGTTATGTGTTACTGTTGTAGTACTCATAGACATCTTTTTTTATATACATAGATTCTCCCTTAACTCCACTGAGTGACAGCATCATGGCTTGCTAAAATTGCAAGGTCATCCTATAAGAATTTTCATTTTTTAATCTTTATTTTTTATATGGCCCCTCACTTTTTTGGGGAGGTATTATTTGTTACTGTTGTGATACTCATAGAGACCTTTTTTGATACACAGATTCTCCCTTACCTCCACAGAGAGACAGACTTAAAGCATGTTAAAGTTGCAATGTTATCCTATGGGAATTTTCATTTTTTAATCTTTATGTTTTTTTTATATGGCCTCTACATTTTTTTTTGGGGCGGGGAGTAGTATGTGTTACTGTTGTAGTACTCCTTGAGAACTTTTTTATACATAGATTCTCTCTTAACTCCACAGAGTGACAGAGTTATAGCATGTTAAAGTTACAATGTTATCCTATTTTTATTTATGATTTTATATATTGCCCCTACATTTTGAGAGGATATTATGTGTTACTGCTATAGTACTCATTATGATCCCTTTTTCATGTATAGATTGTCCCTAAACTCCAAACTGTGGCCAGCCCAGTGGTGCTGAGGGCTGAGGCACTGGACGCTGTACCTCATGTTATGCCTGTAACCTAGGATTGGGAATGACCGCGGTTGGCCGGGGTGCCAGCATGGGGGGGGAGGGTGGAAGCAGGATTGAGCAGTGGCTCTCCTCTCCTCTCCCAGGAAGAGGGAGTTGCTCGTCTGTAGTCCCGCCATCACTGGATGGAGGTCTAGTGATGGGCACAGATGGTACTTGAGTTACCTGTGGGTGGGGTGTCCCACAGAGCCTGTAGATGCAGCCTCCCACATGTCATTCAGTGATGCATGGGAGTGACTGGGGAGAAAAATGAAAAAAGTATAAAGTACTTGCAGAAAAAACCTCCAAAGAGTGACAGACTTACAGCTTGCTAAAGTTGCAATGCCATCATATGGGAATTGTAATTTTTCATTTTTTATGTTTTTTAATATGGTCCCTGAATTCATTTGCAGGGTTTTATGTGTTAGTGTTGTAGTACCCATTAAGACTTTTCTCTTGATATATAGATTGTCCCTTAACTGAAAATATTGACAGTTATGGCCTGCTAAAGTTGAAATGTGGTAAAAAATTAAGTCCAAATTCTATTTTTGTATGATGGAAACCTTTTTGTGAGATTGTGTTGTTCTCCTAAAAACTGATTCCTTCATATGAAAAAAGAATGTGAAAAACACAAAGTCCAAATTCTTTTTTTATATAAAGGAATCTTTTTTTATGAAATTGTTGTCGTTCTCATGAAAAAGGATTCCTTCATATGAAAAAAATTGAAAAAATTAAGATTTCTTCATACGAAAAAAGAATGTGAAAAAAATTAAGTCCAAATTCTTTTTTCATATGAAGGAATCCTGTTTTGTGATCATGTTGTCCTCACAAAAAGAGATTCCTTCATATGAAAAAAGAGTGTGAAAAAAGGTAAGTCCAAATTATGTTTTCATATGAAGGTAATCTTTTTCTCCTATGGCTCTATTCTTGTTTTGTATGGTCATACGAAAAAGAAAATTGTCTTACAACAAAATATTTTTTAAATGTGTTAACAACACATTGCTGGATCATTTTTCCAAAAACTAACTACAGAATCTTGCTAATGGGGGCCCAGTTAGCAAGATACATGTGTTGGTGTCTTTCCATTATATGATTTTTATGGTTATGAAAAACTGTTTTTGAAAAAAAATGGAAACAAGATGGCAGCCACACAAAAAAAAAAATCCTCATAAAACAGGATTAACCCCAATGTGAAACAAAATCCTCTTTCATATGGCCAAATTTTTTTGTATCAAACACCCATCCAAAAGAGTGTACTTAGCATGCTCAGAAACAAAATTTAAGATCCTTATAACTCTGGAACAGATTCACATTTTTTTTTCACCAAACCAATGAAAGGCATCACTCTGGGCCAACCCTTTCTATTCTGAATATTTCAGAGCAAAATTTCAAACTGTCTGGGTGCTAGGCAATGAAAAAAACAGCAACAAAAACTAAATTATTTTCACTTTTTTTCACTATCTAGATCTCAGAATTTGCACATCCAACCAGAACAAAACTTGACACATCAAGAGACCTTGCCTCCAACACAGTGTTTGCAAAACTTCATGTAAATGTTTTTTTTGTTTGTTTTTTTTTTTGAGGAGGGAAGTTATTAAAGTGCAAAGTTAGGGGGTTAACATTAAACAGCCTATTCAGCTGTAACTACAGTGGTGCTACCATGCCACTATAATAAAAATATTAAAAGGAACCAGAACCCAAATTTGATCCCTAAGAAACCCCACTAGCGACCTCCTGCATGTTTGATATTTCTTTGTTTAGACTTACTCTCAGTTCATTCACATAACCAGTATTTAATCCATTGAATAGTTTTTTTTCTCAATCCCTAGATCAGTTAACTTCTAAATTAATCTTTAAAAGGCACTGAATCAAAAGCTTTGCTAAAATCCAACTACAGTACATCCACTGCCTGGCTTCTTATTAAGTGACTTGGTAACCAGATTAAGAAAGTTTATAAGGTTTGTTGGACAGGATCTTCCTCTTGTGAAACCATGTTGTTTCTCATCCTGTAGTCCATTTGACTCCAGAAAGTCCACCAATTTTTCCTTTATAATTGATTTCAGACTCTAACATAATCTAGATGTCACGCTTACCTGCCTATAGTTTCCTGGCTGATCCTTACTCCAACTCTTATGTAGAGATTTCATATTTGCTGTTCTCCAGTACACTGGTGCTATACCTGTCTCTAATAATTAAACAGTTGAATATATTGCAGAAAACTTATAATGAATATAACTTTATAGTGCAGAAAACTTCTGAAATCAACAACTCTAGATGACCATGGTCAGCTTGAATAATTCCTAAACTATATTAACCATGGTCATCCACGGTCTGTCTTTGGGTCATATACGGTGGTTGTCCGTGGATAACCACAGCTAAGATCATGGAAAAACCATGAATGACCATTGTCATGGATGATGAACAACTATAGTTCAAGACCCTAAGAGTGGGGCGTGTTTGGCTGTAGCAGGGTTTGGTGCCAGGGGTGGGTGCTAGAAATGTTCTTTTTTGTTTGTTTGCAGTTGTACTTATGTACTCTGTATAGCCCAGCTTGAATGCAACATCTCATTTCCAGTGGTGCCTTGTTTTTTTCCTCATTTTTACAATGTATTTACTCAGAATAGCCCAGCTGAGATGCAACATATAATTTCCAATGTGATCTTACTTCTATCCAGTTCCACAATTCATGGACTGGAGTACTGGGAGGTCACATGACTTGTTAGCATCACACATAGAAACATAGAAAATTGTCATCAGAAAAGGATGACTTGGTCCACCCAGTCTTCCCAAGGGTTCCCTGCCTATTGGACTTCCCCAGACCCTAGTTGGTTTCTGGGAACGTTTCCTGTTTCTATCATATGCCCATGTGTCTATCCCATGCATGCTTAAAGCCTTCTACTGTTCTTGCCTCCACAAATTTGATTGATAGTCAGGTCCATGCTTATTTCACGCTTTCTGTGAAGATATATTTCCTCACATCCTTCCTGAAATTTTCCCCTGTCAATTTCATTGCATGCCCTCTAATTCTGGAGTTCTTCCTCTTTTGGAAAAGGCTCCTTCCTTGCACTCTGCTTACCTATGTGAAGTACAGTACTTGAAGGTCTCAATTATGTCACCCCTCCCTCTGCTGTCTTCCAGAGTGTACATACTGAGATCTCTTGGTCTGTCCTCACACGACTTCTCTAGCAACCTCTGCACCTTCTAGGTTGCCCTTCTTTGGATCGCCACCACTCTGTCTATGTCTTTCCTGAGGTGAGGTTTGCAAAACTTGGCACATTATTCCAGGTGAGGGCATAACAGAGAGTGGTACAGTGGCAGCAATACCACCCTCCCCCTACTGGTGTTACCCCTACTTATGCACCCCAGCATCTGACTAGCCCTACCTATGACTTTGTTACAATGCAGTGCCACCTTAAGGTCTTCTGAAATGATAACCCTGAGGCCCCTTACCTAGTGATGCCCAACACTTCTTTCCCCAATCCTATGCTTGGCACTGGGGTTCCTGTGCCCTAGGTGCATAATTTTACACTTTTTGCCATTGAAACCCAACTGTCCTGCCTTCGATCAGCCCTCTAATTCCCTAGATTCCTGTGCATTCTCTCTACTACTTCATGGACATCCACCTTATTATAGATCTTAGTTTCATCTGTACAGAGACAGAACTTCTGCTCCAGTTTTTTTGCAATGTCCCCTATGAAGATATTGAAATGGACTGGTCCCAACCCTAGAGTACCCCACTAGTCACCAACCCTTAAAGTGTGTGTTATTTACCACCATTCTCTACCTCCTATCTATTAGCCAGTTGCAAACTCAATTTACTGTTTTGGTCCCCACCCCCCAACTGGTGAGCTTCCTAATCAGCCTTATGTGTGGAACAGTGCTGAAATCTTTGCATAAGTCTAGTTAGGCTTTGTTCACTGCCCTCCATTGGTCTTTTCCCCTAGTTTCTCAGTCAAAGAAATGTATCAGATTCATTTGGCATGATCTCCCCTCCAGAAACCATGCAGCCTGTGGTTCTGCAGCCCGCTGGCTTCTAGGTAATCAACCAGTCTCTCTTTTAGCAGGGTTTCCATCAGTTCCCCCACTTCTGAAGTTAGGCTGACCAGCCTATAGTTGTTAGTTTTCTCCTTGAAGATGCTGTTTTGCAGAGGGCTACAGTTGCCATTACCCAGTCCTCAGAACCACTCCTGTTTCCAGTGAGCTGTTGAGCAAGGCTGTCAGTGGAGCAGCTAGCAACTCCCTGAGCCCCCTCATTACCCTGGGCTGTATCCTATCCATTCCCATAGCCTTATCACCTTTCAGGGCTGCAAGCCCTTTCAGTACTCTTTCCTCTAAAACTGTTTTGCATCTACCCCCTCCCCACCTCTGTTCTTTCTTCTCTATGTGGCCCATTCCCCCTTCCCTCTACTGTGAAGACTGAGCAAAAGTATCTGTTCAAATAGTCTCCTCCTTCCTCATTTCTTATCTTTACTATCCCACCCCTAGCTTTTCTTCTCTTTGATGTATCAGAAAAAAGTCTTATCCATCATCCTCATTTCCCTTGCAGTCCTTTCCTTTGTATGTGCCCTAGCTCTCCTAACCACTTTTCTTGTATCATTCTGCCTGGCATGGTACACTTGCATGTCCTTTTCTGTTTGAGTTTCTTTGTACCTTTTAAATGCTACACTTTTTTATTTCACTGCCTCTGCCACCTTCTTGGAGAACCATAATGATCTCCTTTTCTCCTGCTTTTTCTTACCTCTTTCATGCAGAAGCACATTGCCCTGATGATATCCTCCTTTATTCCCTTCCACTGCACCTCCACCCTTCCCTTGCTATTTTTCTTTTAATTCTTTGGCAACCTGGTAAGGCCCACTAGGCACAAATGTATGGTTTTAGGGGTGACCCAGTAGCACAGTGGAAGTTAAGTGACTTGCCTCAGGGTATCCTGTGACTTTGGTGACCGTGATTGGGTGCCTACCAAAAGGGCGACTCAATTGCAGCACCTGTCATTGGGGCAACTGGAGAAGCTGGGCGACTGAATGGGGGGAGTGCAAAATAGTGACATCCTGTCACTACATGCCTACGCATGTGGGAGAGAATGAGCACACCGAGCATGGGGTGGGAGGGGACGGAGGGGTTGTAAGAGGTGGTGCCACAGTGAGCTGCTGAGCTGCTTCTGTAGTGAGGTGGGTGGGTTCAGGGCTAGGGTGGGAATGGTGCTGGGTTTGGGTCTAGGCAGAGGTGCTTTTTGTTGCACCCAGCCAGAATTTTTATTTTTTCCATGTTTGCAACCCCCCCCGACATGCAACCTCTGGAGTTGAGAATCCTTAAGTGGGGGGGATGTGGGGGGCATAACCCCCTGCATAAAACAGAAAGTCCCAACTCCTTGGCACTGTTTTTCTGTGCTCTGGGAGTACATCGACAAAATATTTTTTCAGCGATGTGCCATCGGCCTAACAGAGATCGCCAATCAGTAATCGCCATTATCACATAGATCCCTTGCTCAGAGTCACACAGTATACACATGGATGTTGTGTGAATCAAACCCAGGTCTGCTGGACCTACCAAGCTCATTCACAACTCATTACTATAACCTCTAGGTTATCCTGCCAGCCCCATAAGTCCCCCCATGAGGCATTTTCTGAGGTAGTTTCCCATTTCTTTGAAATCTACTCTCCAGAAATCCAGGACCCTTGTCTTCATGTGGCTCACCTCAGCTCCTTTCCTTATGATGAACCACGCTATACAGAGATCACTGGTACCCAGGGGACTTCCCAATGTCATGCTTACAGTGCTGTCCCTGTTTATGAGTACCAGGTCCAACACTGCTTAACTCCAGTAGGATGTTTTACAAGCTGCCTGAGAAAAGCTCCCTGTAGGGAGTCAAGAATGTTCCTGCTTCTTGCAAAAGTTGAAGCTGGTAGGTTCCACTCCACATCTGGCAGACTAAAATCTCCAACTAACAGCACCTCCTTCTTACCTTCCATCCTGATGATGGCCTCCTCAAGTGACCTATCCCATCTGCTACCCTTGTGCTGGCAGCCTGTAAACTACCCTGTCCACTTTGTGGTCCCACAGCCCATCTCCAGGTTTACACACAGCACTTCTAGATCCTTCTCACCTCGATGTACCTGCACTTCAGTGATTTTTATTCCCTCCCTTATACAAGGTGTCACCCCATCTCTCTTCTTCCCAGCTGTGTCTCTCCTAAAAGTGAGTAGTCTGGTATGGCCACATCCCAGTCATGGTGCATGATACAACACATCTCTGTAATGGCCACTAGATCCAGGAGACCCTCTGGAGTGATAGCCTCCAGGTCATAGATTTTGGTTTTGAGACTACTAGTATTACTGCACATGACTATCTGCACCTTCTCACCCACCCATCCCAATGACCTGTGCTTACCATAACTGATTGTTCATACTACCATTTCCTGTTCCTTCCAACCTACTGATTTTGCTTACCTCAACCTTTTACCTCTTTTTCTCAATTGTGTTCCTTACCCTTTTTTCCTTGACCTTGTCTCTGACTCCCTGTGATGCTGTCCTTGGGGTCTCACCCTCTGTCTTTCAACCATCTGGGGGAGGCAAGTGCTGCTTACCTTGGTCTTCTGCCTCCCCCTGACTACTTTAAATGCTCATCCAACTAGTATCTAAGCCTTCTGCTGAGTACTGTGGTCCCCATCCCAGAAGGCTGCAGGACATCTCTCTGTCTCTTATAGAGGCCCCAATCTTCCCAGGTTGTTCCCCAGTTCCCTGATGTAGCTAAAGCCCTCTTACATTTACCATGGCTGCAGCCAGTTGTCAAAGGTACTGGTTTGGAGTTTCCTTGCCTGCTGTTTGCCCTTCACAGGTAACACTTAAGACACTTAAGAGAATGCTACCATGTATGCTATCTGCTTGAGGCCCCTCCCCAGCTCCCTGAAGTTCCCCTGAACTATCCCTACCCACTATCTAGCTAGGTCATTTGTCCTGAGATGGATAATGATGTCCAGTTCCCTCCCAGCTCCCACTGCCCTAATGATCCATAGGATCAGCTCACTGTCCCTCCCTGCCAAAAGGTGCCACGTCAGTACATCAAGGATGTTGACATCGACACCCCCGACAGCGATGGGAACAATGCCGACAGGTGGCATTGTTCCCAACAGAAGAAAGTGTTTTCTGCAGGGGTCTTCACTTCCCCACCCCAATGCAGGGGGCTAAGCCCCCCGCAGCCCCATCTTTAAATAATCATCGCCAAGTCAGAGTTGATTTGCGATGGGGCTCAACACTGAGAGTTGTGGTGTCGGATCACAGTGTACCACCACAGTGAATAATCTTGACCTGATGAGATTTGTCGCTGTGATGGTGTTCGCTGTAGACATGTCAATGTGGTGGAGTGATACCCTGCCAAAACACACCCTCAGGCACCTTACCTCCTTATCTTTTACCATCCCAGTCTCCAGCTTTATGTCCCCTACTATGGAATCACCCACCAGCAACTGCTTACTCCAGGTCTGAGGCCTCTCCATCCCCCCTTGGGACTTATGTTCCTGATGAATGCCCTCTTCTCTCCCACTGCTACAGGAACTATGTCATGGTTGTCCCATTCTGACAGTTTGGCAAAGAAGTTAGATAGTGGAATTGGTGGAGGAGTGTGTAACTTACTCCTCATACCCACCCTCCCAGAGCCTACCAAGGTCCATCCGCTCCCTCTCTGTATAGACATCCTCTAGAAGAGTGGTGGTGGGTCTGGTGGCTGCTGAGTGGGACAGAAGGTCTGCTGTACCCTTTCCAGCTTAGCCTGGAGTGGTGCTACCCGTGCCCACAACCCAGAGAGGTGAGTGCAGATGGAACAGCAATTCATTCTCCGGAATGTCTCCTGAGAGACTACAGCTCTGCACCAACTGCACTGTACCACTCCCATGTTTAACTTTTCCTACTGCTGTCCTCAAGTAGTGACCTTTCTTAGACAGAATTACCCTGCTATCCCCTTTCTGTTCCTATTCCTTCATTTGCCTTTCTCTATTCCCCCTTATTGACTTACCCTAAAATAGTTTTCTTCCTGTTTTCTTTGTCCTAGCCCATTTCTGCTCCTATCTCTCCCTATATGTTTGATCCTGACTTGCCCTTTACCCTACTATTATCAGAGGCTAGGTACCTGTTTGTTAGCTAATTGACAATTGTCTAGGGAACAGCTAACATGTTGTTATATGTGCATGCAGGGATACCCTTAATAGATTGAAACTAACCCCCCTCCTGTGTCTGCAGTCCTACCCTAGATAAGGTATAACACCAAACCTACTGTATGACTATTTTACAAGAATCAATCTTCTCCATGGATTCCCACTATTGGGTCTGAGCCAGAAGTGCTAGGACTATATGGGAGCCCGAATTTTTCTGGTGGGGGCTGGTGACATGATTAGGCCTTCTGCACATGACACTGCATACACCCACTGGTATATGGTGACACCAGCCCCAAACTGTCCAACAGAGGGGACTTCGATGGGCAGTTTAGCCATTGAGCAGCTCTTATGGAGTGGTGGGTGCAGTGTGTAAGTGTGGCAGCACTGTTATTGGTGCTGGTTCCCATCCTTTGGGGTCAGTTGAGCTGGCACTGTCTTTGGTGCCATTGGACTTAGGTGTGCGACCGACTCTTTTAAAGTAGAAAAGGAATGAAGAAATTTGAAAGAGACAAGGAATGAGGAAAAGGTAGGAGAAAAGTCAGGTGGAGTTTCAGGGAAAGAAACAGTCTGGAATGGGAGGGGGCAGCAAGGCAGGGGGAAAGAAGTTGTAGAGAGCCATGTGTGACAATGCAAGGAGCACTTGAAACAAAATTCCTGACCTGGAAACCATAATGATGGAGGCTGACCTGTATTTAGTGGCCATTACGGAGTTGTAGTACACTGAACACCATATCTGGGACATGGCCACATTGGGCTACTCTTTTTCTTTTAAATGAAATTTTATAAAACTTTTTCATGTCATAACATAAAATGACATCACATGTACAACACAATACATCACAGCATAAAATCATAAAAACTGTACCTTACAATCCATGATAGAAAACTAGAACTGGTAGGGGTTAGTATGTGGTCAGTATACTACTTCTGTTTACTATGTACACTATTGCCCCTTCTGTTGATTTGCTACGTGCTCTGAATAAAGAAATAATAAAGACATTGGGTCCAGTTCTCAAAGGGATACACCTGGTGTAACTGACTTGCACCGAAAGAAATGGTGCAAGTAGCACTTTACACCAGGAGCTGCGACATTCGGCATTCTGCAAAGTGGGCTGCAACATTCCATAGGCTGCTTGTGCCAAAGTGCACTTACACCACCAGTTATGTCATAAACCCCCTGCAACATGGTGCTAGGGGGTTTATGGCAGCAGTTGCACCCTATTCTGGAAAGGCAGCCTCCAAATCCCCAATATTGCTATTCTAAAACAACCCCCAGAGAATATCCGTCAAAGTACAGTTACACTAGCTAATAGCTGGTGTAAGTGTACTTTGTGTCCTCTGGGGGTTGTGGCAATGTGCTGCCAGCCCAGATCCCCTGTATATGCAACCCCCCAGCCCCATCCCCAAACAGTAGAATAAGCCCCCTGTTCCCGATCCCCCAATAATGTGTAAAATGGCCCTGAAAGAGGCAGTGGTGACACCCTTGTTGAAGAAAGTATCTTTGGACCCAGTCTGTCTTGCCAACTACAGGCCTATCTCGAACCTCCCCTTTGTGGGGAAGTTGATTGAGAAAGTAGTGGCTGCCCAGCTGGAGAACCATTTGACCATCCATAGCATCTACAAACATCTCCAATCAGGTTTTTGAAAGAGGCACAGTGCTGAAACTGCACTGGTTCGGGTGGTCAATGATCTCCTGATGGTGGGAGACCAGAGAAAATGGTCCATTTTGGTACTATTAGATCTGTCATCAGCATTTGACACTGTTGACCATGGGATCCTACTTGAGCACCTGAGATGTATTTGTGGGCTCTCTGGGATTGTTCTCAGATGGTTCACTTCATACCTCACCGGAAGAACCCAGATGGTAGAGTCAGTTTTTTGTTCTTCTGATCTCATCTCCCTACCTTGTGGGGTTCCTCAGGGCTCTATATTGTCCCCCATGTTGTTTGTGTTGTACATGCTTCCCCTCAGAGACATTTTGAGATGGTATGGGCTGAGGTTTCATTGTCATGCTGATGATACTCAGCTATACCTGTCCTTTGCACCCTACCAGGAACGAGCAATCTCGGTATTTAACAGCTGCCTAAATGAAATCCAGGACTGGATGAGGTCCAGCTGGCTGAAATTGAATTCTGGAAAGACGGAGGTGTTGGTATTGGATCCAGATCACCAGATAGGGGAACCTGGGGCCGGCACCCCATCTGGATTGTTTTTTGGGGATGTCGAGCTACAGATCTCTGAACATGTGGAGACCTGGGGGTGATATTAGATGCAGGGCTGACTGTTCAGTCCCAGGTGTCAGCGGTGGTTAAGTCATCCTTCTACCATCTAAGAAACATCGCTAGAATCAAGCACCTTGTTCCATCCTGTGATCTGCCAACTCTGATCCATGCCTTTGTGACCTCGCACCTAGACTACTGCAACTCACTTTACTTTGAGCTTCTAGGGATTGATATCCACCGCTTGCAGCTGGTGCAGAATTCTGCAGCTCGGGTGTTGATGGGTACCCCTAAATCTTCCCATATTACATTGGTGCTGTGGGAACTGCACTGGCTGCCAGTTCAGTGGTGGATCACCTTCAAAGTTGGATTACTGACTTTTAAAGCCCTGCATGATCTGGGCCCTGATTACCTGAAAGAACTCCTGATTCCTTATTGACCTGTGAGATCGCTCTGCTCAGCCGACGAGGGGTTGCTAAAGATTTCAAGGGTGACGTTAAAATCTGCGGGGGGCCGTGCTTTTATGTTTGCAGCCCCTTCCCTGTGTAATTCTCTACCCCATCAGACCAGGGAGTGCATGACTGTGGGGAGTTTTAAACAGGCTTTGAAATCATTCCTGAGGGAAAAGGCTTATGGTTTTACTGTTCATTGATTTTTTTTTGTCAGTTTTTATAATATTGATTTCTGTATTTCTGTATTTTTATCTTATTTATTTTGTTGGAATGCGCCTTGATATTTGAAAGGTGCAAAATAAATAAAAAATATGATTATTATTATTATTTTGACAGGATATCACAAGAGTATTTATGGGAGAAGTTGCAAGCATATGGGTTTCCAATAGAATGTGTTAATTGGATAAAACTATGTTGTGCTTTAGTTTACGTTAAGCCATATGTAAATGGCTGGGTGGTAAAGATCTGTTTTACCAGAAGGGGGGGTTCATCAAAGCTGCCCCCTCAGCCCGATATTGTTCATTTTAGCACTGGATCCAATAGTCAGGATGTTGAATAAATTGCTGTTAATAAATGGAATATGGTACCCAAGGGTTGGTACCCTAAAAACAATTGCATATGCTGATGATTTATGTGTTCTATTTTTAGATGAACATACTGGAATATTAATCTGTAAAGTATTGATTTCTCTATTACAAACAGTTGGGTCAAGTATAAATAAAAGTAAGAGTGTCTGCCTTAAGCTAGCGGGAAATACAGAAAATAAAACCTATATTGGATATGTTTACATCTCAGAGACCCCACAGCAAATTAAGGGGTATACTTTGGGACAATTGATATGGCAGAATACAGCTGGGAGTTATGCATAAATAAAGGGAGGGAGAGGGTAAGTTAATAGTCAAATTGGAAGATGGGTAAGAAAAAGAGAATTTTTATGATTAAAAACTTTTTAGTACCTATATTTTTATTTATCAGCCATGTTTTTTTGATACCCAAAAGGTTTGAAACCACATTATTAGCTTGCTTCTTTACAGGATTCTGGGGAAGCAGGCTTAATCCGATAAAAATAAATACTTTATATCTAGAAGTAAAATCAGGTGGAATGATTATGATTCACCCAGTAGTATTTATTTTTTATCAACCTTTGTAGCAGCAAATTTACAGCCCATAATTTGGGTCACAAATAAACCATGGCAACAGCAAATGGTTAACCATCTACAACAAATCTTACTGGAATGGCAAAAAGTATCTTTTATGCACAAGAACAAAAGAAAATATAAACTAGTTCCTGAATGGAATACACTTTTTGATCATATACGTGCATGGCACATAAAATACACAGATATGGCTCAATATTCTAGGAACAAATTGTATCAAGTTATTTTATAAAGTAATTTTTATGAAGCACCATTCCTGGAATTTTCAGATATAGAATGAACAAAAATAACAGATAGGCTAGTGGGCTGTAGAATCCCAAAGCATAGGTGAAATATTGTTTGGCTGGGTGTCCATAACAAAATTAATATGAGAGGAAACCACAAACACAAACAAATCTCAGAATGATACTGTTTTAGGAGTTTGTGTATTTTGCAAATAGAAATCGGAAACTCATTTATATTTTGAATACCCTTTTATTAAAGAGTTCTGGGCTTTGTGGGGAGACCACTGGAAAGCATTTCCATTCTCAAAATGGTTAGATGGGCAACTATTTTATGGCATATTTCCTTCATCATGGCAAAAGTATAATACAAGTACTCTGAACGTTTTTGCAACTTTTATTCTGTATTGGACTTGGCAAGTTAGGTGTAAGTTTCTCTTTCAGCAACAAGATCTCTCTCCTGCCATATTATTTTCTTTTATTCAAAATGATATTACGCATCTTAGAAATACTGAATTTGTTTCTTTAAGAAGAGGTATACGGGAGAGATATTGGCTTTTTGTTTCCGAAAATAGTTTCTTTACTGATTTTCTATCTAGATAACAATTATGGACTTAAAAATGTTGGAAAATTTTGTGGAAAAATTAATAAAGCCACAAGGGATCCTAGTTGATGTAAATAACAATATTTAAGGAAAAAAAGCTTTTCTTTTTGAATATAAATCAATAAGGGGAAGGAGATTCCTTCACTGGAAAAAGTTAAAAGGTTGAAACAGGATGTAGCACTTTTAAGGACTGCGTTTCGATCTCAAACAATGTCTGATATAATGTTTTGTTAACATATGAATTATGTAAAAAAAGAAGAACACTTCCTACTTTTATAGTGGGGGGGCAGTGGGGGGTTGGTTTTATTGATTGACTTTTGTTTCATACCACTCTACGTTGTACTACCTATTTCTGTTTTGCATTTGCAATCGCTATGAATTCACCCATAGTATTCATTTTTTGTATAGTTTTTGTCTTGAAGCCTTAAGTAAAATTCCCCTACTCTTTTAGTGGGGAGGGGGGCTGTTTTCAGTTTTTTTCTTATGTGTGTGGTGTATGTATGATGTAATATTTATGTTTTCAATTTTCTTTTTTATGATTTTGTATGAAGTAATACTAGTTTGTATGTATTTTCCTTTGAAGTTCTAAATAAAAAATTCCCCTACTCTTTTCGATAAGTGCCATGGGATCTTTAACATCCACCTGAACTACTTCCAATCCAGGCAGATGAGACCTCAGTTTAACATCTCATCTGAAAGATGGCACCTCAGAAGTGCAGCACCCCTCTCATACTGCACTACAGTGTCAGTACTGGGATATTAACCCAAGTGCCAGATGTGGGAACTGAACCCACAGCCCTCTGATCTCCCGGCCTCAGAGGTGAGTGTGCTACCTGCTGAGCCACTGACACTGCAAGCTTTACATTTTACTCTCACGCACATAATCAATACTCTAGATTAGATTAATTTTGTATCAGTAAGGAACATTTTGACTTGGTCCACAGCTCAGACATATATAATATTTATCTGTCAGACCATGCTCTAATAGGTTTGGAAGTGGATATCGCAATGGAGCATAAAACTACAATTTGTCATTTTAATAACTCTGTATTGTGAGACCCTGCATTCCAAACTTTATTAAAAGAACTTATTCCTGCTATCCTTTGGGATAACGCTTCCCCAGATATCTCTCCACAACTTCTATGGGACCCATTAAAATCAGTCCTTCGGGGACATGTATTCCCATACTCAGCCCACAAGAAGTGACAGTGCAAGGCAAGAATGAAGGAGCTGCAGGATCAGCTCAAGTTCCTGCAGTTTTCCAGTATGCAAGGAGACAATGCTCTTACACAGCAGATCTCCCAAACTCAGGCAGAGATACAAAAAATACTGACTGATAAAACAGAAGCGGCTCTGATATGATTGTAACAGAAATACTATGAAGGGGGGGCCTGTGCATCTAAGGTTTTAGAGTATCATCTCCGAAAACTAAGTCAGTCACTTACAGTTCTTAAAATGAAAGATCCCCATTCAGGGAGGATGACTATGCTCATGTCTCAGATCCTGCAAGTATTTTATAACTATTATACGGAACTCTACACAAAGTCTGCTCCCACCCACCCCCACCAGAGGCTATTAAGCACTTCCTTGAGAGACTGCAGCTCCCAAAATTAAGTGCATCTGATAGGGAGTCTTTAGTTAGACTGATATTGGAACAAGAGTTAGTAACCACAATGAAAAACTTGAAAAGGGACAAAAACCCTCACCTTGATGGCTATGGGGCTGAGTTTTATAAAGCTATCATAGGATTGGTAAAGGGCACCCTGCTGAGAGCTCTTCAGGAGAGTCATGACACGATGGAGTACCCCACTTCATGGAGACAGGCTGCAGTCTCTGCCATTTTGAAACCCAACAAACCACCCCATACATTTGAATCCTATCATCATCCCATTTCCGTTCTCAATGAAGATTATAGCATTTACACTAGTATACTGGCCCACTGTTTAGATTTCATACTTCCTTCATTAATACATCCTGATTAATCAGGTTTCATAAACTCTAGGCAAACCACAGATAATATTAAAAGAACCCTTTATCTTATTAATCATGCCCACCTCACTAAGACCCCATTGTTAATACTCAGTATGGATGCCCAAAAAGCATTCAATAGGGTTTCTTGGTCCTTCTTGAGACATACCCTAACAAAATTCAGGTTCCCCCAAGAATATTTAGATAATATTAATGGTGTACACACTAACTCAGAAGCAATCATTAAGATCAATAGTCCCCATTCTACACAATTTCATTTATCACGTGGCACCAGGCAGGGTTGCCCTCTCTCCCCATATTTGTTCACCCTTTTTGCAGAGCCTATTGCTCAATACTTAAGTCCAACATCACAACTACATGACTATATGGTAGGAGACCACAGACATTAATTGGCTTACTATGTAGATTACCTCTTGCTTTATATTACTGATCCTGAAACTTCCTTAAAAGCACTGGAGCATTGTCTCTAGACAATTGAGCACATGTCTGAATACAAAGTAAACCCCCATAAGACTGAAGTCTTAATGATTCACTCTACCCCCTATGATCATATGAGGAAAAGATACCCCTATAAATGAGATCAAATGCATATCAGATATTTGGGAGTTCTCCTCACTTCGGAGCCATTATATGTGATAGTGAAAAATTACAACCTTTTATTTATCCAGGTTAAAGCAGATCATCAAGTCTGGTCTCACTTCCCTATCTCACTTATTAGCAGGGTACAATCTATCCAGATAAATGTCCTGCTGGGGATTCTTTATTTATTGCAAACTATCTCATACATTCTATCCTGGAATTAATTTAATAGATGGGACAGAGCTATCTCTTCTTTTCTTTGTCAATGGAAATGCCCCAGAGTAGCTTTGAAGAAACTACACTTACCAAAAGTCAGAGGTGGTCTAGCCCTTCCCTGCCTCCAACAATACCCCTTGACAGCCCTTCTAATGCACTCATCTTTTTGAGTCCGTCTCCAGTCTCAGACCCCAGCGTGGGTGCAGATTGAGCACACTATATATTCATCTGCACTGGACTATACTACAATTTTTCAGCCTAATGACCTACATACTACCCCAGAGATCTCTCTTTATACAGCAAACATGATACAACATTGCTGGGCCTACTTGAAAAAATTAGAGAATGGCATAGGAGCTAAATGGTTTGGGATTCCTACGCTTGATCCTGGTTTCTCTCCTGCAAGGCTAGATTATAGATTTAGAAGATCGATGAGAAGAGGCTTGACTTATGCATACCAGTTTTATCATAATGGGATCTTTAAGACACGTTCTCAACTGCAAACTGAATTTTCCTTAGCTCAGATAGATTTTTACAGATACTTGCAGATACGCCATTTTCTGGGGGAGACCTTGAGCCATAATCTTGACCCTCAAGCATTTCCACCAGTCTTCCAACTATTATTTTGAATACAATGGGAGGTAGCTCCAACATATCTTATCTTTCATTTCTATCATGCCCTGTCAGAAGTCCCTTCCCAACTGATGAATATAGTTCAAACAACATGTGAAGCAAAGCTCCTAATAGAGCTGTCCCCGGAGCAGTGGTCACGGGTATGGAGCAGGCAACACCAGATAATGGGCTCTTATAGCTGGAGGGAGTTTGGTTGGTTGGTGGTGTCTCAATACTTCCACACTCCTCAGATCATCATGGGACTCATCCTACTGGAGCCCCTGTGGGTGCAAGGTGCCAACCCACAGTCATGTCTTTTGGTTCTGTCCTACAATAAGTTCATTCTGGCAGGCCGTAGGGTGGATGGTGGGAGTGCTGTTCCCAGAGTTGGGGCTGCTGACTCCAGAGATGGCAATTCTTTTACACTTCCCTCCCCATGTTAAACAACAACAGAAACTTTACCTTCTCAATATACTCTTGACAGTGGCCAAAAAGGTGCTGACCTAGACAATGGTTACAAACTGGTCCACCAACAATAACACAGTGGGAGGATACTGTTTATGATATTTATCATATGGAAAGTATGACAGCCCAACTTCAGGACCAATTACCGATTATTATGAATAGATGGACAGTTTGGTTTCTTCACATATCTAATACTGGGTCAGACATAATTCCTTAGAGAGTTTGGGTTCTGCTGCCTTGAGACTGGAAACTGGTCAGTCCATATAAATATATTATTTTGCAGTTGCAGTATGATTAGGGTTACTCAGTTCTTTCTTCCAGCTGTCTTAGATTAATTTTAGTGTTAAAGAGTGCCCCCCAGAGCCTTCTTACCCCAAGCATGAATATTGACTATGACATGTACCGCATATGGTATAACTTGATTTTATACTGGATGCTGCTAATGTATATTTGGCAATTATGAACAACTGGCTGTACCACTCAAAACTGCAATAAAACTACAGTTTTAAAAAAAAACTAAGCCTTTCAATACATGAAATGTCAAAAAATAAGCTTCTCTTACCTTTTAGCTGAGCAGCCCTCACTCCCAATGTTCCAGTACTCTCCTGCCAAGATCAAATCCTGTGTAAATTAAAAACAGCTGCTAACTTGTCCTTCCCCTGCACACCAGCACCTACTCAAGCAGCCCTCCCTCCCTCCAAATGTTTCACATGCAGTGAGTATTTAGCTCTAGCCAGGTTGAACCTGTGATCTCCAGGGCTGCTAGAGTGCTCTTACAACTAGAACACATTACCACCACTGCCTGCAGGGAAGGGGGCCATAAAAGGCCAGTGGCTGTCTGCATTTTTGTTTTAAATTTATTTGCCTAGGATGGTCCAGTTGGGAGGTGCCATATCATTTCCAGTAGAAGCCTGCTTCTACACATTCTCCAGCAGGCTTTACAGAGTCTAGCTAAATTTGTGATTTCCCAGCTCCCAGCAGTGCTTCAGCCACTAGAACATGCGGTCTCCACTGCCTGTGACCCTAAAAGGCAAATGACTGCCAGCAATTTTTTTGACCAATAAGTTATTGGGGAATGGCCATGGCCCAGCTAGATGCAACATTTGATTTCCAATAAGGTCCTGCTTCAACTCATTTCAGCAGCTGAATGGACTAGATTACTGGAAGGGTTATGTGACCTGCTCAAGGTTAAACAGTGAGTATTAGACTCTAGCAAGGTTTGAACCTGTGATCTATTACCCAGGATTGTCCAGCTAAGATGTAGCATTACATTTCCAGTGTGGTCCTTCTTTTACCTTGTTCTGCGGCTGCATGGACTGGAGCATTGGGAGATTAGAGATGGGTGAAGTGGCTGAAATTCACTCCGTAGAGTGATTGCAGAGTAACGAGAATTCTGGTGCAAGCCCGCAACTAAGTGGGAGTAATTTCCATAATGGGGAAGGCGGGTCCATTGGAAACCAATGACTTTGCATTATTCCACCTTCCCCAAACCACTTCTCCACCAATTTTAAGGTGAAGCACATTAAAATCAATGTACTCCACATCACTTCACCTTGTTATTGAGCACCAAGGCGAATTTGCAGTGCTTCATGGGATTGCAGGTCACATGGGCTCTAGATTGTTCTGCACAGCCTCAGTTCTGTATAGTATGTGTGTAGTGGAAGATGGAGACAGTTTCCTCTCTGAGCTCTGCAATTCAAATCCTCTAAAAGCTGTTAAAAAAGCCTTTTTGAGCCTTTTCTTTTTGCTCAAAATTGAGTGCATTGATTGTAAGAACTCCTCCTGTGCTCATATTATTGAGTGTTTATTGTTTGTGTCTGGATTTTGAATGTTAATTTAGAACAGTCAGTCTGTGTACTGTGAAGTGTGCTTTGTGGTGTAGGTAGATTAACTGGGAGAAAAAGGCAGTCTTTCTGTTTTGGTTATATTTTTCTTGCATAACTGTGTTAATGTACACACAGTAATAGTTTCAGTAATTCTTGAACTTTTTTTGCTGATTGTACTGGTGCAGCAGTGTATAATTTCAGTTTGATTAAAACATTTGGTTATATTGCTAAAGGTTTTCAATTTGCTATGCAATACGTGCAGTGTGTGTGTGTGTGTGTGTGTGTGTGTGTGAGTGTGTGTGCAATGTGTACCATTTAATCAAATAACTTTTATCATGCCAGAGTAATTGCAGCAGTGTGAATCTGCTATCCACCACACCTGCATGAATTTATTTACTGGTTTGTGGTATCTTTACTGGTAGTGGACTGTTACTGCCATTCACAATGCCCCTAACTGGCAAAAGGTATTCTTTTCCAGATTTGGATTTGGACTTGTGAGCACTGGTTAAGTGTTATTGTGCCTTTTCTTCTGACTCTGCATCTCTTGAGTGCACAGTGCAATCTTAATCTGTCTGTGCATTTGCAGTGCACCATTAATTCTGGGAGACTTTGCATTTCTTGTTATGCTCTCATTTCACTTCGTCAGCACTGGGAAATTTTCTGCACACAAGACAGTAGCATTGTGGGATACAAATTAATTCTGGTGACTGTGTGTGGCCACTGCTCGCATGACAGAGTGCACCATTAATTCTGGGAGACTTTGCATTTTTTGTTACCCTCTCATTTCACTTTGCCAGCACTGGAGATTTTCTGGACACAAGACAGTAGCATTTTGGGGATACAAATTAATTCTGGTGACTGTGTGTGGTCACTGCTCGCATGATGGAGTGCACCATTAATTCTGGGAGATTTTGCATTTTTTGTTACCCTCTCATTTCACTTCGCTAGCACTGGGAAATTTTCTGGACACAAGACAGTAGCATTTTGGGGATGCAAATTAATTCTAGTAACTGTGTGTGATGGCTGCACATATGACTCAGTACTCCATTAATTCTGGGAGACTTGGCATTTCTTGTTACACTCTCATTTCACTTCATCAGCACTGGGGAGTCTTCTGGATGCAAAACAGTAACATTTTAGGGATGCACATTAATTCTGGTGACTGTGTGTGTGGGGGAGCTGCCAATATTGTTGCCACTCTGCCTTACTTCACGTTAAGGTGAAATGACAGTGCAAAGTAATAATTACAAGGCAAAGTGAGCCTTTCCTATTGGCCACTCCACATAGTGGAGTGACAACGCGAAGTGACCACTTCGCATTCATGTCACCAGCGGAATTTAATTTTGCTGCATCTTTATTGGAGATTAACCGATTTGTTCAGAGACATACAATGAGTATTGGCTGTAGGGAGGTTTGAACTAGTGATCTCATGGTTCTTAGACAGTGAAATAACCAATAGATTACACTGCCTCTACTGATGCTATTTCATCATCATTCCTCAAACCATATTTATTTGGGGTACCATGCACAATCCCAGTTGATGATGGTGGCCTTCAGGGGTGTGCAGAAAGGCTCCCTATACTACCACCCCCCAAGAAAAAAACCTGCTATACATGATGAGTTGACTTAACCACCAGGGATGGAGTCTCCCCTGCATCTATGTTGCAGTGCAAAACAGTGCTATGAGATGTCTGTGGTTGCAAAAAAGTTTGTGATGGCAAACACTGGACTTACAGCACACACAGACATTTGGGTAAAACAGTGCACCAGTCACATGGCATGTTGCCATTTCCAAGTGTCAGCGCCTGCAGATGCTAGTAGCTACCACCTCATTCATCTTTCAAACAGTGTGACAGGATCAGAGCCCCTGTCTGAGTTTGTGCTGCATTTTCTTTTACACTGTTCTGTTCTGTTCTTGTAAGTTTATTGTTCTAGCTACAGGCTGAAATCTGGCCACTTTCAGTCTTGTAGTCCCCCCCCCCGCCTTTCTCCCATGTACTGTATAAGGAACATGTAAGTAAGACAAGAGGCAGTAAGTTGCTTGCCTTCTCCTGTAATGTACTGCAGGCAGACACAGAGGGAATGTAAGCAATGAAAAAGAATTGAAACACAGAGCCTTGCACTCAGTGTTTTATTCTGTGTAAACTCCTTTGGGTTTACAAGAAGCCAAAAACAAAACATTCTTTCCAAGGTGAAGCAGAGGTGTGTAAAGCTCAGATGAGTCAGCCTGCATGTGTTTACTTAGAGAAATGTGTTTATTCAGGATGAGTCAGCCTGCATGTGTTTACTTACATAAATGTGTTTATTTGGGATGAGTCAGCCTGCCTGTGTTTACTTAGAGAATTGTGAGTCAGACAGCTCACATGGTGCTGATATCATCAGTAGACAGGGATAAAAGCCTACCTCCTAAGATGCAAAACAGATGACTCAGCTGAGTCAGATGAGTCCGTCAGTAGAGACCTGACTGTTGTGGAGGAAGCAGCTCATAGTACATGCAAGTGTTCATGTGCTAGGAATATATTTGGCTGGAACAAAGCCTGGAAGTTGTGGAGTGATGAAATTGTGCACTGCTTTTGTAGAACTGAAGGACTAATCACCTATTTCCTTTCTGTATGTTTATTATTTTATTTTGGAAAATAAATACCACAAAGTGTGTTCCACACCTTTTACCTGAGTCTGTGCATCTGTCTCACACACAATCCTTCACATCTGGTGTCTGAAGTGGGATACTGGTGCATCTAGGCTGGGAGACAGATGATACCAGGAGATGTTGCCCCTGATATCCAGGCAGATGTCACAGGAACAGCAGGTGCAGAAAGGTAGGTATGTGGAATACAAGTCACCTGTCTTGACCAGAGTGATGGCAGAGAAGATGGATGAAAAGCCTCTTCCATGAGTGGACCTAGGTGCCAGGAGAAAAACCAAACCTGAAGTCAAGGACGGCATACAAGAGGCAGAAAAAGATATAGCATGTGCACCACCAGAAGAGGTCAGCAAGCTCGTAAAGTGGCTATGCATTAAACATATGGAAATGGATAGGAAAAGAGGAACAGAGCCTGCCATGTATACTTTTTCAGGACTTGGGTCCAGGTATCCAGAAGGGACATGGAAGCTCTACAGAAGGCAGCAATGAAGAAGTCTACTTAAGACCAGATGGGACTACATCATTGTTTCATGGGGTGATTCCCTGTGATGAGGTGGGCTTGGGTAAGATGCAAACTAATTAGAGGAAAATCAGGAAACTGTATGCCTATGTCTAAACAATTGATAATATTCCTCTCTGTAATGACAATGAAATGGAAAAATGTTGCTAATGTTAAATCTGTATGCTTATTGAAATATGTGAATACTCCTGAAAGATTTGCGGGATGTGAGTTAAAAGTAAATCTGGAAATGTATGGCAAATGAAATATAAACATAGTGGGGGTCAGGTATGGTTTTCATAGAAATAAGTAAAAAGGTTGGAAAGCAGCCTCACTAAGCAAGAAAAAAATACTGAAGACTGGTTCCCCTTTAAAGAGGGGGGTATGTGACAGGGTCAGAGCCCCTGTTTGAATTTGTGCTGCATTTTCTTTTACACTGTCCTGTTTTTGTAAGTTTATTGTTCTACCTACAAGCTGAAATCTGGCCACTTTCAGTCTTGCAGTCTCTCCTCCCCCCCACCCTTCTCCCATGTACTGTATAAGGAACATATAAGTAATACAATAGGCAATAAGTTGCTTGCCTTCTCCTGTGCTGTACTGCAGGCAGACACAGAGGGAATGTAAGTAATGAAAAATAATTGAAACACGCAGCCTTACACTCGATGTTTAATTATATGTAAACTGCTTTGGGTTTGCAAGAAGCCAAACACAAAACATTCTTTCCTACTTGAAGCAGAGGAATATAAAGCTCAGACGAGTCAGTCTGTATGTGTTTACTTAGAGAAATGTGTTTATTCAGAATGAGTCAGCATAGTTGTTTTTTCTTACAGAAATGTGTTCATTTAAGTTGAGTCAGCCTGCCTGTGTTTCAGTCAGTCAATCTGTATTTTACCAGGTGAAACACCATTGAGAAGAACTCATTTGCAAGGTGAACCTGGGTAAGGTTCACATAATCAAAAATGACAGCATCATTACAGCACAAGATATACATAACCTTAGATAACAAAGTTTAAAATACTGTAACATAGGTGCATAGAGTACAAATATATACAAGGCACAGTAAATATATACAGAATAAAAGGCACAGTAAATATATACAGTGGCAGAAAATATACAAACAATATACATGGGTGGGTTGGGGAAGCAGTATAAAATTAGAAGCAGGAGGTAAAGCAAGACAGGACAAGAAGCGGGAAAGGTAACCAAGTAACAATACTATGTCCAATGGGCATCAAGGAAGTGGTTGCACATCTCAATGAATGCATGAGCAAACAAGGTTTTAAATGTGGGCTGTTTTATAGGGGTGGCAATCTTCAGGATTTTTTGGAGGTTGTTCCATAGTACAGGGAGGGCATGACTTATGGAGGATCTCCCAAATTGCATTCTGACTCTAGGAATAACAAGTGTGATATAGAAAAGACTTCTCAGTTAATAACTTCCAACAGTTCAGACAGGCAAGCAATCAGTTATGCACTGTGGTAGCTTATTAATAACAGTTCTGTAAGTCCAAGTCACAATGCATTTATTTGGTATCGAAATTTGAGTGATTTCCAGTTTAAGAGGTAGAGATGGCAGTGGTAAGTGCAATACGGAGCGCCAGTAATGAACCTTAGAGCATGGTAGTAAAGGGTATCAAGTTTCGGTAAGGCAGTGCTACGGCCTTGCCCAAATAGGAAGTCAGCATAGTCCAAAAGAGGAAGGAAGTGGTTTGAACCAGTCAAGCTTTAACATCCTGCTTAAGTAGATGCTTAATATGGAAGAACAGTTTACTTAAAGAATTGTGAGTCAGACAGCTCACATGGTGCTGACATCATCAGTAGACAGGGATAAAAGCCTACCTCCTGAGATGTAAAACAGATGAGTCAGTCAGTAGAGACCTGTCTGTTGTGGAGGAAGCAATTCATAGTGAATGCAAGTTTTCATGTGCTAGGAATTTAATTGGCTGGAACGAAGCCTGGAAGTTGTGGACTGAGGGAATTGTGCTCTGTTTTTGCAGAACTGAAGGACTAATCACCTATTCCTTTTCTGTATGTTTATTTTATTTTGGAAAATAAATACTGCAAAGTGCGTTCTACACCTTTTATCTGCATCTGTACATCTGTCTCACCCACTAACCTTCACAAACAGAACCTTATGGTCCACTTGTGGACTGAGCTGATTTTTAAATTATGTTGTTCCTCTCCATTCTGTCCAGTGGCCCTCTGAATATTCTCATATTAATTCTGCTGTCCTGGTGTCATTGAAATATAGATACAGTATATAGCAATGATGGCAGAAAAAGATCAAAGTCCCTCCACTCTCCCTGTCATCATTGCCCTGTTAAAACAATAGTGGATCCTCGCTAATCTCAGTCCCACATCCCCACCTTGGTAGAGTCTCTCTGTCTCCATCACATGCCAAATAGGCATTGGAGACACAGAAAGTCATAAAAAGTGCACACTGGGATGATGGTGTTCACGATCAAAGACAATTACTTTCACTTCAAAAATCAGGCACTCACCAGCATTATATAAAAGGACTCCACCAGATAAATTCATTTGAAACTTTTATTACACAAAATAAAAAAACACTATGTGGTACATGTTTAACGCATTTCAGAATCCCATGGTTCCTTTCTCAAGGCTTTTGAGAAAGGAACCATGGGGTTCTGAAACATGTCAAGCATGTACTGGTGTTTTTTTATTTTGTGTAATAAAAGTTTCAAATGAATTTATCTGGTGGAGTCCTTCTATATAATGCTGGTGTGTGCCCAATTTTTTAAGTGAAAGGATAGGTGTTGGAGCCATTTGTGTCACCAGCATGTCTTGTTGGCATGCTTGTCTGGGGGCTGGAAACTCAGCCCCTACATCGGCATGTTGGTGCCAAGTACCATTATGCCAGTTTAAGTGCCAGATTTCCGACACCTGCCCAGGTCCTGGCATGCTGCTGCTGCTGTACAGCAGGTGCTGGCATACCAGCACAGATGCTGGGATTCAGACAGCTGTGCCAGCATGCCAACAAGACATGCCAATGTTAGTGGAAGGGGGAGGCAACAAGTGAATCCGAGCAGCTAATCTAACAGTCCTGGCATGTCAGAGGCAGTGGATAGGTTGGTGAAAGAGAGAGCAAATGCCACAGCACAACTAATCTAAAAGAACCAGTGCCACTGATGCAAGTAGGCTGGTGGGCAGGGGAGACAACAAGAGTTGCAGAATGGCTAAAGTAAGAGAACCACTGCTGCTGATGTTAGCAGGAGGGTGGTAGGGCAAGGGAGACAACAAGTGCCATAGAGCAGCTAATCTAAAAATGCCTGTGCTGAGCCAGCCTGCTGGTGCAGTGGTTGGATTTCCTCCTGCAACACTGACAACTTGGGTTCGAATGTGAGCCCAGGAGTCGGAGAGCTGGCTGGGGGGGAGGAGGATCAAACATCCGATGGGCTGCTCTCCTCCTCCAGGGGGAAGGTTGGATAGCACTCGGTACTTGACTGACCACTGGCAGAAGCCAGGGGTTTCATGGCCAAGGTCTGCAGGTGCCAGGGGGGTGTACCAGACATTGGTGCATCATGCACCTCTAAGTCAATGCACACCACAACTCCCTATAACTGGGGAAAAAACTGGCTGAGACATGGAGGACATCTGCCTCCCATACTGAGCCCCACACAGCTGGTTGAAGCATTCTGCCACTGGATCTATGTGTGGCACCATTTGGGGAGTAGTGGGAGGAGGCTCCTTGAAGGCCCCACCCTGGGAGTAATCCAGGGAGCACTACGATGTCAGTAGATAAGTCCTGGGGAATGGGGCGAGCAGGTAGGGAATGGCAGACCAATCGCAGATAAAGTCAGCCAAAAAAACAAACAAACCTGTGCTGCCTGTGTTGGCGTGCAGGCAGGGGGGAGACAAGTGCCACAGAGTGAATAATGTAAAAGAACTGTCACTCCCAGTGTTAGCAGGTAGGAGGACGAGTGTGCCAATATAAGGGGGAATCAGAAATATTGGCCACATACTAGCCACATATCTACCTCACAGGCAGACTGACAACTCAACCAACAAATCACAGCCCCACAGGCAGATGGATACCTTGGGTGGTGAATCACATCTGACTAACAGGAAAACATCTGCATGTGGTGACATGAATGATTCTACCATGCATAGACTGCAGCTTTCTGCAGACATGGTCAATTGGAGGCATTCAAATGAAACCTGGACCTCACAGCACAACTTGCTGGGAAGAGGGATCAGCAGCTTTCTCTATTCACTGGCTAACACCCTGACACACCTATAGACTGCAAACATTATGCCAACACACTTCTTATAACTTAGCAAGCAAACAAAAATGCTTCACTACAGCTGAGGCATCGCTTAGCTGACAAGCCAGGAACTGTAGCATGTTCTGGTGTGGCATGTTTAGAATATGGGTCAGGCTCAACATTATGTTCAGTAGAAGTATTATTCAATAAGCTATGCATCTCCATTTACCCATTTTGCCTACTGTTTTCTTGGTTTTTTTTTTTTTGTTGCTGTTGTTTGTTTGAACAAACATTTCTTTAACTGCCAAAAATTTTTCTGGGGGGTTCTCTTTGGGCGTGGACAGGAGGGATAGGGATGTAAAAAGCAGTTGCTCAATCAATCTAGAAGTGTACAACAAAGGGGATAAGGGAAATTCAGAAATGGAGAACAATGTTTTGCACTGATAGAGGAGGGAGAGAGGAGACTTGGGGGAGTGTTTGGTATCCTTCATCTGGAAGGTTGAGGAGGGGGGCACTGATGGGCAACAAGAGCAATGGGTAGGGTGGTAGGCTGCAACAACTGCACTGCACCAATCTTTCTAAAAATTGCCTGGATGGTGGAGGATGTTTAGTGTACAACCACGTAGGGAAACTTAGAAAGGAGATTGAAGGTCTACAGGAGGAACTAAGACAGGCAAGGCAGACTGGAGGAGGTTATAGCCCAGTACTGGAGGGAGGGAAGGAGGGAGGAGGGGAGATGAGGGAGGGCAATTTGAGCCAACAGTGGTGAGGAGAGGGTCAGAAGAAGGGAAGTGGAGACAGAGGGGCCAAGGCCAAGAAGAATGGAGTCCAGGGAAACCAGGTCAGGGGACAAAAGACAAATGGAAGGAGGAGATAGGGACTTGTGAGGGGAGAGGTGGCAACAGTCATGGAGTGGAAATGAGGGAACAGGTTACTATGAGGAGAGAGAAAGCGATCAGTGGTGAGATTCTTCAGGAAATTGTTCTGCAGTACTTGAGGGGAAGGAGGATGAGGGAGGTGATGAAATTGGAGGAGTAACTGGGAAATGCCCAGACCAAACTGGAGCAGAGGAAAGTTCTGCTGAGGGAATTACATCAGGGGCAGAAGGGGGAAACACTGTGCAGGAGGATTAAGAGGAACCAGGACTGAGAGATTGAGAGAATGGAAGTAAACAGGAAGTAAGATGGGTGGAACCTTAGTGCTGGGGGACACAATACTAAGAGGAGTCAGGTGGGGTAGCAAAGGGGAGAGACATAGTAGCATTTGGGTGGATACCATGCCAGGAATTACAGCAGAAAGGATGTGACAATCTGTTCTTAAATATGCTAGAAGGGGTAGGGACAAGCTTCATTTGATTATATACCTGGGGACGAACAACCTGGCTGACTAGACGGTAGATATAGTCCATAGGAGGTTTGAGAAATTTGGACAATTACATGAGGGGACAGGAAGATCAGTAACATATTCAGAGATTTTCCTAGTGCCCAAGGCAAGCACAATAAGAAAGCTGAGAATAGAGGAATTTATCGAATGGCTCAGAACCTTGTGTCATGTAAAGGGTATGAGTTGGTGGGGGGTGGGGACCTGGGAGGACAGTAGTCTCTATGCCAAAGATAGACTACACTTGAGCAAGGAGGGAAAGAAAGTGTTGAAGCAGAGGATAGCAGCATACATAGAGGAAGTTGGGAATGTAAACTAGGAGCAGGGGGTGGCAAGTGGACAAGAGACATGTGGAGACCACAAGTTGGGAAGCCACAGGAGCTTACCCCCCCCCCATAACAGTGACAAAAGACAAAGGGCAAGTACTATTGGTAATGCTAGTAAAGGAGGGCAGGATGGGAGGGGAAGAAGGGGTGAAAGGTGGTCACCCTTAATGCTAGGAACCTTGGAAGGAAAACTGTAGAGCTACAAGCGCTCATGGCAGAGGGAGAGGTGGACATTGCAGCCATCACAGAAACATGGGCCACCCAATTCAATGACTGGGACCTGTCTGTACCAGGGTAGAGGTTATTTTGTAGGGATAGGGTGATTGGGATAGGAGGGGGGTGGCGCTATATGTGAGGGAAGGACTGAAGTGTGTAAGGGAGGAAGGGGAGGCAGGTAGCACAGAGTCACTTTGGATGCAATTACAGGATTCCAAGAATAGGACTCTCAGAATGGGAGTGGTGTACAGGCCACCCTCTCAGACAGAGCAGTTAGACAGGAAACTAGCAGTACAGATCAGAAGGACCTGCGTGAGGGGTAATGTGGTGATTGTGGGGGACTCCAACATGCCAGGAGTGGGCTGGAGTACCCCAACAACCAGCAATAGAAGGGAGCAGGTACTGCTGGATGCCTTCCAGGTCAGCTTCCTGATGCAAATGGTCAGTGAACCAACTAGGTTAGGGAATACCCTTGACCTTGTCTTGGTAAATGGAGAGTTTGCGAGGGAACTTAGGGTGGAAGAACCACTGTCAGGGAGTGACCACCACTCAGTACAGCTCACACTGGATATGGGCAAGGAAGGAGTGGAATCTGGCACAAGGGTGCTAGACTTCAGGAGGGCCGACTTTGGGAAGATGAGGAAGTGGTAAAAGGGTACCTGGCCAGAATTCAATCTAGTATGGACACTAACCAGAGCTGGGAGCTCATAAAGCTGGGATAGCGGAGGCAACCAGAACCTGCAGCAAAGCCCAGAGCAAGAAGGCTACAGCTAAGAAACCGAGCAGAGTGAGCAAGGAGGTCATGGAAAAGATAAGGAGGAAAAGATATGCCTTTAGGAGGTACAAGAAAACAGGGAGGGGGGGAGGACAGGGAGGAGTACCTGAAGGAATCTAGGGAGGTGACACAGGCAGTAAAGGAGCCAAGGCATCTACGGAGCTCAGGCTGACATAAGGCATTAAGAAGGGTGAGAAGGACTTCTTTAGGTACATCAGGGAGAAGAGGATCTGTAAGGACCACATAGTAAGGATTAGGAAGGAGAGGGCTGGGTGGAAGCAGTGGGCGATTAGGTAAAAGCACTAAATGATTACTTCTGCTCTGTATTTACTAAGGAGACAAGGAGGCTAATACCCAAGGGGGAGGAATGGCAGAAATGGGGGGGAGGGGGTGATAGACAGGGAAATCATGGAGGGCAGATTTCTGGAGGGTTTGAGGGCACTGAGGGTGGACAAGGTGCCAGGCCCAGATGGCATCCACCCCAAGGTACTGAAGGAACTGGCAAAGGTCCTTGCGGAACCTCTGGCAGACCTATTTAATGTCTCACTACACTCGGGGTGTGTACTTCAGGATTGGAGGATGGCTCATGTGGTGCCCCTCGACAAGAGTGGCCCCAAGGATGAACCAGGTAACTACAGACCAGTGAGCCTCACATCCATCATGGGTAAGCTGATGGAGACTATCCTGAAGGAGAGGCTGGTGGACCTCCTAGAGGTCAAAGAACTACAGGACAGCAGACAGTATGGCTTCATACATGGCAGATCCTGCCAAACCAAGCTGGTGGAGTTCTATGACTGGGTAACTAGGCAGTTGGACAGAGGCCATGCAGTGGATGTCCTGTATCTGGACTTCAGTAAGGCATTCGACTTGGTGCCACATGGGAGGCTGGGAAGTAAATTAGAAGGCACAGGGGCAGGTGCAAAGCTGGTGAGATGGGTAGGGAACTGGCTTCAGGGAAAGTAACAGAGGGTGGCTGTGAGTGGGGCTGTCTCATCCCCAAGGGTAGTGACGAGCGGTGTTCCACAGGGCTCGGTGTTGAGACCCGTGTTGTTTGGGATATTCATTGCAGATATATCATTGGACATCAAGAATAAGATCAGTCTGTCTGCTGACAACACCAAGATGGGAGCAGTGGTGGATGACCTAGGGGGATGGCAGGGGTTTCAGGATGATCTGGAAAAGCTGGAAACTTGGTCAGACACCTAGCAACTGGGGTTCAATGCCAAAAAGTGCAAGGTGCTGAATTTTGGGGTGAAGAATCCAAGGAGGAGTTACCAGCTGGGGGGAGTGCAGCTAGCCAAGACAGAGGAGGAGGAGGAGGAGGAGGAGGAGAAGGATCTGGGGGTGCTCATTACAGGGTCAATGAACAACTCTGCAAAATGTAGGAAGGCAGCTGCAAAGGCCAACAAAATGCTGGGTTGCATTGCAAGGGGTATCTCCTCGAGGAGGGGGGAGGTGATTCTGCCACTGTATAGGTCATTAGTTAGATCACATCTGGAGTACTGCTTGCAGTACTGGTGCCTGTATCTGAAGAGGGACATTAAGTTACTGGAGAAGGTGCAGCACAGGGTGATAAGGATGATCAAGGGGCTGGGGGACTTGCCATACGAGACGAGGCTCAGGGAGCTGAACATGTACTCGCTAGAGGAGAGGAGGGACAGGGAGGACATGATTGAAACATTTAAGTATATGAAAGGAATAAACAAGACAGGTACAGAGGGGCTTTTCAAACCAAGGGAGGGGAGGGACACCTGGGGTTATGATATGAGACTGGAGGGAGGAAGGTTCAGGAGGGAGTTGAGGAGACACTTTTTTACGGAGAGGGTGGTAGCTGGGTGGAATGCATTACCAGCAGAAGTGGTATCCAGTAGAACAGTGGACTGCTTCAAAAGGGGCTGGGACAGGGCAAGGGGAGGGTCAATGGAGGGGAAGGGTGGGAAGGAGGGGCAGCTGCAAAATAAGGGGTGCTAGCTGCACATTTGAGCAGACTTGATAGACCTGTAGGCCTTTCTCTGCTGGCAAATGTCGTATGTTCGTATGTTCAACTGCTTTTTTTTGCACTCTCCTTTGGTATCCTTTTGACATTATTCTGACTGGGTAACCAGGTAGCATCCTGAACCTCATATGGACCACCAGAGTTTCATTCAGGATTGGAATGGGACTGATTTAACAAGCTTCTCCAGCTCATCTGCAGGGTCCTCTGCCACACTATATAAATGCAGTGTACACCAGCTGCTAACCGGGTAGGCAATGGTTACAAGGCTTCTGCCAGGCATCACCTCACTCTGTATGTAAGTTGCTGTCTGGCAATGATGTAGATACATCCAACAGTCTCCTGCTCTCTCTCTCTCTCCTCCCCCTGCCCCCCTCCCTCTCTATGTCTCTGTCTCTCTCTCACTCTCTGTCACAAGGTAATGTGGTTGTTAGGTGCAATCCCTCCTTCACCATCCAACACAGTATTACCACTGTACAGACATGCAGCTGCTCTATTCAGCCTCTTAACTGAGCCCAACTTTTACATTAAAAGGCAGGTATCTCTCAAATATCTAAGCACACTGTGTGGAATTTTAAGGTGTACTTGTGGTTAGATGTATTTATCAGTTCAGGATGGTAGGCAGTGAGCATCTCTCTCTCTCTCTCTCTCTCTCTCTCTCTCTCTCTCACACTAAGATGGTGAGTTCTAGATCAAATATCACTCATGCATCTACCTTAGTACTCAAAGATACAGAGTCAATATTTAGTATTCTCTTACAAGATATTACATTTTCCCCTTATTACTCAATAAACAGATTGCATAACCTTTACTTAACATATCTATGTACAGTACCATCTTGGTAAATAATATCCCCAGGTGTTGCTTTTCAACCATTATTTGTGTAGCCCGCTCCTCCCCAATGTCTAGGGGTATGCCGATGGAATGTCCTGGGGAAGGGGGAAACCACACAAAAACACCTGATTGCTGACATATGTTTTGTTCCATGGGTCTGGAGTGCAGATCCTGTCCCCCGGGGTGCTGGACCAGGGCAAACTTGGTTAGCAGACAACTCCTGAACATTTGAGGAATTAAACACTCCAATCCAGGACTAACAACAATAGTACAAGTTTTAATTAACTTGATTTGCCCATGGACAGCTTAAGGTAGGCATTGAGCAATGGCCCCAATGGGGAAAAGTAAGTCTCTGGACTGAAAGAACCTGGCAGGCACAGTTCAAAGGTCCCAAAGTTCACATTTACAGCAGGCAGCTCATTATTTACACTGGGAATTAATTGTGATTACCCCAAAGCAGGCAGCATTATTTAAACACTTCTAGCCACAGGCATTTCACCTATTTTGCAGTAGGTGCTTTACTCGCTATCTCTCTAGTTGAACTTCAGAGGTAAGAGCCACTGGTCCTCATTCCCTGGCCATAAGTAATACAATTCTGGACTGCAGCAAAGTTGATCCCCATTTATCCATTGCCACTAGATTTCACATAGTTCCCTATTCTGCTTCGAGAAAAAGTACTTTCACTGGGTCCCTTCTTCCTTAACCCAACTAGAATTGATAGGGGGCATTTGGTGGCCCCAAACAAGTATATCACTCAGAATCTCTGCCATGTTCTCTGATTCTTTCTCTCTCTGAGCTCTGGAGGCACAGACAGCAACTTCTCAATCAGTTATACTTTGCTGCTCCAAAACTGCAGCTTCCAAGCCAGGACTGCTCTTTACCATTATAGCCCATCAACGCTGACATTACACATTAAGATTCAGCTCCCTTCAGATCCACTGAACATTCTACTTTTACATGGCTTGGGCAGACAGCCAACCCCAGGGCTCCATGGTGCCACAAGACGGTACCTGTCATGAACTGGCCAAGAAACTGGCCCCTCTGACCAGTGGGTCCTCCTGCTGAATTACATAACTTTAGTGGGCAAAGGAGGGGCTGGCATCTCTGGGGGATCTGCGGTGCCATACAAATCCAACCCCCCATCCTCACCCAAGAATTGACCCCCATGGGTGAGGGTCCCAAAACCAATTTACCAAGTCTGCTGAGCAATTAACTTTTGCCTCCTGGAGCTCAGGAGGTTTAGCATCAAGTGGTCCTTATAGTTTTTTGCACAGTTCTGTTAGGTTCCCAGATTAAAGTCCCATTCATGCTAGTGGCATACTCCTGCACTCCCACCTCCTCCTAACTGCTCTTCGCCCCCACGGGGCAGTGTGCCTACGGCCTCCACCACTTCACTGGTCGATGCTATGGGCCATCCTCAAGAGAAACAATAGTCCAGCTTACAGGAAACAGGCCATGCAGGCCTGCTGATCACCTGATCAACTCTGCAAAACTGAATGCAACTTCTTGCAGCCTTTTCATCTACAAGCAGCTGCCACTCCTCCCAGGAAGCCAGCACAGCTCACTGAGACTCCAAGTAATGAACCCCTTAGAGGGTTCTTTAGGCCCAGAGATGTACTCAAAAAAAGGAAATCAGTGTTTCTTGGAGACCCACTGTAGATTCTTATCCTACTCGGGGAAGGGGGGGATTACATTTGAAAGTTACATGAACATCTATTTCTTAAGCAATAATTTGCTTACTGCAAATGATTAACTATGGAATATATCAAACTGATTTTTCATAAACTACATATCACAGTCCTACAGTTAAATTACATTTCTTCACATAGTCTTTAGGGCTTCTTGATGACTCTGCCAATTGTGTTACTTTAGTTTTCACCTCATTCAATGGACTCACACTGGTGAGAGAGCCACCAGTTACATCAGGAACATAACCCTGAGATAACTGTTTGTACAGTACCAAAGTCAACTATTTGGTCTTGGTCTCTTCAAAGCTTGAAGGAAGTATCACCTTAAAGTGTGACAGATTCCCAGTTACTGTTCTGATCTCATTGACAGTGACATTCACAGTTTCTTTCATTTTCTTCACAAGAAGTTTCACAAGAGCTGGTGTGCTACCTGACACTAATATTAAGTTTTAAAATAGTTATTTTTTTTTTATATTTCAGATACTTTTCCTTTTCCATTTGACTAATTAGAAAAATTCTCAACCTGTCAGTACGAGGTATGATGTGTGGGACAACACTGTTCCTAGATGCTGACCTGTCTACTTCTGTTCCTCTTCATACCTGTTTAGCACTGTGACCTCACTAAGCATGATATCACAACTGCTCAGGAAAAGCCACTCAAAATGAGTGCGGTCACAATGATGATATGAAAAGGAATACAACTAGACATGCCTGCTGCCAGTAAAACACTGCTCTTCATTTCACACCTAATACTATTTTATTTAAAACTTTCTACTGAGCAAAAGAAAAGAAAAAAAATATATTTCAAAACTAGAAAGAACTAAATTTTAACAATAACATTTTCTAATTGCTGTGGTTTGGTGCTAATAGCACTTTAATGGATATTGCTAATAGAGCAACTGATCTTTGCCTTTGACTGGTTGTTTCATCAACAGTTGGTCACCGTCCCTGAGGCAATGCCTTTCTATGCAAGTCAGTATCCAGTTTTGCCTTGGTCCTCTGGCAATCTGGACATCTGAGATTTTGCTCACAAGAGTCCTTTGGATTAAGACTCTTGAGTAGAGAGGATTTGATGCTGGCTGTCTAAAACTTCAGTGTCATTGGTTGTACATTAGCTGTAGACTGTGGCACTGATTGATAATGCCTAAGAAAATTATTTGGGGAGTCACCTACAGTAAGAGTAATCTGGGATGATCTTGTTGAACTTCACTAGTTTATGCAGGCCTCTCATAGACCTTTCTTCTAAGCTGTTGGCTAGAGGCCACAAAGGTGTTATCCTTTGGTGTGTGACTCCAAAATGTTTCAGAAACTGATGAAACTCATTACCCTGGCAGGGTGGGGCATTGTCTATCGTTGCCTTTATTGGAATAACATCCATAGTTAGTGAACACATGATTAAGGATAGGCATCCCAGACTGTGCTGAAATAGATTAAACAAACTTCACAGTTGGGTATCTGGAATATTCATCTACGATGACCACGAGGTAGTCTCCATTGTGTATGGGACTAAACAATCAATGTCCATATTCCCCCATACAGGTTCTGGTAGATCTGTCATTTTCAGAGGCCTACATTTGCTTTCTCTAGAAATTAATGAGCAAGAATTGCAGTGCAATATTTCTACATCCACAATCAGAGCCAGGTGAGGGAACCATACTTTATTTTAGAAATTGTTTTGTTTTCACACATCCTAGATGGGTAACATGGGCTAGACCAATCACCACTTTCCTTAAGGCACTGGGTATGGCAAATCTCTCCCTTTTCAGGATGATGGACTAACTGTGTGAATTAAGTAATTTTCTGTGACTTCAAAATGAGATAACATCTCTCTTCTCCTCCACAGAGAAAGATAAATGAGGGTGCCACCATTTTCCTGAAAAATACAGTCCTTGACAAACCTGAGTTTTAATCTGTAGGTGTCATATCCCAAATTTCCAGGATCTTGAGAGACTTTGAAATGGCACTATGAATGATGAAACTGAGATACTCATCAGCTAAGGACTCAGACAGCATTGCAAAACTCAGTGGAAGTCTTGAAAGACAGCCAGAATGATTGTCCTTCCCTGTTCTGTGTAAAATTGTGAAGTCACATACTTGTTGAAGGCCCCATCTTTCAATTCATGGCTGTTATTCGACCATGGCAGTTCCAGAAAGGACCATTAGTGCTTGATGATCAGCTTGAATCAGGAAGGAAGTACCATGCAACTAGAGGTGGAAGTGCTAATACCCCCAGATCAAAGCAAGGGCCTCATGTTCAGGCTCAGAATGTCTTTGTTTCACCACAAAAAGACTGCAACTCACAAAAGCAATGACATGTATCATGCTATTGTCATCAATCTGAGTGAGAATGCTCCTTGTACCACAGGACTAGCATTCACAATCAGTTCTGTTTTCCATGAAAGATTTAAATATGCCATTGTTACTGACTCATGTACACTGTTGAATGGCATCAGAAGTCATGACGTGATCAGTGGCCCATACAAAGGGTGCATTTTTCATTGTTAATGCCTTTAGAGAAGAGCTGAGAGTTGCATACTTAAGAACAAACTAGATGCAATAATTGGCCAGGTCCAGGAATAATTTGACATCTGTTGTTTTCTTCAGCATCTCCAAGTTTTTAAGATCTTTCACCTTTGCCAGGTCTGGACTCACTTCTTTGTCAAAAAGTCATGTCCAAAGATTGTGTGTTTAAACTGTAAGAACAAACATTTGTTTTTGCTCAACATCAGATTAACCTCTTTCAAGGTTGCATCATGTTTTTCAGCCGTGGTACCACAGACAAGAATGTCACCACTGTAGTTGATGACTTTACTACTGGTTGTATCATTTCATGAATGATGTCTTGAAAGACCTCTGATGGTGTTGATACACTGAAGAATAAATGTGTGTATCTTGGTAAAGCAGCACGGCTTGAGAATATTGTAAACTGCTTGTATTCTTCCTTGAGTTCTAGTGATAACCTATATTCAAGTCAAGTTCAGAAAAGTAACACACATCCATGATTGGATAGATGATGTCATCCATGGTAGGCATACTGTGTCTTTCTCTCAAAATGGCAGCACTTAAGCTTCTCATGTCCATGCAGATTCACACAGCATTCGTTTACTGGGGTTTTAAACCCCCACTCCAGTAGATACCCAGGGAGTTGGACCCAAACCTTTACAATAATATTCAGTGTCTCAAGAATACCCAGTTCCTTTTCTGCTTCCTACAGTGCATGAAACAGAATCCTGTGATGTTCTTGCACTACCAAGATTACTGAAGGGTCAATGTAAAGGTGGACCTGATGATTTCTGAGTTTTCCAAGACCCTGAAATAAGTAACTGTGTTCATCTAACAGAGCCTCAATGCTGGCATAAGACTGAAGACTTGGCACACCACCCAGAGAACTAATGTGAGTAATTATGTTGATGAAACAATGATTGTATGCGGCATTGTGGCTCAAAAACTGCCTTGCATATCTTCAGTGACATAAAACAGTGCTTTCACTGTTTTCCAATATTCTGTGTACAGGAACTGCAAATGACCCCACTACGAGCAAATCCTTGTTGCTCCCATAGGTCAGAAATGTGATCTTTAGAAGTTGCAGAAAATCCTGTTTTGTAGAATTTGAAAGGAAATGCTTTCGGTCAAGTTCACTGACGTCCCAGAATCTATTAGAACTCCACGTCAGTGTGGACCATTTTTGTACTTGATTTTTGCACTTTCTTGTCTGGTAACCTGACAGATCTTGAAAAAAAAGTTTCCTTATGTCTCACTGTCTGAGCATTAAGTTTCAGTTGTGGATTCCCCCACTGTATGATGGACCAGTTTGATTTCTAGATTTTTTCCATGAAAAGTTACTCTGGGCACAACTTTTTATCTGCTCTAGCTCTGTGGTTGTCATATTTGGCTGTCTGAGATTGACACTTGAACACAAAATGGTTACTTTTGCCCCAGTAGGCACAGATTTTGCTAGTTATCAGACACTCGTCCTTATTTATATAAATTTACCTTCCAACATTTGTAACAGGTATTGTAGGGGATGTACTGGTTTGGTAGCACTCTTTCTAGGCTTTTGGGTAGTATGGAAAAATTGCAGTTTCTGCATCCCAGATTCAATGTCCTTGTCATAGAGATCTGACATTTCTAACACTTTCATGTGTTGCTGAATATCTGTAAGGGTCATTTTCTTTTTTATTGCCTCCTTGCAGAGTTGCCTAGTCACACCAGGCAATGATTTGTTGCCTTATCTCATATTTGAGATCACCAAAGTTGCACTCCTATTGAGCATTCTCAAATGTGTGACAAACTCATCTATGGATTCAGTCTTGTTCTTTGCAGCTGTCTTAAATATGTATCTACTGTAGCATGCCACAGATTTTGTTTTGGTGCAAAATAAGAGCTCAGCCCAGCCCAACAGTCTGCTGTGATTGTGGCTTGAGATAAAGTGTTATATATTTTGTATAACTTGGGTTCTATGCTCAGCAATAAAATGCTGTCTTTCAAGTTTTTTTCAGACTTGACCCCTGAGTCTTCAATGGAATGGTCAAAGTTGTCCTGCCACTGTCACCATAGTTCAGCTGAACTGGGAGATCTATGTGCATGAAGTGGGGAATCAAAGATAACAGCTCACTTATTTTCTCTACGTCTTCCTCAGGTGTCATGAAAAGTTTAAACAGCAGGGTTTGTTTTCTCTGACTTTGATCCTCAGACTGTGGCAATCTAAACAATGCATTTTCTATGGCTCAGAGTGAGCAGCAAACAGTCATAATGTGGGGTTATTATCACTCATACAATGCCACTATTTGCCAGAGTGTTGTAGTAGCACCTATATTGAACTGTACTAATAGCCTTTTGAATCCCACCCACACACACAAAACCCTCCACGTACAGCAGTTTATTCTATGTTACTCATATGACATTCTGCTATGCCTTGGTGGTTACAACTCTGACATTTTTGTTTTCTGAACTGAGAGGTTATTATACAGTGTACACACTACTGTGACTTCCTTATGTTGCTGAGGCAGTTAATTGGCTCATTTTCAGTTTTTTTTTATTTTTGTTTTCAGTTTTATGTCTTTTTTATAAGTTATACACTGACATTTGCTTTTGAAATTGGTGACCCCTGCAAGCTGGTATTGCAACTTCACTGCCCCTAAAAGATATTACATCACTCTCTGTGACCAGCTTCATGTGTGTCTGCTACTCAGCACTATCACAAGCACTTAATAATTGGCTATGCATTTCATGCTGTTGAGCCCTGCAACTACTGGACTCCAAGTATTTATTTTAAAATACAGTCTGAATATTTTTCAGCTGCTGCCATACACAATTGCAAAGTAGTCAAACGATTGTCCACTACCACTCGAGCACACACAGAAGTTTTTTTTTTAATCCTTGTTGATAGTTGTTCTATTCCGCCTCTTAACTAGGGGAGTCAGAACAACATTTAAGCACATATTTGTTTTATTTAAAAGTGCAGTTGTGGTTGGATGTATTCATCAGCTCAGGATTACAGGCTCTCGTGTGTACTTTCTTTCAATGCAGCTTACACTCTTAAAGGGACAGCCATGTCTCAATTGTAAATCTATGGGCTTTTCCTTATTCCAATACCGTTTGATTGTTTGCTATGTAACCTCCCGGGTCGTGTCTGAAAAAATAGGCATTTTCTATGTCAAGTGCACCTACCCAGTAATCAAAAACAAATAAAATAAATAAACAAACCCTTTTTGCATCATATTATTTCTAGTTGAAAACCCACATTTTATTATTATTTACTTTCTCTAACATTAATTGATGTTGCAGGTTGTTTTATCTGCTTCCTTTATTAGTAGATCTGACATGCATAATAATGGTATAATTGCACCTAACCATGTTTTGTTTCAAATCCTTGATCTGCCTCTTATTGTATGCTTCCAGAACATTAGGAACACCCCAAACAGTGCAGTCACTCATGATGAAAAAAGTGACCGCTCCACCCACTGTATCTTTTTTTAATTCTATTTATTTTCCCCTGGCCAGCAGGGCTCTGCTCCCTGATCCCCAGGCATCTCTGCTCCCTTCCCCCCACACTCACTGGGAGACTGCAGTGACCTGTACAGCAGGACCCCTCTGGGGAGCATGAGAGGGAGGAGAGAGAGAGAGAGAGAGAGACAGAGTAGAGATATGCTAATCTGGAGTTGCAGTGGGAGAGTGAGAGTGGAGCTGGGAATGGGCATCATTATGTTCAGTGTAGGAGGATGGTACCGCAAGTGGTAGTTCTACCACTGTGCCAATGGGCTGGACCACCCACTGCATCTTGAGCATCTAGACTGTGTTGGGGGTGTTCCCAAAACCCTTGAAGATACAGTGGGAGTTAATTAAGAAATGTAAACAAACACTTTTTTTGTGTTGTAACACCAGCATGGTGGGCTATCAATCTTTTACTTTTGAAAAGAAAAAAGAAATCAGAATCAAACTGCCAGCTACACCAGCATATTCTACAGAAGGTGAGCAATCATAAAACATGTTTTTAAAACTAGGTACAATCTGAGGCCTAAGGGGGGGTTGACAGTGTCCCTTTAACTAAAATGGCCACCACTGGGTCAGAAGTCACTTATGCATCTACTTCAGTATTTAAAGATCCTGTGTCAGTAGTCAGGATGAGCCTGATAGACATTACAGCAGACTGTAAAATATATTAACAAATATGACAGCTAGGCCCAATCCATCCTACTCCAGCCACACTATAGTACATACCCCTATAAAGACATGCACTATGCAAATTATGTTATTACGTGTGGCTGCAAAGACTGTCCCTCCTGCTTTAGCCAACACTGTTGTCCAGCTCTGTATACTCACAGCCTATGATGTTATATGCCATATCTGTAGCCTTGTAAGCCTTATTCTACTTTTTTTAAATAAACTGTAATTCTACAATTTAGCATGTGTGTGGCCTTGATTCCTTCTCATTTTTGTTTTGTTGACTTTAAAACAATCTTGTTTTTTCCCCTTTTTTTAGAGTGTCTTATTGATACTGCCTTATTCCCACTAGATATTCAGTTTTACAATTATTGATCAGTTCTGTGACCTGGTGGCATCTGTTAGGTGGAGATCCTGCAGTGAAACTTTACTGGGATCATGCACTCATCTGATATCACCACATTCTGGAATGAATGAGTAATTAAAAAAAAAAATGAATATTAAGTGGGAAAGAGGCAGCATCAGCAAATGAGTTATTATGTTAGAGAGGTGCCCCCAGTTATGTTCTCTCATTACTCTACTGGCTCTGAGAGGAGGAAGTGCACTTCTACCCTTCAGTGGTGCCGGAATGGTTTGAAAAGTAGAAGGGCCAAGGATGTAAGGGGTACATTTTCCCCTATTAAATTTATTACCATGATAGCAAAAAGTGATAGGGCCACTTAAGAAAGTGGTAGGGCCATGGCTCTAGTGCCCCCCCTCCCGTTCTGGCACCTATGCTACCCTTGGCATCAGCTCTGTTTTCTGTTCCCTGTAAGTGATTTTATCTCTTTTTATGTTCACCATGCATGTGTGTGTGTGCATAGTGAACATTTTACTATGAAAATGCCTTTTGAGGGGTGTGACTCTGTCTGTTCAATGCAGAGTAGTGCCCCAGCAATCATCATTCAGGCTGATAATGATGGAGTTTTGGCTTGCTGGGTGCAGATGGCATGAACTTGAAAAGAAACAGCTGACCCAATCCTGGGTTAGCTCTTTCCGCTGATCTAGGCTGCAAAGCAGATGTGTCTCATCAACTGGGAATTTCAAACATGCAGGGGCTCAGACCAGCTGTAATAAGAAAAACACATGTGTGTGCGTGTGTGTGTGTCTCTGTCACAGTCCAGTTCTACTTATAATAGCTGTACTAACCATATTCAAATGTGAATAATATTAAAATGAAAAATGATAGCATGGTACTATGAACATGAAAGTTTATCAGCACAAATATACCTAAAAAATGAGTGGTGTTGATACCTTTAGTTTTTTTATAATTATTTATTTATTTATTTATTTTGCTTTTGGTGACCGGGTAAGTGCACTAGGCAAACAATGCCTATTTTCAGGCTCGGCCCGGGAGAAAACAGTTTACAGACATAACAATAAATATGTGACGCAGCACATGAAACAGTACAAAAACTGCAGAAAATTCAATTTTGTTTTCACTTTTTCAACAAACAAATGCAAATAGCTTTAAAACAAAAAATGATAGCATGGTACTTTGAGCACAAAAGTTGTTTAGCGCAGGTATCTCATTTATAGATGACTTTTAGATTTTTTATAATCATCAAAAATGGCAGGAAATTCAATTTTTTTCACTTTTTCAGAGGTATGGCATAAACGAAATATGCTACCAACCTACTAGAAGTATTATTGATATTTTTTGCTCTCGTGCCAATTGATCTGGTGACATCACTCATGGCTTTGCCACTCATGACGTCATTTGGTCAATTGGCACTTGAATAGTCAGTGCACATGAAAACTGCCTTCTCCATATTACCCAGAGCTGCATCTCGCTCTGCTGCCATTTCCCTTTTTTTGTTTCATTTTGTGCCATTCAGCTGTGTGCCATTTGAGTTGGAATGTTACCTCGGTTTCTAGGCAAAGAAGCCAGGGGCCTGGAATTTCTCAGAGCAGCCTCCTGCTGAACGTCTCACGCCCTTAGCGTGCACTTTCATGGCAGCATATGTGCCTTTAGCACCTGAATGAAGACATCTGCACTTACCAAGTAGTTGATGACTCACAGCTGCATCACAGGCCTCACAACCCACCTCACAACCCACCTGAAGTGTGTAGTAATTTAGCATTACCGCACACCCTGTCATGTGTTATTGCTGACTTACAATTTACAATGTGATTCTATGGGAATTTTATATTGCACGTCCCAGGTGGTTGAAGGTACTCAGCTGCACATCATGCCTTACAATCCCCCTGAGGCATACAGCAATCTAGCACCGCCGAACACCCTGCCATGTGTTATTGCATACTTACAATTTACAATATGATCCTATTGGAATCATATACCACACTTAACAGGTGGGTGAAGACACTTGACTGCACCTCATGCCTCTCAATCCACCTGGGGCATGTGGTAATTTAGCATTGCTGCACACCCTGTCACATGTTATTCCTTACTTGCAATTCACAATGTGATCCTATGGGAATTTTTTTCCTGCAATTCCCAGGTAGTGTGCAAGTGTGCATGTGTATCCATGGCTACAGAAGCGCTAGTCTACAGTTGGTGACTTCTGTTATATCTAACTAATCTTAACTTAACAGAAGATGACTGATATTAAACCTCTGGCAGCATGTCCTTTACTATCATTAACACTGTTCGGTTGTGCTACACTACAACAATGGAACTCACTCGCTCTCCTCTCTCTACAGTCCGTGGCTTCCTTTACAGATATCTAATGAATCTTAAGTTAAAAAAGGTAGTTTACATACTTTTTTTTAACACAAGGTGCCTTATTTTAACCCTCTGCTAGCACATCCATTACCACCATTCACACAACACAGTCACGCAAAGCATCTAGTACCCCAGAGCTTCTATACCAGTGGTGAACATCCAGCATTGGCAAATGTGTGTTTATTTATTGTGATGTACCATTGACTACTCTGTGTACATATGCTCCTCTAACCTTTTCTTCCTCCTTTTTTAGTTCCAGGATGTCTTCCTTACTGGTCCTTTGTATGTATGTACGTACTTCTTGAAAGTTTTAGAAGGAAAGTCATACTGGCTGGTATCAGCTTATTTCCTGCTGCTTCCTAGGATGAAGGAAAACAAGAGAGAACAGTGCAAATACAAAGTACAATGTTCAAAAATGCAAACAATACTGAAATAAGTATAAGAAATGAATTACAGTCAATACTTCTGAGCAGGAATGATATAATACAGTAAATTGCAGAAAGAAGAGCAATAAGAGTGAGCAACAGTGCAATAAAAAAGAGCGGTAGGGGTAGTGGCTGAAAACTGGGGGAGAGGGGGCTATTCTAGTCTCAGTGTAGTGTGGGGGCAGTGGACATAAGTCCAAAACCCAATATCAGGAGCAACTGCAGGAGTTAGTACAGAAATCATGGGGAACAGATTGAAGAGTGTGAAGGAAAGAAGCCATTAGGCTATCTATCTACTATCTCCAGGAGACATTCCTCTTCCAGCCCTGGGCTACTTTAGCAAATACAGTATGGGATTTGTACATACATTTGTAAGTTAAGCATAACAAGATCACCCTTTACCAGTTATAATTGGCCTTAGATGACAGAAGAGCTGAATATTTATAAAGAGTATTATGAAGTACACTGGTAGGTGACACACAGGTGTGTCTTGAGATGGGATGTGGGCACAGAAAAGTATATTGATGGCAGGAAGCCTGTTCCAGATGCAGGATGCAGCAGAGGAGAATTGCCTGACACCAACAATTATAAAGTTGTAGGGCAGGTCATACAGTACAGACAGCATTACACTTTAACTGCAGTGAGTTGTTAACTTATTGTTTAAAGAGTGGCTTTTTGGTTATATTTTTACCTAATTAATATATATTGCAGTTGCAGCAGCCACTTTGAAGAGTGGGGTTATTGCAGTTGCAGCAGCCACTTCGAAGAGTGGGGGTTATTCTAGATGCCCTACAGGCGGCATGCCTTAGACAACTAGCATTGGAGCCCACTCGAGAGGGAGCAATCTTAGACCTGGTCTCTCAAATGGAGATGAAGAGAGGATCACAGATGTAGAAGTGGGTAGCCGTCTGGGAACTAGCGACCATCGAACAGTATGGTTCACAATAAACACAGCAATAGAGTCAAGTCATACAAAGGCAAAAGTATTGTACTTTAGGAGGGCTGACTTTGCCAAAATTGGTGAGTGCTTAAGGAATGCACTAGCAAATGGGCAGGAAGGAGGGGTGGAAGAACAATGAGGAATAATAAAAACTGCCATCACAGAGGTAGCAAGCCTTTGTGTGAAGCAAATAAACAAAATGAAACAATGTAAGAAACCACTATGGTTCTCAAAGGAAGTGGCAGTGAAGGTTCAAGAGAAAAAAAAGCATTCAGGAAGTACAAGGAATCACAGAAGGAGCAGGACAGAGAACTGTATCAGTAAAGCAAAAGGAAGCTGGAAGGCAGTCAGAACAGCAAAGGCCCAAACTGAGGAAAAAGATAGCAAAATCGGTTAAGAAGGGGGATAAAACCTTTTATAGGTACATCAGGGAGCAAAGGAAGACCAAGGGAGGGATAGTAAGGCTTAATAAAGGGGAGGGAGGGTGGGCAGAGGGTGACTGGGAAAAGGCGAGATACTAAACAAATATTTTGCTCAATATTTACAAAGGAAGAGGGGAGGTACCTAAAACAAACAGTAGAAACACTCTGATACAGAAGTTGATACCAGCCCATTTACAGAAGAAAGGGTTCTGAAAGAACTCTAAAACTGAAGGTGGACAAAGCAATGGGCTTGATGGGATTCATCCCATACTCTAACAGAACTAAGGGTAGAACTAGAGACACCACTGACTACCCTCTTTAACAAATCATGGGAGGATGGGTGGTACCCGAGAACTGGAGGAGGGCAATGTGATTCTCCTTCACAAAAGTGGGAGCAAGGCAGAAGCAGGAAACTACAGACCAGTTAGTTTAACCTCAGTGGTAGGGAAAATGATGGAATCACTTCTGAAGGAAAGAATTGTTGAGTATCTAGAGGCCAGATGGGCACAGGACCCAAGGCAGCATGGATTCACAGTGGGAAGGTCATGCCAGATGAATATGATAGATTTCTTTGACTGGGTGACCAAAGTAGTAGATCAGGGAGGGGCTGTAGACATGGCCTACCTAGACTTTAGCAAGGCATTTGACACAGTCCCACACAAAAGATTAATATACAGTTAGCCAGCCTGGGAGTGGTCCCAAGATGACAGCCTGGGTAAAGAATTGGCTGGAGAATAGAGACAGAGAGTAATAGAAATGGAGTCCACTCTGAAGAAAGGGGTTACTAGTGGGGTACCACAGGGTTCAGTATTAGGACGTCCTCTTCAATGTCTTTTAATAACATTGCAGAGGGACTGAAGGAGAGTATGTCTCTTTGCAGATGACACAAAGATCTGCAACAGAGTTGATGCACAAGGTGGTGGAAAGGATGAGAAGGACTTGGCAAGGTTAGAGGAATGGTTAAATGTATGGCAGCTTAGATTCAACGCTAAGAAGTGCAAGGTAATGCACCAGGGAAATAAAACCCAGGGAAGAGTACACAATGAGGGGTGGAGATACTACACAACAACAAAATGGAAAGGGACCTAGGGGTAGTCATATCAGATGACCTAAAGGTGGGCAAGCAATGTGAGAGGGCAGCAAGGAGGGTTGGGGAATATTGGGATGCATAGGAGAGGCATCACCAGTAGAAAACAAGAAGTTATTATCCCTCTGTACAGACAGCTGGTCAGACCCCATCTGAGTACTGCGTGCAGTTCTGGAGACCCAATCTCCAGAAAGACATAGACAGAGTGGAAGCTGTCCAGAGGAGGGAACTAAAATGGTGCAGGGTCTGCACTGGAAGACATATGAAGAGAGACTTAAGGAGCTTAATATGTATAGCCTCAAGGAAAGGAGGGAGAGGGGGACATGATAGAAACTTCAAGTACCTCAAGGAATCAACAAAGTCCAAGAGGGTAGCATCTTTCAAAAAAAGAGGTGTGCAAGAACAAGGGGTCACAATTTGAAGATAGAGGGGGGGCAGCTCAGAGGTAATTTAAGGAAGTATTTTTTCACAGAGAGGGTTGTGGATGCATGGAACGGCCTTCCGGAGGAGGTTGTGGAGTCAAAAACAATGGTGGAATTCAAGCATGCATGGGACAGTCATAAGGCAATTCTAGGGGGTGGGGGCAGGAGGAAGTAGGCTGCTGGTTAACTAGGATCTGCAGCTTATCCATTAGGTAGGGAAATGGGCAGACTGGGTGGGCCAAGCAGTCCTTATCTGCCATTAAATTCTATGTTTCTATATGTTTCAAGAATTCAATCTGAGTATAAATGGAATGGATACATGTTAATATATTTAAAGTACTGTACTGTAGAAAAAGATTTAGTTGCAAAAAAGCTGACAATTCATTACCAATTGGTTTGGAAAATCACTGAGCGCTATGTGTTAAACTCGTTGCTATTAAGTTTAGATAATGGATTAACAACACAATAGCAATAAAGTTGCTTTAAAGTTTAATGAATACCGTTCTGTACAGTAAGGAGGACAAGAATTAGATACAGGGAGACAAGGTTAGCAAGGTAGTCTAACACCAATTAATTAAGGATAGTGAAGGTAAGATGTGCAATACCGAATTGGATTTTGAAGGTGACAGAAACATAATAACATAGTATTTGTTTTTAATTTGTTTTCATTATTTTATAAGAAAATCTTGCAAAGTGTTATCCACAGTGAAAAACAGGATACACAAAGACAAAGCAAACAGAATTCTTACCATAGTAGTCATCATATCACCCAGATTAAAGCCCATATGGAGTATCATAAAATACTGGATTAATACCTGCAGACTATGTTAAAGTTTGTTCCACATAACATCATAACATCATAGCATCGTAACAGTGATGAACCATAGATCAAAAACAAATCTGGAGACCCCATCTCCGCAAAGACATAGACAGAGTGGAGGCTGTCCAGAGGAGGGCAACCAAAATGGTGCAGGGTCTGCACCAGAAGACATACGAAGAAAGACTAAAGGAGCTTAATATGTATACCCTTGAGGAAAGAAGGGAGAGAGGGGACATGATAGAAATGTTCAAGTACCTCAAGGGAATTAATAAAGTTCAAGAGGGTAGCATCTTCCAGAAAAAGAGATGTGCAAGAACAAGGGGGAACAATTTGAAGATAGAGGGGGGACAGCTCTGAGGAAATGTGAGGAAGTATTTTTTCACTGAGAGGGTTGTGGATGCATGGAACAGCCTCCCTGAGGAGGTTGTGGAGTCAAGAACAGTGGGGGACTTCAAGAATGCATGGGACAGGCATAAGACAGTCCTAGTGGGGGGTAGGAGGAAGTAAGCTGTTGGTTAACTAGGATCTGCAGCTTATCTGTTAGGTAGGAAAATGGGCAGACTAGGTGGGCCAAGCGGTCCTTATCTGCCGTCAAATTCTGTGTTTCTATGTTTCTAAATACAGTGGAACCCACTTATAATGGACACACTTATAGTAGACATTCACTTATAACATACATATCTGCCTTGTCAAAAGCCAAAAGCTATGCCAGTAATGTTAAAAATCCCATGTATAGCATACTCTACAACCGCTGTATAGGGACACTGGGAGCTCCTCTGCACCCCTATTACATGCTGCAAACTGCCTTCTGATTGTCTCCTGATTATTCAGCTGGTTTGTCTGGCACTATAAAGATATCACTCACCTCACTTGATGCCTGTTACCTGACAGCTTACTCCAGAGGATTATTCCTATACCCTCCTGATCCCCTAATCAGCACAAGTTCTGCGCAGCAAAATCTTACCAATCACTTTTATAGCTCAGCCCCTGATCCCAATGAACACAGGTACTGTACAGCAAATTTTTCCAATCTTGTTCACTGCTCAGTTCCCAATCAACTGAAAATAGAAATTTCCCATACCTTTAATTGGCAGAGGAGGGGGCATGTTATGTTCTCATTTTAACACCTGTGTGTCAGCTGTTGTGGAGAAGAATCATATTTTAAGACTTTAGGATATAGTGGACACCTCGATAATGGACAAAACCTGCTCGCACAAACATGTCCATTATAAGAGGTTTCCACTGTACTCACAAAATTAGAAGGCTGTTTGCTGGCCGATAATATCCCCTATGCATGTAGGTAATCATTCAGCATTCAGTCTTTCATGATCCCCACCCTGCACCCCCCCCAAAAAAATGGATTACTAATCAGTTGAGGTGACAAACAGGTCACTCTTATGTTTTAAACTCATTGCTATTGAGTACCTGGCTGATCTCCTGCCACCTGCCACCTCAATCCATTCCCTCCACTCCTTGTCCAGGGGCCTCCTTGTTGTTTCCAGGGCCAGATAAAAAAAACTCCAGTGACCGTGTGTTTGACGTCACCAGCCCGGCCCTGTGGAATTCTTTTCCAGCTTGTGTCAGGAAGGTCCCAATGGTCGAGACATTTAAAAAGGGTTTAAAGACTCGCTTATTCTGTCTGGCAACCTTCTCTGATGAAGGTGATTGACCAGCACTAGTTTAAATTGTAGCTATTTTAGTACATTATTTATTGTTTTAAATATTTATTCATGTTGTATGTTTTTTTTTTATATTCTGCATTACCCTGCCTGTTTTATGTAACGTGCCCAGAGCCTCAGGGATTGGGCGCCATATAAATAATTGTGCCTTGCCTTTTAGACTACATTGATATATTAGTGAAAATTAATACATGACTCATAGTTTCCAACACCCTAAAACAAATAAGAGAAAATTGCTTATAGTCAAGTGTACTGTGTTCCTTCCAAAACTGAGTAGAACCCATGCACCCTCCCCCCCCCCCAGCACCAAAATTTCATATAATTAGTAGCAAGTTACCTTCCTGGACATGAGGGCAACTGATACAATCTGCCCTCCTCCATGGCCGACTGCCTTCTTGTGAATGGGGCTGCTGTCCGTGCTCACATGGTAAAACAGCTGATCACATGATCAGCTGTTTTACTATGTGAGCAAGCGTGGGAACACCATTCACAAAAAGGTGGCAGGCTGGGGCTGGCCCACTGGCACAGTGGCATGACGTCCACTGGTGGCACTGACATCCCAGGTTCAGAGATGGATTTGTGAGTTGGAGGGCTGGCTAGGGGGAGAAGGATTGAGTGACCCAGAGACTGCTCTCCTTCTCTAGGGAGGGGGGAAGTGTGTCCAGCATCTGCAGACCTCTGGCGGAGGCTGGGGGTACTGCCACTGCTGGCGCCTCATGTATGGGGGGAGGCAGGGCAGACGCTGGCCATCATTGCATGTCCCTGCCCCAGGGATCTCCACAGCAGCTACAAAAAAATCTATCCCCTGTCCTTGACGACCTGTCTGCCACCACTCCCACTGTGATCTGTGTCTGCCAGCATGGTCCCGCTCCCCTGGCCCTTCCCTGGGGGGTAAGCCATGGCTTGAGACTGTCGTCCTTGCGGAGAGGGCACCTGCCCAGTGACCCTGCCTAGGGGGTTAAGCCTAGGTATGGTGGAGTGGCCTGTGGGCAGGTGCCGATCCCTAAGGTGGAGGGGGCCAGGACCAAAAAACAAGAAGGTGACAGGCTGTGGAGGAGGGCAGGTTGCATTTGTCACCTTCTAATGACTGAGGGAGGTGACTTTGTACTAATTTTATGAAATGTGGGTGCTGGGGGGAGGATAGTGGGACTTGAATGCTGCTGCTGGGGTGGGGGGATGGGGATAATTTATTAAACTCAACTAATGGCAAGAGAAGACAGCGGCTGCCAAGGAGTTGGGCAGATTGTGCCAGTTGCCCATTGTGGTAGTTTTTTGTTAATCTTGAAATGGGTGCTTGAGGAAGATTAGGGTGGGAGTAGGCTCATTGCAGAGGGTGGGGGAATGGGGTTTGGTTTTAACTCAATTGGGCTGTGGGGCTGTTTTTTCCTTTTTTGTGTGTTTCCCAACTTTGAATAGGCACGAATAGGGCCACCATTCATTTTTTTAGCTGAATAATGAATAGGACTTTATTCATGGTATTTGGAAAATACTATTTGTTTTTCACAGACCCCTACCACCAGCTGTATCAGGAAGATCTGTGGCACATTGTCTGCTTGTCGCTTTTGAGGAATGATGCCAGAGGCTTTATGGGCTGTAGTGGCCAGCCCCATGTGTAGATTTGCACCTTTCCAAGACCCAGCATATCCTGCAGGATCGTCCCCTCAGTTTTATTTATTTATTTTTTTATTTTATTGAAATCTAGGATTACAAATACCTTTGACTCAGACTTTGACACAGTTGACTCAGGCAAGCCCAGAAGTCTCAAATTCAAGTCCTTCATCTGAGTCAAGGCCCTCCATTCTGTACCTCAAAGTTTTGTTTGAACCTGTATTGAGTCCTGAAGTTCTGGAAGCAGCCCTCAAAGAGGAAGCTGCCAGTTCTTTCACCTTGGCCATAGCAATCAAAGTCTAGATCTTAAAAACAAGGAGTCTCAAGTTAAAGTCCTGCACTTTTTGGTCTAAGATAAACACTTTTTTGTTGATTGCCTGTTTGTCTCTCATGAGATCTGACATTGTAGGTTCTTCAGTACTAGAATCTGGAGGCACCTCACTAGCATGGTCACCTCTAAGCCCACAGATTGCCCTTTCTGACTGACATTTTTAGCTGCTTTTCTCAGGTGGCCCATTTCAGCTAAATCTACCAAAAACTCCACAATTGTAGACAGACTAGTACAGAGTCCTTCTGTGCAGCTCAGGGTAAAAAGCACCATAAAGTAATGCTGATCAAAACTGATTGAATTCCTTTTCTATATAATGTGAGTAGAGACATGTCTATTCACAGTGGCTGCTAACCACACCCCTTGTAACATAGTAACATAAAGTGAGAAGGGACTGTATGGCTATAATATCCACCCTCTCACCTGTCTCATAAGCAGGGATGAATTAATATACTGTGCAAACATGTACTATTTTATAAGGATTTCTCTACCCTGTCTACTACCCTGCGATTCCCTTGGAAAGCACAACTTTGTCCCGGCATATCTCAAAGGCCTATACTTCTAGTGTTTTTATGTTCCCTGCCTCTACTGGTAGACTATATTTTAGGTTTACCCCTTCTGGGAGAAGAAGTGCCTTCTAACATTACCCCACTATTTCCTGTTTCTGAGTATCAGGAGTCCCTGCATTCTGCTAGAGGACACCAGATCAAACAATCTTATTGATACCCATGAGTATGCAGAAGACTGAGATCATGTCCCCACTCAGCCTCCAGCTCTCTTAGATGAGCATGTTCAAGGCCACCAGCCTCTCCTCATAGCTCTTCCAGGAGCCTGAGCAATCATTGTTCAGGTCCTCCTGAAGTTTGCCCCCATCCTCGAGGGAATCCACCACTCTGACCAGCTTAGTGTCCTCAGTGAACTTAACTAGCCTGCTAAACCCCAGCTTTCAGATCACTGGTGAAAATATTGATGAGCAGTGGTCCCATCACAGATCCCTGAGGATTCCACTTAGTACCTCTCTATAGGATTTCTCATAGGCTTTTAAATTGCTGATTCCAAGTCTACAATAGCCAGACTGGATCCCCTTTTTCACTCCTTCTGCCTCTTTGCCCTGGACAGTCCCCCCCTTCACCGCTGCTGCACCCACCGCTGCTTACTCTCTCTCCCTCCCCTTTCTTGATGCCAGGCACCTCATCCACTGGGATTCCTATACTTCTGAATTCTGGTTTGTCTCCTTCCCCTCTTATGTTGCCTCCTTCCTTACATCACCCCATTACTTCTTACTCCCTTCACAGCTCTAGCTTTTGCTGTCGCACATTCCCCCCAAGTGACATTCTCTGCTCAAGCTGCCTTATTCCTCTGCTTCCCCAAACTTTGAGGCTCTCTCTCCCCTAACCTTCCACTCTGCCTCCTCCCTCCACTCACTCAAACCTCTCCTCTGTAACTTCAGTACTCACAACTGCAGATGCCCCTAACACTGGGCCCTTGGCTGTTGCCCTCCACCCTTTGGTCACCTTTTGCCCAGCACTTACATTAGTGCAGCCTTCTAAATTACAACTAGTTCTTCCACCATGTACTCTGTACTGCCTATTGCAGATTGCAGATCTTTCTCCATCAGTACTTCATTGCAATGTAGGGTACTTACTTACACTGAATCATTACCTTTATACAACTGCTAATGTTTGATGCTTATTTACCTATTGTTTGTATCATTTGTATTTTCCTACCTCATTGTTCTACTTTGAGTCATCTTCCCCCCCCCCAGGGCTTGTCTGGAAATGAGCTGTTACCAGCTCAGTATGTCTTTACTGGTAAAACTTTTGAAATTAATAAATAAATAAATAAGGACCAAGCAGATGCTTCGGAGAGAATGGCACTGAGGGATGCAGAGCAAGAGTAGGCAGAGCAGTCCAGAAAGTCATGGATTCTAGTCCCACACCAGGATTGGGCTCATATCTTAGAAACCCTGCCACCCAAGTGCAGTACTAGGCAAATGCTGTACTGTTTGGATGAGCCATCCTTCCAATGAGACATTAAACCAAGGTCCCAGCTCTCTTTTCTGGTGGTTTTCACCTGGGTGTTAAAGATCCTGGCACTTCTCGAGAAGACTAGGGAAATTTCCCCAATGTCCTGGCCAGATTTCCCCCATTCACTAAAATACCACCAACAGCTTAATCTCATTTAGTTGTCATTGGTTTGTGTCTGTATACCCACCCCCAGAACATGACTGAAAATAGGCAGTACTGTCTAGCCCTGCTTTCTGGTCAACAAAATTGAAATAAAAATAAAACAACTTCCCAGCTGTTAAGCTTTGATATGTGCCCATGTTCATATGGGGTATAGTCCCTGTCATGTTGCAGGGAGGGCAGACAAGATAGACCATGCATCCCTTTTGTCATCACAGTACTGTTACTATGATATTTCCACTCATAGGCTCGATACACTTTTCTCAAACCCAAGTCACCTCAGAGGCTCTGAGGCAGCACTACCTCGGAGGCAGACCACCTAACCCAACCCCCTGCTGTGGCTCATTGTTTGTCAAGCCGGTTTCTAACTGGCCCTCCCACTGGCTTTTACTGTGGCACTCATTGGTTGTCAAACTGGTCCCTAACTGGCCCTCCCACTGGCTTCTACTGTGGCACTCATTGGTTGCTGCCATCCTACTTGTTACTGGTTGCTTTGAGTGTGCCGCTGATTGGTGTCTCATGCTCACCTGCCGTTCTCCCACCATTCTTGTTTAGTCTTCGCTCTGATGGCAAAAAAGCACATATTTCAAATAATTGTTCAGTCTTTGTTCTGCTTTGCTCTGTTCACACTGTGCTCTGCTGGCTCTGCACTGGACTGTTTAGGCTTCACTCTGTTCATGTTTCGCTGTGCTGGCTCTGCACTGGACGCGTTGCTCTAAAAATTGTGAGGAATTAGAAGCACATTATTGGCATCTCTCAATTGTCACATTAGCAGTACGTTTCTATCATATCATTCCCAGTGTCACTGGCAATTTTCACACAGGGACTGATGTCATTCCAATGGTAGCAATTTCAAAAAAACATCACCTGAAGACCTTCTTACTGGGGCACTTTTAATGCTCTGTATTGCAACCGACACCCCTGGAATGAAAGCACCACCTTTGTGACTGATGTCATTCGGCACCCCTGGAATGAAACCCATGGAATCAGAAGCACATTACTGCCATCTCCCAGTTGTCAAACCAGCAGTATGCTTCTGTCATATCATTCCCTATGTCACTGGTGATTTGCACACAGGGACTGATGTCATTCAGGGGACATGAATTTCAAAACACAGTATATGAACAGCAGTAAGGTTATGTTATATCACTCCCCGTGCCACTGGTGGTTTTCATATGGGGACTGATGCCATTCACGGGGTGCTGATTTGAAGGGGACTGATGTCTTTCAAGGGGTACTGGTTTCAAAAAGCATTACATGAACACTGGGGCTCTTTCAATACTCTGTATTTCAGCCGGCACCCATGGAATAAAAGCGCTACCTTTGTAATTGATTTCAGTCAGCATGCCTGGAATGAAACCTCCACCATACAAATGACCCTTTCTACAGATGATCTCACTCTGTTCAGGCTTATGTAATTATTTTTGATATTAATGGCGATTTTGTCATGGGAGTGATGTAATTGCAGGGGTGCCAATTTCTGCAGCTGCAGTTACTGTCCTCTGCACTGAACTCTTTCATGTTTACTGGCGATTATCTTACTGGAGTGATGTAATTGTAGCAGTGCCAATTTTCACAGCAGCAGTAACTGTCTTCTGCACTGATCTCCCTTATGTGACTTTCCATTGAAAAATGCATGAAATAAAGACCCATTTCCTGGGCTGATCTATTACAAAAAGTCACTGCTGTTGAAAAAATCAGCACCCTGGAATGAAACCACCACCTTAGATACACATGCTAGCAGCAGTAACTGTGCAATTGCATGGGTAATCTCCCTTATGACACTGCTGATGTTGTCATGGGACTGTCCATTTGATAAAAACATAAAATAAAGAGGCGGTCTGATCTGTGCTCATCTGTTAGAAAAAGTTACTGCTGCTGAGAAAGTCAGCATCCCTGGAATGAAACCGCCACTGTAGAAATGCATGCTGATACGTCACTAAATCTGATCAGGATGCATTTGTATGGTGGCACTTTTCTTTGGGGTGTCAATATTCTCACCAGCCAATAACTGATGTTGTCAGATCAGCCCAGGAAGGAGGTTGTGGTTAGTACTCAAACTGCCCAAATAGGTTGGGCCAGATTACGCGCCCCCACCAAGAGCTCCTTGAAGCAGAAGTGGACCCATTATTGTTAAAAGCTCTTCAATGTCAGCAGAGCGACTGGCTCCATTGAACTGGGTTGGGATACATGTGCCCCCCACCCCCAGACAGCTCTATGATGTAGGAAAAGTGAAACAAATTCAGTAAAATAAATTATTAATAAAAACCTAGGCTGCTACTGTATGCCATGTGATGCAGAACTGTACCAGGCCCTAGCAGCATTGGCTGTGTACCTGCTTCAGAGGCAGATGCTACCATCATTGGCATAGTATCTGCCTCATAGGCAAGGATTACAACTCTTGGCATAGTACCTGCCTTGGAGGCAGTGTCTTCCTTCTATAAGAGGTATTCTGCATGCCTTGGAGGTAGGGTTACTCCATTGTCATAGTACCTGCCTTGGAGGCAGGGTCTTGTACAAGACTTATAATGCCTTCCTCTGAGGCAGGGTCTACTATCATTGCTTTTACTACCTACTTTGGAGACAGGGTACACTACATGCGGTATAGTACCTGCCTTGTAGGCAGGGTGTATTATAAGAGGTGTAGTGCCTACCTCTGAGTCAGGTCCGACTACCAATAGATAATGTGCCTGCCTTGGAGGCAGATGTATTACCATTAGTATATTACCTGCCTCAGAGGCAGAGGTACTATTATTTGTGGAGTACCTGCCTTGGAGGCAGGGGTATTATCTTTATCAGAGAACTGGTATCGGGAGGCAGGGGTATTACCACTCATATAGTACCTGCCTTGGAGTCTGGGGCTACTATCATTGGTATAGTGCCTGCCTCTGAGGCAGGGTCAGCTACTAATGGGTATTGTGCCTGTCATAGAGGCAGTGATATTACCACTGTTATAGTATCTGCCTCAGAGGCATAGTTATAGCCATTGGGATAGTACCTGTCTCAGAGCGTGGGTATTACCATTCATATGCTACCTGCCTCTGAGGGAGGAATATTACCATTGGCAGATTAGCTGCCCCGAAGGCAGGGGTATTACCAGTGACACAGTACCAGCCTCTGAGGCAGGGGCATTACTATTTATAGACTATCTGTCTCATAGGCAGATGTATTACTTTTGTCAGAGGTAGGGTCATCTACCAAAAGGTACAGTGCCTGCTTTGGAGACAGTAGTATTACCGCTGTGACAGTGCCTGCCTTGGAGGTGAAGGTATTACCATTGGGATAGTACCTGCCTTGGAGGCATGGGTAGTAACATTTGTGTTCCTGCCTCTGTGGCAGGGGTTATGCCATTATCATAGTAGCTGCCTTGGAGGTAGGAGTATTAGCATTGGCATAGTACCTGCCTTGGACACCGCTTTCATTTCTATGAAGAAGCATCTCCAAGCTGACATGGTGTTTGATACTGACGAGCAAGGCATCACCAGGAGGAACCTGGTAGAGTTCCTTGAAATACCACATTGTACAATTTTTGTTATCCCTCCTCTATTGACTACACTAGAGGTTGCCACTAAGGCTGCCTGGCACAGACCAAGCATAATTCCTGCCATGCCCAGAAAGGCAGACAAGCTATACCAGGCCCCATCAGAAAAGCCTTTTCTCTCCGGCCAACCTGAGGTGGATTCTGTTGTCATTAAGGCAGCCCAAGACAGGTCCAAGGTGCCTGACCACCTCAGGTCTCTTCCCTGAGGTAAGGAGTCGAGTAGACTGCACCTCATAGGAAAGAGTCTTTGGGTTTGACTCTCAAAGCCCTGAGATTGGTGCAAGGTGCCTGCATCTAGTGGTGGGTGAAGTGGGCTCAGCAAGCTCTGTGAGCGTTTCCCGAGCACAGGTGGATTCATGAGTGCTCCACAATGCGGCGCTTCATGATATAAAGAGGAAAGAAAAGTGCATTGAAACAGCGACTTACACACTCCGCCTCCACTGGTCACTACTCTTTCAATTTTAAGGTGAAGTACATTGGTGGCAGTTCACTTCACCTCACTTCATTGTTTTTGAGCTCCGAAGGCAGATTTTGCAGTGATTCATGGGAGTTCAGGTCACATGGACTCTATATTGATCTGCTCAGCCTCAGTTCGGGGTAGTATGAGTAGGAAGGAGTAGGAGACAGTGTGCTCTGATAGCTGTCTGTAGGAATCTTTTTAAAGTTGTTCAAAAAGCATTTTTGCTTTTTTTTGAGGGGATCCAACTGTAGTTCATCGATCATAGGAAACCCTCCTGTGCTCACATCATCAAGAGTTTTTGTTTGTGTGTGGATTTTGAATATAAATTTACAACATTGAGTGTGTGTGGTGAAAAACAGTGAAGTGTGCTGTGTGGGGGAGGGGCGTATCTGTGTGTAGGTAGATTTAAGTTGGAGAACTAGTGATTTCTTTTGGTTATATTTTTGTTATATAACTGACTGTGTTACTATACACATAGTAAAACTGTCAGTAATAGTACAAATTTTCTTGCTGTTGGTTGTGTGAATGTGGTGCAGCATTTCATCAGGTCAGGTTGTTTAAATTACAAATTTACATTGTGTGGCAGTACACTGAACTTTTGCATTTGCATCGCATTCCTCATTCAGCATTGTACACAAAGTGTTCTGTGTTGTGTGTGCAGTGTTGCATGCATCAAATATAACACACCTTTTAAAATTTGTGACACAGATTAGTGTAAGTGCAACTAAGCGCAACAGTGTGAACCTGCTATCCACTGCAGCTGCCTAGTTTTGTACTGCGACCGTGTTCTCTGTTCTTAGTTTTGCTGCTTGCAGTGCCGTAAAAATCAGCTCTGTCTGTATTCAGTGCTTCCCCCCAACCATACGTTGAAAAGTTATTTTTTACCAGACTGGATTGTTTTTGTGACCCTATCAGTACCACTGGTTACTAAAGTTGTTTTAATTCCGTGACAGTGTCACAACACAGTAGTCTCTTATCTGTTGCTGAAGCCACAGTTGTTCATTTTGCTTCACATCCAGCCAGCATCCTTCCAGTCAGAAAGTGAATGTATCAAAATCTGAATTTGGTAATAATATTTGTGGTTGATCCCCCAAAATGCCTGCAAAGAGACATGCAAGTAAAGCTGTTTCTGGCCATGGCAATGTTGGCAGTAAGAGGGTCTGTGGGCATGGTAGTAGTACGCGGACGGAGAAGTGCATTGCTGATGTGAGGAAAGTTATTTCTCCTGCAATGTTTTTTACAGCCCAATCAGTAGCTTCACTCATAGTTGGAGGAGGTGATGTTTTCTCAGCTGGTGGCATTAGTGTTACTGGTGTTAGTGGTGGTGGAGGTAGTATTAGCATTGTTGCATCAAGTTCTAATTCCGACCAGTGTACCATATCCAAACATACTGAGTGTGAAGCAGTGCAAGTGAGTGACAGCATAGATGATGTCATACTTCCCAGTAATATCTCATTAACTGAACCTGATTCTGATGATCATGTCAACGATAGCAAACAATGTGATATTCCATCCACTGTGGCACTTAACATCATGCATTTTCCATGCAGTGATTCACAGTGTGGTGAGAAAATATCAGGTGATGGTGGTGTAGATGCTGATGATGAATGTGATGATGATGATGTTGCTGTTGTTGCAACATGCAGTCCACATGCTAGCATCCAAGCAGAAGATGTGGATGTGTGGACAGTGACGTTGATGAATATGATGATGATGTAATTGACCCCAGTTGGGAACTGGAGAAAATAAATTAAAGTGGCTGTGTCTGAATCTGTTTGCAGGAATCCACCCCCACCCCTGTACAAACTTGTGATTTACCGGTTTAGTTGATGATGATGATGATGATGACCCAGTAATCAATATGATAGGTAGTCATGGTGGTCAGTTGCAGTCCAGGTGTGCAGTGCCAGAAACATCACATGCCCCCCCCTCCCCACTTCAGTGCTTAAAATAAGAGACTTAAATAAGCCACATCATCATGGACATGTTAAAAGCAGAGCATCACACTCCCTTGTTTGGGATTTTTTTGTTCAAGATGCAAATGATGATTCAGTTGCAATCTGCCAGGTTTGCCATGTACATGTGAGTCGAGGTAAAAAGGGGAGCTGTCTTGGGACAGGAGGACAGCATACGCATCTTAAGAATAGGCACTTGGCTCTGTGGACCCAGCACAAGCTGGCAGCTAATACCAGACTGGGGCATTCACCTGTATCACTGGCAACCATAGCCAGCATGTTTTCCCCTTCCATGACTGTTAAGCCCAGTAGGAAATTAAACATGTGCAGTAGTGTGGTAATAAGAGCAGAGGATTACTACAGGCATGATGAGGTGGAGGACCATAATGACTTTGAAATGTTTTTCAGTGCTGGTGAGAGTAGCAGTTTTTGTGGTGGTGGTGGTGGTGGTGGTGGTGAATGCAGTATGTCTAGCGCAAGTGGTACATCAACCCCGGTTGGCAAATCTGGAAAAATAACATAATTCCTGGGTTTGTCATCATCACATGTGCAACCATCTTCATCAAATGTCCACACTCCATCACCCTGCCAATGTCATTCATCACAGAGCACAACCATTTGTAAGGTTTGCAAACCCAACTACACAGTCCGTGTAAAACGATTAAGTCATCCCACGTTACAGAGTGTTTTTGTGCATAAGCTGAAGTACCCCCCCAATCATACAGTGTCATGTGAACTTAATGCTGCTGTAGCGGAAATGCTGGCAATTGATCTTTTGTCCTTCTCCTTTGTGGAGAATTCTGGGTTCCAGCGGTTTGCTGCCTGTGCCTGTCCAAAATGGAAAGTCCCATCCAGAACATACTTTTCTACCCGTGCTGTTCCTGACTCGTTCTGCACTGTCTCAGACTCAGTAAGACATGTCCTTCAACATTCCTCCTCTCCATTCATCCATTTAAGTAGGGATATGTGGACAAGTGGCAAAAAGCGGGGAGTTCATATATGTGTATAGCTGCACACTGGGTGCAGGTGCCGGGGGTTGTTTGTGATGTTGGTAGTGGGAATAATCAGTGCAGAAAGGTGGATTGTCACTGTAGCAATCTTCCTGGAATTCGCCTGCTTGCAACAATTGCTATGCACAGTGTGAGCTGTTCACACACTGGTGAGAACCTGTTGGATGTGGTACTGACTGAAATTGACAGATGGCTAAACCCTCTATCCCTGAGAGCTGGGTTCATATCAAGTGACAATGGGTCAAATGTGGTGAAATGCATCACGAATGGTGTTTTTTTTTCATCTTCCATGCATGGCCCACTGTTTAAATCTTGTGGTTCAGGAGTTTCTGCAGCACTCTGACATAAAGAAAATGCTGACCATTGCACAACGTATCTGCTCTCACTTTTCAAGATCTGGAAAGGCCCGTGACCAGCTGCGGCAGTTGCAGATACAAAACAGCCTGCCTCAGCACCACTTGAAGCTGGAACTTGTCACCCCATGGAACTCCATGTTACACATGGCAGAGAGGTTGTATGAACAATACAAAGCCATCTCAGAATATCTTGTTATGCACACTAGCCGTGACAGTTCTGGGGCCTCCATGTCTATGACGACTGAACAATGACACCTCATGGACTCCGTAATAACAATTTTGCGGCCTTTTGAACATGCCACAAAGGCAGTGAGTGGCAAGTCTGCCTCCATTAGCCAATCAATTTCACTGCTATGGGTGCTGAGGCAGACATTGGTGAATGTACAGCATAGCCTTGATATTGCCAGAGATGGTGGTAGCAGTATGTTGCTGCAACACATGCTGACAGTATTCGACCAGAAGCATCACATTGTAAGCATTCAGCGTAGTGACAACTTTGCCACGGCAACAATGCTGTACCCACGATACAAATGTGGAATTGCATCAGTACTGGAGGGAGGGCCTGAACAGGTAAAAAATATCAGTGGTAAACTGGTAGGCTTGGTTCATGGGGCACAGAAGTCATGTGCCAAGGTTTGTAAACCTAAGCAGCATAACCCAGCTGAAGGTGTAGCTGGAGGACCAGCAAGCATATCATGCAAGAGTAAGGGGACTGTATTCCAGGTGGTCTGTCATCCTAAGTGGTTGGTGTCAACCCACTTTGGGAGGCTTTGCCCCAAGTGGGTATTTGTGAAATCAATGATTCCGGGGAACAGGATGATGCATCAATAATTGGACTTAGTGCGGCACAGAGCATAGTTGAGTCACATTTGTCTGAAAACAAGCATCTGACAATAAGTGAAGATCCTCTTTTGTATTGGAGTGAAAAGATCAGTGAAGGCCAGAGCTGACTGCAATGGCACTGAAGTACCTCACATGCCTACCCTCCAGTGTAAGTGTTGAGAGGGTATTCAGCTCAGCAGGTGCAATAGTCAGGGATCATTGGACAAACCTGTCTCCTGCAAATGTTAGTTTGCTAACATTCATTAAAATGAATGAGAGGCACATACCAGCACAGACTGCAACCTCGGTATTCGTACCCCAGCCTAGTCATGGTGGTCTTGCTGATGTGGAAATGGAGCATCCTGGTGGCACTAGCAGTGTCTGCCTGAAATGGACCAGATGATGACACAATGGAGAAAGAATTTCCCAGTGGTCAGACTTCAGACATCGATGACTGTGAGGGCAGTTTTCTTTATGAGGATGATGATGTGGTTAATGTTGGCAGGTTTTAACTGCAGTATTTAAAACGTGGTGTGCCCCCCTGGACCACCACCACCAGGACTGATGTTATCCAAGTCTGCTGCCACCATGAGTCTGTTTGCCCCCCACGGACCACTGCCACCACCAGAACTGATGTTTTCCAACTCTGCTGTCACTATGAGTCCATCTACCCCCCACAAACCGCCACCACCACTACCGGAACTGATGTTATGCAAGTCTGCCACCAAGAGTCTGTCTGCCCCCCACGGACCACCACCACTGGGACTGATGTTATCCAAGTCTGCCACCAAGAGTCTGTCTGCCCCCCATGGACCACTACCACCACCACTTGGACTGATGTTATGCAAGTCTGCCACCAAGAGTCTGTCTGCCCCCCACAGACCACCACCACCACCACTGGGACTGATGTTATACAAGTCTGCCACCAAGAGTCTGTCTGCCCCCCACAGATCACCACCACCACTGGAACTGATGTTATCCAACTCTGCTGCCATCATGAGTCTGTCTGCCCCCCACAGACCACCACCACCACCGGGACTGATGTTATCCAACTCTGCTGCCACCATGAGTCTGTCTGCCCCCATGGACCACCAGTCCACCAGTGCACCGCCACCCCCAGCTTCTTAATATTTAAACCATCAAGTGAGTATGTGCACTCATGTTTGCTATGCTGCCTCACTTCCTTAAGTTGTCTGTTTTGTTTTCTGTAGCTTTTCAGAGCCGCAGTGGTAAAACACATATAGTACACTTCTTATGTTTCTTTTACAGAACAAAAACAGGCTCCATCGCTAATACTCGTTGGGAAAGATGCTGTAGCTATACTGTACAGAGAGAAACCGATGTAATGTTTTTGTGAAATCCATTCTGGTAAGTATGAAGATTTTATTTCATCCATTTCATTGCTTTGTAAAGACTGCTGCAAATATTGCACACAACAGGTTGTCTTAGTAGTTGACAAGATGTGTCTCTGAAATGTAACTTGACAATAAGGATGGAGTTTTGAGAACCAGGGAGGGACACATAACAATGAAGTTGTAACTTTTAAGAAGTCATTCATTTCTTTTTTTAGGAAAATGTGCGATACTATGGAACTTCTGTCAAAGTGGCCTTATCAAAAAAGTTCTTTAACATCAGGCACACCCTTCCCCCAACCTGAGTTTGGGCACACATGCAACATGCAGAAGTCATTTCATTCGATGACCATGACCATCATTAACAACCGGACTCCAGAAGGATGCTGATGAAATCTGTGAAGAATTAAAAAAATAAGAAACCATTACAGACAAAACTGAAAATATGAATCCCCCTCCCAAAAAAAGAAATACTTACCTTCATGTGCTTGACAGTTATCCATGTCCATTCAAGTGCAAAAACTTCTCATTGAGCACTGGAATGTGCACAGCAACAGTTTGGAGTCACCTGTGTGATGCAGAACAATAGCATGAGTACATGTCCATGTCAAGTTCAACCCCCCTCCTGATCACCTACAAGATACACAACCATATATCTATATATATATCTACTCACCAAGGCTACTATTAGTGTACATCCAAAGGGCACCTTTCAATCCAGTTGAGATGATCACATTTCATTTGGTGGAATCGTCTCGCACAACACAGTGGACCAACAACACAAACCTCACAGTCATCATTTTATACTGGGGACGGGGTATCTGCTGAAACAGTCTCATTTCACTTTGTTACCACTTGTCAATTTTCTGCACACAAGGAGGATGCATTGTGGGCCTGAAGAAAAAATCTGGGACCTCTGTGCCACCACTGCATGCATGACTGAGTGCGCCATTAATTCTGGAGGACTTTGTATGTGCTGAAACAGTCTCTTTTCACTTCGTTACCACTTGTCAATTTTCTGCACACAAGGAGGATGCATTGTGGGCCTGCAGAAAAAATCTGGGGACTCTGTGCCACCACTGCGCGTATGACTGAGTGCGCCATTAATTATGGGGGACTTTGTATGTGCTGAAACAGTCTCTTTTCACTTCGTTACCACTTGTCAATTTTCTGCACACAAGGAGGACGTATTGTGGGCCTGCAGAAAAAATCTGGGGACTCTGTACCAATTTTGTGTGTTCTGTGATTGTTGCTGTGAGCTCATAGTCATGATGTCATAGTGACATTTTTACAATTAAAGCAGCATTGCAAGAATGTCCTCACAGTTATAAACTGTACTTTTTTATGCTACTTTAAATTGCCACAGCAACGGCTACTTACGTGTGAGTCGTCAGTGACTTGAATGATACGATTCTTCTCACAATTTATGTCTGCTTCTCTTACTCCTACTTTTTTCATGTATGAAAACAAAATGAGCCTGTCTTCCAATACTGTTCTGACCAGTTTTGTAATTATTTGCAGCTGCTTTTCAATAACTCTTGTTCTGTGGTGTCATATAAAACACTGACTGATGCATAACTGTTAGTTAACTACAGAAGTTATATATGACAACTACTTGATGTGATGGAGAAAAGCAGAGGAAAACAATGACAAAGACCTGGTCACACTCACTGTCAGCAGCATCAATTTAAAACGAATGCTCCTTTCATTATTTCACACATGAAAAAAGGCAGTACAGCACACTCAAATACTGCAAATTATCATATCATTCCAGTCAGTCAGGATGTAAGTAAAGGAAGTTGTAACATAGCATTAAAAAATATAGGTCAGAGTTATCAACAGATTGTTGCGCTGCTGCTTTACAGACAGTCACCACATTACATAGTTATGGTGATGCACATAAACTAATATGTGGGGGCGTTACTACCACTGGAATATTTCTTGTTCCACAGAGTGCAATATATGTCTGTGAAAACCACCCATAATTTCATTACAGTGAGTTACATGACAGAGGAATTAACAATCTGAAAAGCAACCCACATTTGTGCCACACTTCCTCAGCAACGTTAAGACGTGATGGCAGGGGGAGCACAGGTGCATGCTCCACTATAGTGAATGTCCAGCAGCTATCCCAAGCAATGTTTCCTAATGTTATAAGGTTCACTTTGGGGTGAAATGTGGGATGTTTCCACTACCAAGGCTCTTCTTACTGGAAACGTGTCCACACATTTCACAACAAACTGACTATTAACATAAAGAAACTTTCCCAAACCTGCACATTCCGATATTCACTGTAAGGAGCATGCACACGCGCTCTCCCTGCCATCATGTACTAATGCTGCTGAGAAGGGAGGCAGAATGTGGGCAGATTTTCAGAATGGGAATGCCTCTGTCACATGACTCACTGTAATGCATTTACGCATTGTTTTCAAAAAAATGTATTGCACTATGTGGTGCAAGAAAGATTCCTGGAAGGGAAAATGTTATGATTGAATAATAAAGATGAAAAACACACAGCAAAAGTACAACATAGTAGTGGGTGGGGTCAGGGGGTGGGTGTGGGTGTGGGGGACAGAAAACAATACCTGGATTTACTATGGCAGTGGGATGCCGTGGAGGTCCAGCAGCAGGTGCAGCACTGAAAGTATTTGCTGCTGCTATGCTTCCACTCTGGTAACCTGCTGCTCCAAATTAATGAAACGCTTGTTGTTTTCCTCCAGTGCTGCCCACACCAGTAGGAGGTCAGACTGGCTAACAGGGACTGTGCCGGGGTCCACTGCAGAAGGTAATCCAGGTAGTGGGGCTGGTGGTGGACAGGGTGGTGCTGGTGGCTGTGGTGGTGGTGGTGGTGGAGCACCTGATGTAGCCCTCCTCCTCCTCCTGCTGCAGTGCTGACTGCTGTGAAGCACATCTCCCACCCCAGCAACACCCTCGGCCACTGCCATGGAAGGGTCAGCAGGTGGACGCATGGCCCCTTCCATGGCACCCTGCCACTCTGCACTGTGGTGATTCATCATATGGGTGCACTGGCCACTGGTCCCCAAATGTGTCCCAGGGAGACCATGGCACACCAGCACACCACACACACACGGCACTGCACCACTGTGCTGTCTCCCCCCACACAATTAAAAAACTCCCAAACTGGGGAGCTGCGGGGGACCAGATACAGTACGCACTTGGCGGGCACAAGTCCCACCACCACCCACTATTGCCGGGGCCACCTCCTGTGGCTGAGGAGGTGGTGGAGGGGGGTGTCGCTGGAGCCCCAACAGCTTCTGCTAGTGGTGGTGGTGGAGAAGGTGGACAAGCAACATCCACCGGTGGCATTGATGTTGCTGCTGCTGCTCCTGTTGCTTCTGTGGGGGAAGCAACACTGGCCTGGAGTCTGGAGCAATCCAACATAACACGACCGCCCTGCCCCCCATGGGTCTGCACTCCTCCCCTCCTAACACTCCCACGTGCCAGCAACTCACCTTCCCTGTCTCCAACCTGACCCTCCATCCCCCTTGTTCCACAGGACCACACACACATACACACGCACACACACACACACAGTGGACACACACACGTGCACACACACACACACACAAACACACACACAGTCAGTCACACACACAAAAGAAAAACAAAACTTATACGAAAAATTCACTAACAAAAAAACATTAACACAATACAAACTCTAAATAAAATAGCTTCTAAAAAAGCTGTTTGAATTGGATTGGCAGTAATGACTCCAAGAGCCAAGCAAACTCCTCTCACAAAACTATTTTGCTTTCTCCCTGTACAAATGCAAAGGAGAAAGTGAAACTGCTTCTCTGACTCACTTCCTTCCTGCCTGGCTAAAGCATGTGACTTACAGTACTGCAGGCTATGTGATGTGCCTGTGTTCTTCTCACTTCGCCTTACTTCGTGTTAAGGCATAATGAGAACACGAAGTGGTAATGATAACGTGATGTGAGCACTTTACAGGGTCCATTTCACATTGTGTTCCACGGATGCGAAGTGGTCACTTTGCATCCACTTCGCGGGCGGATTTATAATTCGCTGCATCTCTACCTGCATCAAATATAAATAGTGGAAGTGCACCTTGCATCAAAAAAATGCCTCCTGAGCTATTCACAAATGCAGCCTGCATCAAATGTAGGCTGCATCTGCCAAAGGGGACTTGCGCCAGCCTTGCACCACAAAATTGGCTGCAGCATGGTGCTAGGGGGCTTGCAGCAGACTCAGGCTGCCATATCCCCAAGAGTGGGATTCATAAAACTCTCCCAGAGGGAGAATTTCTAAGTGCCGTTAGACCAGCCATGGCTGCTGTAAGGGTACTTAGACATATCCCTCTTGGAAAGTGTAGCAATATGGGACAATGTGCCACGGTCCCCCCTCCCAAGCCCTGATCCCCTGTTATAATAAATTAAATAGCCCTTGTGATCTTCGGTTCCCCCTCCCTGTTCCCTGATCATTGTTATAATGAAAAATAATTAGCCCCTTTCCTGGTAGTCTAGTGGCCCCTCCTGATCCCGATCATTGTTATAATGAAAATAATTAGCCCCTTTCCTGGTAGTCTAGTGGCCCCCCTCCTGATCCCGATCATTGTTATAATGAAAATAATTAGCCCTTTCCCTGGTAGTCAGTGGCCCCTCCTTGATCCCCGATCATTGTTATAATGAAAATAATTAGCCCCCTTTCCTGGTAGTCTAGTGGTCCCTCCTGATCCCGATCATTGTTATAATGAAAAATAATTAGCCCCCTTTCCCTGGTAGTCTAGTGGCCCCCTTCCCTGATCCCTGATCATTGTTATAAATAAATAATAATTAGCCCCTTTTCTCTAGTAGTCTAGTGCCCCACCAATCCCCAATCATTGTTATAATAACAAATAAATAGTCCCTTTTCCATAGAGGCCCCCCCTCTCCAATCTGGGATCATTGTCATAATAAAAATAATTAGCCTCTTTTCCCTGGTGGTCTAGTGGCCCCCCCAATCCTGATGACCCCGAAATTAATTTATAAATTAGCAGCTGGTTGTCTCGTGGACCCACACCTTAGTGGACCCATAAAAAGAGAAGCAGAAACATCAAGGTAATGCAGTATAAGTTGTTGTTGGTTCTGGACATGCAGACCCCCATGAAAATACACACACATACACACACACACACACACACACACACACACACACATATGGCTTGCTGCACCAAATTAATCAATGATGCAAATGTTACATGAAAACATAGACACAGGCAATTTCAATCCTTATTGCTTTTGGAGCTTAAATAAGCAAACCAAAGGTAAATCCTGTCAGACCAGCTTTTCACTACAAATTTAAAGCGAGGACTTAGTCATCACTGTTAAAGTTGAAATTGTTAATTGCAAAGTTGTATCTTTCAAGTCCCTTCAATTTGTATCATATTACAATTGGAGAGGTAGTTGACAAACATGAGCAATAACAAAACTGTACTCATATCTGCAGAATGACTGATTTACAGCAGCCCATCCTTGATAAATATTATTTACAGTACCACACTTGATAAAAGCTCTTAGTAAATTGTTATGAACTACAGCTACTACTGAGAACATACAAAACAAGACATCAGTGCACACTGTGCTGTCCAGTTTCTGTTTTTTTTCCAATGCTTGATAGTTTAGTTAGGCAGAGATATTTCTGTTGGATAAAAAAATGTTGTTAGTGGTTTTGAATAGAAAAACGACAGTGTAGTATTCCCAGTGACAGGATTTCTATTAATGAACTATTAATAGCTAATCAGGGGAACACTGATCACATGCATATAACTGAAATCTTGCTAGTTTATGCTTAGTAGTAGTTAATAAATTATTGTTAAGAGTGTATCAAATAAAATAAATGCATGTCATGAATAATAGACCTCAGCAACACAAGATACCAAAAATCACATTATAAATGTGTTCACCGTGCTTTCTGCTCACCTCACAGTGTAGTGTAGCATATTGGGTTTGGGGAATTATATAGGTGCTTAACTAATTGGGGAAAGCAAGGTCCTATACCCATTCACTCCAGTGTCCCTGGTAGGTACCCCCAGTCCACTGAATCAAACATCTTGTTGAAGTCAACTGCCATCACAGGGGATGGGGCGTGCTTGACGAACTACATGATGTTAAGGCAGGTGCGCATGTGATCTGAGATTTCCCATAAATCCAGGCTGTGCCAGATGAGTGAGTCCCAGCAACATAGTCTCCAGCCTGGTAGCTAGAAGTCTGTCAAGGATTTTGGCATCTGCATTGATTTGGGAGATGGGCCTGTAGCTGCCTGCCCATAGCACAGTCGTTTCCTTTTTTGGGTAACACCAGTAGTAGTAGTAGTAAAATTTTATTTATACATGAATAAGAAGACAACTTCAAACACCATTAGGGTTACAATAACCCTCTTTTCAAGGTGCACCTGTTTTAGATGTTAATACAAATTTCAATAAAACAAAACAAGCAACAAAAAAATCACACATTGGACAATATAATGAATACCTAATACAAAACAACAATGTTATATCATAGCACTTAAACCTCTTCAAACCACGAGAGTCATATATTATATTCACAGTGAAAATATATTTCCTGTTTCATAGCAGAGTTAAATTCAGCTAAAGTCAAATCCTGGGTTTTCAATGACAATGAAAGTTCATTCCAAGTAATGGCAGCTCTATACTGGAAAGTCAGAGTTACAAATCTGTTTTTATATTTGGGAACTATCAAATCTCTAGCTCCAGTTTTGCAAAGGTTAAACTGGTATGATGGAGGAATAAGTCTCTCTGACAAACCTGTAGGATGTCTGGTCTTATAAATTTTATAGACCAAATATGTCCAGATGTGTTTCCTCCTAGTCTCTAGAGAATCCCAGTTTAACTTAGTGTGCATATGACAGTGATGAATATCAATTTTACATCTTAGCACAAGCCTTGCTAACCTATTATAACACATATCAAGCTTATGTAACAATGTTTTATTAACAGTAAAATATACATGGCTTCCATAATCAATCAGTGGAATTATTAACTGGTTTGCTGTTACCTGTCGGTCCCTAATACCCAGACAGTTTGCTATTCTCCTAAGCATACCTATCCTCGAGTGAACTTTTTTTATTACTATATTTAGATGTTGTTCAAATGATAATTTATGGTCAAGAGCTACCCTTAGGTACTTATAGGCTATGACTTGAGTCAAACAATTTCCATTTATTGTTTCTATATTTATCATTTTGTAAACCATTCTTAGTTGTATTTAAACCAAATAACATAGTTTGGGTCTTCTTTGTATTTAATACAAGACCTGAGGAGGTAAACCAAGCCTGCAGTGTATTAAAGTCTGTCTGCAGGTTGGCCTCTACCTCACCTGTGTCTACTCCATCAGAGACCAGAACAGTGTCATCAGCATAAAGTCTGACATGCATAGTTTTAAATAGAGAGGAAGATCATTTATGTAAATGATAAATAACAGGGGTCCTAAAATGGATCCCTGTGGAACGTCTCAAGTAACTGGTAGAATCGTTGAACCAGTCTCTTCAACCATCACCATTTGAAATCGTTCCTCAAGATATGATCGAAACCAGTTTAATGGTTCAGCTGCTATACCTATCTGTTTCAGCCTCCATAATAATAATGAATGGTCGACTAAGTCAAATGCCTTTGATAGGTCGACGAACACTGCACTCACAGACCTCAACCCTCCAAGTGGGGTTGCCACTAGATCAATAAAATCAGTGAGTGCGGTGGACGTTGACCTACCCCTTCTAAAGCCAGACTGAAATTCATTTAACTTGTTGTATTTTTCTAGATAATCCATAAATTAGCTATGTATCAACCTTTCCAGCAGCTTAGATAAGACAGACAATATAGACAGTATGGCGCTTCTTTCATGGATGGGGGTATACATTGAGATTGCACAGCTGCCTGAAATACCTCTAGTAGTGGTGGACAGAGCTCTTCACTTAACAGCTGATAGTTGTCGATAGAGAAGCTCTCATCCCCTGGGCCTTCCCTTTGGTCAGTACCTTGATGGTGCATTGCACCTCCTGGAGTTACCTTGGTCACATTAGGTGTGACCCATGGGATGGAAGCATGCCCAGGAAGCTGTGAATGCCCTCCTGAGCAAGGGGGTTCATTGCTGAATACAGTTTCTAATACAAGGATTACATGATCTAGTTAAGGGCACTGCCATTAATGCACACTGTGTCCCTGTCATCCTTCAGGCCTGCAATATACTTTTCAGCCTGTTTTTTCTTGACCCTGTTTGCCAAAGATTTGCTGGCCTTGTCACCTCCTTCCCATTACGTATGCTGCAGCTGAAACAAGCCCATTTTGGCCAACCTTATGAGGAGGTCATAGAGGCACATTCTGGTGCTGGGGAGGTGTGACAGAGTTTCCCAGGTTGGAGAATTCTGTTGTTTGTATTCTGATTCAACTGCTACTAGCTCTGTCTCCAAGGGCTGTAACTCATGCCTCTTGCACCTGTGTGCAGCAAAGCAGATGATTGTGCCTCTCATGGTTGCCCTGTACACCTCCCAGACCATCTGTTGGGGAAGTTTTTCCCTTCTGGTTGATCTACAGGTAAGCTGAGATCTCCAGCAGGGCCCGGGTTATAAATTTGTGGTCATGCATTAACAGGTGAGCAAGCCTCTAACTCCATGACTTAGGGAGTGAGCATCCCCACATCAGAGTGAGGATTATTGGAGCATGATCAGAGATAATAATAGGGAAAATATAGCTGGCAAGGGTGTTGTGCATCACTCCAGGGGAGGTGAACCTCATGGCAATGTGGCTTGAGGAAGAATGTGCTGCAGATAAACCAGGGAAGTCCCTCCCCCATGGGTTCTGCAGCCTCCATGCATCTGCCATGCAATGCTCCTTCAATAGACCCCCGAGAGCCTCGCTGGCTCTGACGTGACATTCTGGTTGTCCCGTATTTCAATCCAGATAGGCTTCCATCACTATGTTAAAGTCACTCCCTAGTAAGATGGAGACAGATGCTGGTGCACAGTGGGATATGGCCTGATTAACATTATGGAAAAATTGTGGGTCGTCAGTGTTCAGTCCATAGACATTGACCAAAAAAAGGGGTCCTTGGGTGCTAACTCACTCAGTCATAACCCAGCGCCACTCCTTATCTGTAGAGGTTTGCTTTATCTGAGAGGTGTGCCTGCAGGCTTTTGTGTAGTAGGATAGAGATTCCCTTCTTCTTTACTTTGGTAGCTCTGTGGGCCTCCACCCCCCATCAATTCCCTTTTCAGTTTCCCAGCTTGGACACTGCAAAGGCATGTCTCTTGCAGAAATGCAGTTTGAGCCTGCAGACGTCTCAGGTGGGACAGGACCTTTTTCCTTATTATAGGGGAATTTAGACCCCTCTAATTCCAGACACAGTGTGTATATCACCCATGATTAGAAATTAGCAGTGTAGTTCAGATGGATGCTGGCCAACCAAATAAGCTCCTGTGCACTGGGGAGTACAGATATTTATAATTAAGCCAGAACAATGACTTACACCTGTACAAAACAAATCTGAACATGTAGTAATGAGCATCTCCTTATCTCTACCCCTTGGATTAAACTTAAACAGCCCAATGGGGAAGACAGAGTCCCATGATAAACATCCCTGCCACCTCCTCCCACAATCCTATAATCCACCCCAGCCCGCCCTCCCTCCTGAACACTTTAACATTCTAGCCATAACTCTGCACAAGCTAGCCTATGGAAGCCTAAGTGCCAATGGCTTGACATGAGAGGTGAACCAATGGAGAAACAAAATGCAGTTAGCCCTGAGTAGTGCCAGGTTGTGAGTGTCCTTACCCTTTGGTCAACTGGATGTATAGACCCCCCTATGCCCTACCCTTGGCTTGTAGGCTTGGACATTTGCTTTGCTTTAAGCATAATGGGACAATCCAGTTTGGATGTGAGTCTGTTACACCTCTGTCCATTACCATCTCATCTGCCTGAGGTCAACATGGAACTGTGCCCACCCTGCCCAAGATCACACAGTCATGCTGCCTGACTACATGATTGTGCAATTGTGCAATATAGCTGCAGTGGCTGTGCCATGCAGTCATCCGTCACAAACATTCACACGTTTGGAAGGCAGCTTTCCACCGAGAATGCAGGTTACCAAACTGGGCTAAATCATAGGAAAGTTCTAGAGAGTGCATAGGTAACCAGACACCTCTGGTCTGCATGGATGTCAGCCCATTAGTGCCCCCCTTCTCAAATATTGGATGGTGAAAAAATGCTGAAAAATAAAGAATCATCCAGGACAGCTCCTACAGGTATATTGGAGTTGAGCCCATTTGCTATCTATGCAGACAAGCCTAGTGGGATGAGAGTGAGGAGACAACCTAGTGGATCAGTCATGGGAATAAGAATATGAACACACACTCAGCTCAGCAATCATAAATCAAGATTGGAGACCATGTGGTAGAAAAGCACCCCCTGGGTGTTGCAAAAGTGCCCACTATTCACCACAAAGGCGCCTTTGCCATGCAAACCCCCACAGTCTAACATGCAGATAATGCATGAAATAAAGCAGTATCACATCCCCTGTACCCCTCTCCCCTCAGCATCTCTTGATCTTTAAAAGCAATGTTTAAAATGGTAAAGTCCAGTATATATTCTATGATGGGTGGGGAGAAGTATCAGATTACTATGATATATCTATACACTCATTCAAAGGACACAGGCAGACATGTCTGCTTTAAAAATACAGTCCAGCTTATTTAGCTTTGCAGTCCGATAGGGTCATCAGTAAAGCATCATGAGGGCATGCACAACACTGTATCAGCCCATAAAATGCCCAGTTCAGTTTGGGGTGGAGTTACAGGTGGATGGTGATTGTAGAGCTGCTGTTTCGCAGATATGCTGGAGGGCTCCATTGGCAGATGTGCCTTCTCTAGGCTTGAGGATTTGCTCACAGGAAGGCTTGTTACTGCACCACAAGGCTTGCAGCATCCACCCATGAGTTGGGCCTTAGAGATGGATCAGTGTTCTCCTATTTTGGGTGAGGAGGCAAAGTTTGCTGAGATTTGTGTGGCTCAGAACATCTGCGGATGATTGAGAGGAGGCCAGGGAGTTGTCAATCCTGCTGTGGCTTCAGTTCCTTGGCTGGGCAGGCCAGTCTTTTCTAGCTTTTTCTGTTTCTTGTTCCAATGTCTGTCTCACTGCTGGGTACCAAGGGTCTGGGTTGGTATGAGGCAGCTATAGTAGTGGGCCATATTGAGGATATGACAGGTGATATTTTTCAAATCTTAGAAGAGATGTATTTTCACACTTGTGGCACAAAATGACATTTCATTTCATTTAGTTTTTATTATAGGCGTGTGGCAAATCTCCAAAAAGGACCATATTTTTGGAGTTTAATGTATCTACCCTACACACAGCCACATCATACATCATTCGAAAGCTTATTTTAGGTAAGTTTAGATGAGGTATAATGTGGAGCTGTCAGGGGAGCAGTAAGCCCATGGGTGAGGTTAAACAAGGGTACCCAAAAATGAGAAAGTGTCATTTTTTTGCACAGTTCCAGAAACACTGCAACATGATTATGACTCCAGTTTTTACTGTTTAAGTTGATTTCAACACCTTAATGTGGTGTTTATTGGTCAAAGCTACCAAATGACAATATATTAAAAGATTTTTATTGGTTTTGCATTGGCTAGTACTTTTTTCCAGACATGATGAAGCTGATTAGCATGTGGCAAAAATGGCGCATATCAACATTTTGCAACATACTAAAATGAAATGTTTTCACAATGCAGATTTTTAATTGACAAAGTGTCTCACAAGTGATTATAATAGTTTTGTATATTTTCAATTGAAATTTGCTGCCCAGATCAGTCTCGCACTGAAGGTTGTGCACCAGTAGCAGTTGATTGCATGCCCATAGTTTACACTGCATAGTGGGTAGATATAAATGTATGTGAATTCCTATTGCAATGCTTCTCCATTTGTAAGCTTTTGTACATACAATGTAGCATCTACTCTGCCTTGTGGAAGGTTTTAATTTGTAATTACCAATCCATGCAGTACTAGCCTTGAACATATTCTAGAAACTGGCTTTTTAATTCAGCAACACTAATGTACAGGTCAGTATTAGTGTTAGAGATGTCAATAGACAGCTTCATACTGGGCTTCAATCAAAGTACATACTACACAAAAATGGTAGTTTTGATACTAACATTTAGAAAAAGGGCTTCAAAATATACTAAATCTGATTGGCTGTCTGTGGTACATTAACTTACAGATACTAGTGCCAATTCGGGGTGCCCCATTACTTAGCATATTCTTGGGCCCCCAAATTTTCAAACTTGCCAACCACCATGTTTGTTATCTCGTTTAGCGAGAATCACCTCGGCACACAATTTCAAACTGCCATAGCGAGACCGGTTATGTTCACCAAGAACAAAGCACCCCAACACATTTACTTACCATTGTTTTTTCATAACAACAAAAAACACATATTTTACATATTCATTTTCATATTTACCGCTCCTTTACCAAGCGACTGACAGTCTCTGACATCCACTTTTCTCCCCTCCCCCCATTACCTGGCAACAGCTAGTGTGTGTGTTCAAGAAGAGTCGCCAAGGTAAAGAAAAAAATCCTATGTCCACCCGCCCTCTCACCCTTATTCCACACTGTTCACCCCTCAGTCTGTTCAGTTGTAAACAAAAACCCCACTTGTTCACAATAACACAACTCACATCTCAGTGAAGCAAGCAGTCTCAAGCTTCCAATGTTCAGGTACTGCTTCACTCTCAGTTCACTTGCGGTCGTCTCACCACCAGAACTCAACAAGGGGCAGGCAAAACAAGAAAAGGTAAGCAGTTTTTCAGATGATCACCAGTGAGCTCCTGATGTTCCACTCCCTCTCAGTGCACCAGCGGTCATCCTACCACCACAACTCTAGCATGGACAGGCAAAAAAAACACACACACACATACACAAGGAACAGAAAACACCTTTAATCTTCACATGATATCACATAGACTTGCTTGGTATTGCACTGATAGAAGCTGTACTGGTAATATGGTGCTCTGTTCCTAATGTGTGTGTGGTGGGGGGAGAGTAATCATCACAACCAGCAGGACAGTATATGCGGAGGAACCATTTTATGTCAAAACATATCTTAAACTAATTTTTAACAAAGATTTTTTTATTAAAGTTATTTTGTTTTACACTGCCCATTTCTAAGTGCAATAATACCCTACAGAGTGGGTGGTATGGTCAATACCAGACCTTCCAGGGGCTATAATACCCTCCGCCTGTAGCATCAGGCCTTATTACACCCATGGGTGGTCTGGTATTACCCAATACTGCCCACCCTGTCAGGTATTATTGCTTGTATAGATGTAATTTATATCTAGTTTAGCACAAGTCTGTATACTTGTACAAAACGAAAATCGGTGGTAGTGGTAGTGTTAATGCTAACAATATACTTTTTGAATTTTACCTCCACAGGATAGTTACAGTATATGAAGACACTATGGCCTGGATATTCAAAGCAACTGAGCATGGCACGATAGAGTTACGCATGCGCAACTGCGGAGATGCACCATAGAGAGCTATTCAGTGGGAGCAAATGCGCAGCTCAAGTATCACTGCGCCAATGAGCAATAGAAATGTATGCATGTGCAAGGGAAGGGGGTGGACCCATGAATATGTGGCACAGTGCGATATTCAACCCCTGACAAATGGCACAAGTGAGGAGCAACTGCCAGTTGCGTGGAGCAGACTTGAGCCTATAAAAACAGGGAGCAAGTCGGAGGAGGGCACTTGCGCCAGAGGGGAGCAGGACAGAGGGAGACAGACAGGCTGTCCGAGAGAGGAAGAAGGAGACAGGGAAAGAGAAAGTGAAAGAGAAAGACAAAGAGAAAGAGAGAAAGTGTGAGAGAGAGAGAGTGTGAGAGGGAGTGTGACACACAGAGAGGCCCACCGAGGGAGTGACAGAGAGTGGGTGCCAAAAAGAGCTACCAGACTCAAGGGAAGTGAAACGGGCACCCACAGGGGTGGGTGACAGAGTCTGCAGGCATAAGCCAGCCAGGGGGAGGATATGCAGGAGGGGGCCCTGCGGGGTGACAGACACAGCCCCAAAGAGCCAAGGGGCCAGTGGTGATGGACGCCCAGGGGGGGTTACAGAACAACAGGGGCCATGGCCAGTGTGGCATTCCAGATGGAGGCTGTAATGAGGGGTGTGAGAAGGCAGGAGGCAGAGCAATGTGGGCGTGGAAGGGCCCATTGGCAGTACACTTGAAACAGGCAGTACCAGACCTGCATCAGCTTTGAGAATCACGCTGACACAGAGATTGTGGGCCAGTATCGCCTGAACAGGGCAATTTTGAGGCAGTTCTGTGAGCTGTGCAGTGAGGAGATGCAGGCATCCACCAGATGGAGCCATGCCCTGACAGTGGAGACAAAGATAACAGCTGTCATGTGCCTGCCCACCACGGGAACCTTCCAGAGACCAACAGGGGACACCACAGGCATAACCCAGTTGGCCATGTCATGACTCCGCACACAATTCCTCAGCGCCCTGCTGCCACATGCTGCAGAATGCATCCACTTCCCCAGCACACAGGCGGAGCATACAGCAACCATGCAGGAGTTCCACAGGGTAGCACGTATGCCTGGCATGCTAGGGGCCATTGACTGCACCCAGGTGAGCATCCACATGTCACCTGGCATGGAGGGAATAGCTTACATCACCAGAAAGGGCTACCCCAGCATCAACTGCCAGGTGGAGTGCGATGCCAGGGGGCACATAACCAATGTCTGTGCCACACACCCTGGGGGAGCACATGATGCCTTCATCTGGCACAGCTCAGCACTGTGCCACAGGTTCAAGAGTGGTGACATCCCCACAGGTCACCTAGTGGGTGAGTATGGCAAGACCACTGGCAGCTGGGTACAGCAGGGCATGGAAGGGGGCGGCCAGGTCAGGGGAACCGCCGAGTGTGCCGGGAAGGGCATGGGGCACAGTGACAGGGGTCACCAGGCTAACCATCTCCCCCCTCTTCACACAGGTGACAGTGGCTACCCACTCAGGTCCTGGCTGCTCACCCCCTACCGGTGCCCATTGTCCCCAGTGGAAGAGCAGTACAATGAGGCACACGCCAGCATGTGGAACATCATTGAGCGTGTGTTCGGGATGCTGAAGGCATAGTTCCATTGCCTGGACAGGTCCAGCAGTGCCCTACAATACAGACCCTCAAAGGTCTGTGGCCTATTCCTGGCCAGCTGCATGCTGCACAACATGGCCATTGACTGTGGGATAGCTGTCGAGGCTGAAGAGGGGGACAGCAGTTGGGATGATATGGGCGATGGGCCAGATGGTGGTGGGCAGCCCCCCCGGCAGAGGGATCCCCAGCTCATGAGGATGGCACACCAGCATCAGGACACAATAGCACAGGAGCACTATGGTGCACACAGATAGGTGGAAAAACACTCATGCACAGAACCGACACAGTGGCAAGGCACACAGCCATGTGTGGGCATGACCATGCACACACAGGTGCAGGGCAGGGGTGAGGCAGTGCCACATGACCACACGCAACACCACACAGCACTGCACAGCAACCAACACTCACACACCCACCCACCCTCTCACACACTGGCACCTGCAGGCATGCGACTTGGCGCTAGCATGTGGCATGGATCAGAGGCAGGGCACCAGTGCACAAGTGCAACCAGTGTTGTGAAGGCATCATCTCGCACACGCCACATGGGTCAGCGGTAGGGCAGGTGCACACATGGGCAGCATGTGGCACAACACACAGCTGCATGACCATGCCATGCACACACACACACAATGCCCATGTGCACACAGGGCAGTGGCTGCAGAAGGCAGACAGGGTGGCATGCACATTAGGTCCACCGTGCAGACACGGTGACCACGGACACGGGGGATGCTGTGCCATGGCCGCCCAGCAGACTCAGGCTGTGTAATGGCCACGGGGAGTCTGTGACCGCCCCCCAGGGGTGGGACTATGGGACTGCAACTGGGTCCTCACAGGGGTCTGCAGGCTCCCAAACAGGCCCGCACCAAGCATGCCTGGGATGCTCACAGCAGAGCCCAGCATTGACACAGATGGGCTCGCCCGACGCCGGGGCCGTGGGGTGGACATTGCACTCTGCGGTGTCTGTGGCAGTCGGCCATGCACTGTGGCAGCCAGTAGGGCAAGGCTGACTGAGATCGCATTGGCAATGCGGTCCAGGGCTGTGTTAGTGTCCTCCCGCAGGTGCTGTACGTGCTCCACAACTTGAGCAGTGCCCCTGTCATGCTGCTCGACTGCCTGGTGCACCTCTGCGTGGGAGTGCCTGCACCCCAGCCACAAGCAGCACCTGTTGCTCCATGGAGGCCCACAACAATCGGGTGTGCTTGTCCAAAGGGTCAGTGCCTAGGGGTGCATGGGCATGGCACTGACCCACTGGTGGCATATGACTGTGCTGCACGGGCCCCTCGCTCAGGTGGGTGCTGTACAGTGGGGTCCTCATGGGGTTGGGCAATGACAGGTGCTCTGGCAGTGGACACTGCACCCGGCCTCCCAACATCTCCCGCTGTCAGCTGCTGCCACCCCTCTGGCTCCTATGCACTGGCCAGTGCCTGTGCGGTTGCACTGCCACCCTGTGCCACTGTGCCTGTGCACACAGCAGTACCAGAGGCAGTGGTGGGCAGCTGTTCTACCACCAACAGGCCACCGGCCTTGCTGCCAGTGATGGTGGATGGTATGGGTGTCTCCCCCATGACAGGACCCCCGCCATCCAGGACTATGGTCATGTCGTCATCAGTGTTGGACCCGGCCCCGATTTCTGTCTCTGCAAGGAACACAGCCAGGGCCTCATCTGCCACCATGATCAGGACATCCAGCTGGATGGCGGTGGTGAGCTGCAGCCTATCGGGCCCCTGGATGCCCGTGGAGGTGGATGGCTGGTCCTCTGGGGCTGGGCAGGCTCCAACGACAGCCACAGGCACCCCTGCCACTGCATGCTGGTGAGCTGGTGCTGTAAGGGAACACAGATGCGTTAGTGCTGCCAACTCGACAGGCCCCAGCCCTCCACCCCTGCCATACCTACCATGCAGTGATGGGCTCCCTCCAGTCTGGAAGACACCCCCCGGCACACCCTCAACTATGCTGCACCACATGGTGGCTGCCACCAGTTCGTCCTGCACCGTGAGCTATGTCACGGTGGCCTGGCCCCCACCTGTGTCTGACTTGGCAGCCCATATGGACACCACCTTCTCCTTGATCCAACGCTTGTCAGTGCCCACCTTTTTCTTGCAGTCCTGTGCAGACCGCTGGTGGCTGCCCTGCTGGTTCATGGCCTCCGCAACCTCCTCCCAGGCTGCAGCCCTGGCCTAGGGTGTGCCAGTGGTGCCACTCAGCAAAGGCTCCCTGTTGAGGTATGCCTCAAACAGGGCATCTGCCTCCGCTTTTGTAAAGTTGGGCCTGTGCTTCCAGGCAGGCCCATGCTCCTCATCCTCCTCATGCTTGGACATGATGCTACCTGTGGAGATGGAGATGTGGTTAGTGGCTGCAGCGGCCCACCCCAGCCATCCTTTAGCTGTGCTGGCCGTCCCCTCAGACGGTGCAACTTACCTCTGATGGTTGCACTACCGGTCCATGGCCTGTGCTGTTGTGCAGTGCCATTATAGTGCATCACATGCAAATGAGCTGATGTGCAACGGTAATGACATGCAAATGTCCCCATTGCACCGCAGAAAGGCTGATAAGCTAATCTGCATATGACAGCTGAATATCGTGCTCTTATGCATTGTGCAATGGACTTGCTCCAGTGCATGTCATGGTGCAGTGCTGTGACATGCGCAATGTGCCCTTGGCAACGTGCATGTGCCATGGCATTGTGCTACTACCTATTGTGCAACATGCACTCGGAGCACTATGGGGGCCATTGTACCCTATGCGCCATGAACCCTATGGTGCTGGGGTGCTATTGGGCCTATGGCACTGGGGCGCTATTGGGCCTATGGCACTTGGGTGCTACTGGGCCTATGGGGCATGGTGCCTTCCAGGCCCTATTGCATAACATGCATCACGGGCCCCACAGTGTGTGTGCTGATCTCTGACCCCCACCCTGCCCTATGCCCTCTTGGAACCCCTGCTCCATGTGCCAGTGTGGCGACACCCATTCTGTGCATCTCTGGAGATGCACGATTGCCACAGGCAGTGCATCTCCTTGTGAGGTGCGCATCTCGAGCATGATGTGCATGTGTGCTATTGGGCACCATTTTGTCCTGCATCTTTGCTCTGGCACCATGGCACATCATGCAGTACCTTACTCGAGGAACTGGAGCCAGGTGGAACTGGTTAACATGGTGGCCCAGGTGGAGCCCCATGCTGCCAGCCTGTTTGGCCAGCAGCCCCTACAGTGACCCAGGACAGAGGTGTGGCAGGCCATAGTGGATTGACTGGTTCAGGCCACTGGTGTGCAGTGCACCAGGGAGCAGTGCTGCCACTGGTATGGGGACCTGGTCAGAAGGGACCCGGAGAGGCCTAGGGTGCTGTAGGTGTGTGTCCAGAGGGGCGACGTGCCATGGCCAGGTAAGTGAGCTCTAACTGCATCTGTGTACTACCACTGTTCTATGAGGTTGGCTTGGCTGCATGCCATGCCGGGGGGGGCCAGTCATTCCGTGCCCTGTGGCATGGCATTGCCAGTCACTGGGTGCACTGTGCCACTGCCCTGTGGCCTTGCCCGGCTGAGGTGCACTCTGTGCTTGGGGGGTTGGGGTAGTGGGCTCATGATGTGGCTGTGTACTGATGTGTGCCCATCTGTGTTCCCGTCCTAGGACCTGAAGACCGGAGGAGAGCCAGGGTGGCAGGGGCACCTGGTGGGCCACAGCAGGCTGCTGCAGGCCCATTGGCTGCTGGTGTGGGACCAAGCAGGCATGCCATGGTGGGACCAGTGCATGCAGCACCACAGCGGGCAGGTAGGCACTGTGCATTCCCACAATGTTGTGCAGGGTGGGTGGTGGGGTGGGGGTAGAGCCTTGGTCTCCTGTGTCTTGTGCCATGGCAGCTGTGATCAGCACATGGTGCAGTGTGCGTGGTGCTGTGGGGTGGCCATTGCATGTGTGTGGCAACTGTTGGTGGGCTGGGTGTGCATCCAGCTAACAATAGCGCCGCTGTGGTTCTGCTGCAGCACCATGCCACCTGCTTGCCTCTGTGCTGTTGAGTGGCCCTTGGGCAGTGGTTTCCAGTGCTGTGCACTGCTGTGGCTTGCTGGATTGGTGTCAGGCATAGGCCCACCAGGGTGCCACTCCAGGGGCGTGTGTTCCCACTGTCCTCTGTGCACGGGGGGGCTAGGGTGCTATGGGCACGCACTGATCACCTGTACCTTCCTCTACCATAGGTGTCCAGAGGGGTTCCCTCCTGCCTTTGTACTGCCTTCTGCTGTGGTAGATAATTTTAATAACATTGCACATCATGGAGACAGGGGATCAGACCAGGAGGTTCCTGCTTCAGGACCAGCACAGGGGGAGGCACCAGGTGTTGGCAGGATGTGGCCAGCCATGATGTTCCCCAGATCTCTTCTCACCTCTGTCCTCCCTTCCCCTACCTTCTCCCATCTACCTGTACAGGCCCTGTCCCTTGACCCCTTCCCTCCCTCCCTCACCTACCCTCCCCCTTGTTTATGACTGTTTGTACTTCTCTTTTTAAATTGTTCCATTACATATGTTACTTGTTCACCCTTCTGTGTCTGTGTCTGCTTTGCAGCTGGCAAGTGGGACCATGCTGCAGCGGTGTGGTGGGTGGCCTTTTGGTGTGCCTGTGTCATTGTGTGGACCATGCATGGTGGTGGCATGCCCTTCAGTCAGTGGCTGTGCCTTGGAGTGGCCATGGGCTGGCTGTTCAGGCTGTGTGACATGTGTGTGGTGGGTGCCATGTGCCAGGGTGTGCTTTGTTGTTGTCCAGGTGGCTGCATGCCATCCAGTGGGTGGTGGACTAGGGTGCTTGCCCCTGGATGTTGGTGCCTCCTGTGCCCTGCATCCTACACTGGGGGGCCGGCTGCATGCCTGCACTCCTTGTGCAGTGGTCACCTGTGTGCTGGCTGTGAGTCCCTGCCAGTGTTCCTGGCTGGTGCTCCCGCCTCCCTGCACTGTCCTCCCTTCCCCATTGCCTGGCCCCCTGCTGTGCCTGTGGCTGTTCCTGCTGTGCCTTGGCACATCTTCCTCTGCCCCTTATGCATCCCTGGTTGCGCTATGGTACATTTCTGGTTGCTCCCTGGTGCACCTCTCACTGCGCCATGGCACAGTGCCTGTGATATTCAGCTGTGTTGCACTGGTGCATGTTGCAGTGCACAACCATTGAATATTGCAGTCACTGCACCATTGCACAGTTGACATGCACTGCGCCGGGGTTGCGCATGCCTTTGGCGCATTTCTGAATATACAGACCTAAGGATACAAGCCTCTTAAAGCTTACATCAAAGAGAAAAAGACTCACCATACACTTTGAAAAATGTGTTATTTGTCAAGAAAATGAAAAAAGCCACCAGTTCTGGATAGAACTCTGTGTTGCTGGCACCAGAACCCAGGACAGATGAACTGTAGTGGTGTCTACTGGATAAGTTTTCTAGTTTAAATGATGTGCCACCAATACTCTAGTACAGGGGTTGCTTTCAGAAATACACAAACAAGTTGAATTTGGCACATGTCAGAGTTATATTCAATCCAGGAAAGAAAACAGACTCTGAAACTGATAAGACAGCATCATGATCACTTGCTTCTATAGTCACTAGAGCAAGCACATCCTCCAGCAATTGGTTCTGTTGCATTGTTTGCTTGAGAAAAACACACAAGAAAGACAAGCAACTTTATAAAATTGAAACATATGAGAGAGCAACCAATCTAAGGAGGCAGCACTTCAAAGAGCAGATGATGACATGTGCAGAATATCTGAGGAAGACTTGATTGTTAAGGATGCAGTTTATCGCTCAACATGCCTTTCTTCCTACTTGAGTAAAACAAATCTGAAAGCAATACCATCTAGTTCCACTGCAACAATGCAGTCACCTTATGACACTGCATTTTATCAGCTGATTGAAGAGCTAGACAAAGATCTTACAAATAACAAGAAGGATCTTCTCCTGCCCAAGCTGCTATGAAGATATAAAGCCCTGCTTCCCTCAGATGTAGAAACTGAAAGCTATTCCAGTAACAAATTATTGGCAAGATTAGAAAAACACTATGGTTCTGCAATTTCATTCCATGCACAGCATGGACAAGTCAAGTCTACCATTGTTCTACGCAGTGCAGTAACATTAGCTGATGCTATCCAAGCTGCTAGTAATCTGAAGCAGGAACTTAAGTTATCCAAATGTTTTATGGATGTTCTTCTGATGAGTGAGCCTGATGAACAGCTTTCAAATGAACAAGTGGTTTTGTATAATCCCACTTCAATCCTTCAGTCTGAACTAGCAAAAATGAAACCCTCAAACTACTATCCAAAGCTAGAGAATTGTAGTTTACAGAGGTCAGCTACTGTTGTGCCTTAATTGGTGCAGGAGTTTGTCCTTTGGTTGATAGATTAAGAGGCATATAATTCAGCCAGTGATGAGTATCATCCTTCAGAAAACATTCAAAGAAGGTGCCTCACTATTGCAGAGTGCATAGTATTTAACAGTTCCAAAATTATCACACCACTGCACATAGGCCTTGCTGCACAACTACACCATGAGTTTGGGTCTGGCAATTTAATTGACTATTACAACTTCATGGATTCTGCATCAATTATGATGAGCTGAGGGGGTTTATGACCAGTGCTGCAAAACCTGAAGTAGAAAGACTCCAAGGAGGTGTGTTCATTCCAAATGGAACTGTACCACTTCATGCTAGTGGAAATCTCATCCATGAAGGAGATGATAATATAGACATCAAAACAGGGGGCACTGATGGAAAGAATACCTTCCATTTAATGGCTAGAGTTGTATTTCAAGGACTGTCTGCTGAAAGTCCAGCATCACAAGAAATATCACTGAGGTGTGGGAAAGAAAAGTCACTTATTCTTCCCGGGCAATCAGAGTCTCTTATGCAGTGTGCAGCATTTGAAAAACCTAGAACACAATCAGAAATGACTCAACATGAAAAGTACTTAAGAAAATAAACTCCTGTCACCTACAAGTGAGAGCTGCCTGAGATCTCTCCTGGTGTTTTTTTTTTAAGACTACTATATTGTGATGTCCTACCAATACCACATGACATTGATATTGTTCACACTCAGGTGATTCCATTTTGACTGGTTTCAACCACAAGCTTGCCACAAAGAAAAGCACCTACACAGCAATTGCATATGCACCTATTGTGGATGTCAAACCATCTGACATGGCCACAGTCTATAATACAATGCTGAAATGTAAGGAAATGTCAGCAGCTCTAGGCCAGCAGTATGCTGTTCAGACCATGGATCAGCAGCTGTATGCTGTTGTTCAGCAGGTAAAATGGACTCTCCCAAATGAACTTGGTACCAGTGTGATTCACCTGGTTGGTTTTCACATACTATGTTTTTTTATTGCATACACTGGCAAATTTTGGGGAGACGCAGGATTGCTAGACCTTCTTAATGATTCTGATGTATATGCAGCTTGTACAGAGAGCAGATCAAATGCTTGCTGGTAAGCAATTCAAAACATGCTCTATATGGCTTGACTCTAGCATTTGAGGCCTTGAGTGCTCTGAAACTTTCTTCATTTGTTAAATGATGTGAGCAGGGAGGAGGTACTCATAGAGTTCCAGCATTTGTCTGGCAAATGTTGACTGACACTCAAAAGATGTTTGAGTTTGATGACATTGAGTACTTACAGCATGTCATTAAAGAGCTTGATGATGCTCTAACTCAACTTATACTACCACTACTGGATGAATTTCAGACATGGGGGTATGCTCAGTCTCCTACATTCAAGTTCTGGGATAATTTTTTTCCGGGTTATGCAGATACTAATTCTAAATGTCTGTGCAGAGCGAGAGGGTGATTGGAAACTTCATCTACACACACCGCATGCCATGCTTCCATACTTCTTCACTGCAAACAGGCCCAACTATGCCAGATGGATTCCAATCTACATCCTTGATATGCTAAATCTCCCTGAAGAAGTACATAGTGCCTTTGAATCTGGGGGAATTTGCTGTGCATCAGACTCCTGATTCTTTCAATATAATTTGGAGTGACATGGGAACAGAGAAAACTATCACTAAAGACTCAAGGGTCAGCAGTGGGATTGTAGGACTGACAAGAAAGAAGCCAACCCTTGTCAGATGGACCCTCACAGGACATGTTCTGAGTGAATACGCAAAAGCTATGAGAGAAACACGTGGTCTATCAACAAGTCGTGAAGACAAAGTCCACAAACAAGTGCTTGCCTCTGTACTGAAGAGGGATGAAGAGCATGTTACAGCCCTTACCAACCATGTTATCAACAATATGATAAACCCATTTGACCCTCACTCACATCCAGAGGTGCTTATCAACATATCTACTGTACTGCATGTAACATCAGATGTACAAAAGTCTCTACTAAAAATAGCAGATGTTAGTGAAGAACAAACAGAGAGATTTGTGAGAGGTGCACTTGATTCTGATGAAGCACATAGCTTCTTCAGCCCCAACAAGAAATATGGTATCAGAACATTTGCTGACATGGCCAAGAAGACCACATTTAAGTCTGGCAAGGGAGGGACAATCACAGCAGCTATCAGTCCAGAAATTGTTTTTGGCAGAGCCTTGTCCTTAGCAAGATGCAGAGATTATGTTTCATTGGCAACTGTTCTTTGTCACCCAATAGGACCTGTGCCTGTGTCCCCCTTTCATGCTGCTGGAACAATGAGAAAAACAGTCAAAACTGAATTAGGGTATCAGCTGGAAGCTCAAGCTGAAAGCATCCACAAGCTATGAGGATGCAACAAAGAAACCACAGTGTACATCAGAGATGCCATGGATGTCATTCAAACGATGTCTGAAGACAAATTCCACACATTCAATTAATTGGCTGCTGAGTACTTGAAGCAGTTCCTAAAAAAAATTGACAAAGCTAATTCTGTAATCGAAGTCTTTGACAGATATGACAATAGTAACTCTGTGAAAACTGCAGAAAGACAACACCAGGCAGGATCTAAGGTTGGATGCAAGCAATACCAGGTGACTGGGGAAGCCCTGTGCCTCCATGGAGAAAGTTTCTAAATGAAGCATCCAACAGCAGTCACTTGCGAAATTCCTCTGTGAATATATGGTTCAAAATGCACCTTAGAGTGTAGGATCACACCCAACACAAACACTCCTTCCTGCTGAAGGCTTTTCCAATGGAGAAGTAGCAAGCAAGCAAGGTCCATCACCAGTAGAGGTGTTGAAGAAGCCCAAGACTTGTACAGTACTCAAGAGGAAGTGGACACAAGGATGCTTCTGCATGCTGTATGTGCCAGTATGGCTTTTGGGCCTCTTGGTGTCAAAGGAACCATAGTAATTAGGTCACATGATACAGATGCATTTGGTCCTTGCTGTTCACTACTTTCCAAAAATGGAACACATAGATAACGTGGCTAGAAACAGGCACCATTGCCAGCACAACTGACAAGCATCGCTTCATACCTGTGCATGCAATTTGTGATGCACTCACTCCTGACTTCTGCAACATATTTCCTGCTGTACATGCATTAACAGGATGTGACTCTGTGTCATCCTTATTTGGTACTGGGAAAAAATCTGTTTAATGTTGTCAGAACAAAGGGAGCTTACCGCTTCACAGATCTTGCCAAATTGGGAGAGAGTGACGAACAAGCGGCAATTTCCACAGCAAGAAAGTTAGTAACAGTGCTGTATAACCAGCACAAGAAAGAAAAGGAGACTCACAGAGACATGAATTGCTTGCACCTCAAACTAGCCATCAAAAAGGACAAGTCACTGGCCAAACTCCCACCATATGAAGACAGTTTTGAAGAGCATGTCAAAACAGCATCTTGGCAAACAAAGATTTGGATGCCTTCACACATAAATAAACCAGATATTGGATCACAGTTACAACATGGATGGAAAAATGTGGATAATGAATTATTTCCTGTATTAAGGGATCCATTGCATCTGAGCTTCTAAAAAGACCGTATTTGTGCCTGTACCAGTAGTGGTCACTGCACAATCAACTGTGTCTGTAGTTACAACAATCTTGCTTGTACAGAACTGTATATATGCTAAGGCAATGAAGACTGTGGTAACCAACGCACTTTTGACAGAGATCACGATGATGAACAAGATGATGATGATGTTGACTAGAAATGTCACTAGCGCTATTACATTTCAATGATAACTGTACACATTTATTATTAGATTTTGTTTTACCCTTTAGATTGTTCTTGTGATGCTTTGAGGTCACAAAGAAGTCTTATTTTATGTCTTAAAATAATTCATAGCATCATTAAACTAACAGAAACAAATGCAAATATTTCAAAATGGTCATTCTAATGTGTTGAGGGTGTCATTGTTTGGCCCCATTTCTATGGTAACAGCACCACTTGACAGCTCCACATCATATTTCTTCTTAAAGTAGACATAATAAGCTTCTAAATGATATATGGTGTTTGTGTGTGTGTACACGTGCGTGCGTGTGTATGTGTTTAGAGAGGGTACATTAAGTTAACCAAATCAGTGGTATCTGCCACTTGCCTATTAATCAGGTAAGATGTACCAGACAATCATTTGACTATTTTGAGGCACAACTGCTAGAAGTGCAACTGAAAACAATGTAGTATGTGACAATGTTTCAGCCAATATTCTACAAATGCCGCAGGTAATGTTTATAATAGGGAATCGTAAAAAAACTGGCTTGAAAATTTGGGCTCAAAATTAAACAAAAAAAATGATTATTAAGAAATGCTGTGTGTGTGTTGTGCCAGCCTTTTCCCCAGTTGGGAGTACTTTGTGATCCCATGCCAGTGAACTGAGTTCAGGGTTGGGTCAGTGAGTCAGCTGGACAGGCTTAGGCTGGGGGACTGCACTATCATGCGGCACCATCCCCCAGAATGTGAAGAGAATGGGCAGGGTTGCCTGCATGGACCCAAGTATCATATAGTGAAGATAAATCTTCTCTTGTCATAGGGCCCTGCTAGACAGTACACACATTCTTGACTTCCATGCATAAAGAGGTCCACAGGCAGATGGACTTTTCCTTTGTGCAGGGCCAAGAGGGACCTGCATGTCTGCATCTGTTCACACAGATCCTGAGGATACAATTCCAGTATCTCAAAAAGAAAGAGTGACACAACAATTCCAGCTCCTAGGAGACACAACATTCAGTGCACAGAACCACTATGGGATACACAAATACAAAGAAAACTGAGGAGCCTCCACCCTACCACTCCAATGTGGAGGACTAGCACCTGAGCTTGTGTCAAGAATTCAGATTTATGTCAATATATATCTGAGCATCCTATGTAGAAAATTGTATTCTAGGGCACCTCAAAGAAAAACTGTCCACACCAGCAGTAATCAGAATTTAACAGCTCAAAGTTTACTTCTCATAAATTGTTTGTGAAAACCACTTCCATGACATCAGCAGTTCCAGTGCATCAGAGAGAGACAGCATATAAAGCATAACTTGAATTCATGTAATTGGCATGTAGCACAGGTAAAGCAATGAGATAACTTATTTACGATGTGTATTGGTCCCAAAGAAAATTTTCAAACACCATGCATGAGCAGATGCAGTCAAAAACCAGAGTTTGAGAACAATGCTAGAATAATTAGTACATGTTCAATGGCAGATTTCAGACATACTCGCTGTTGTTCAATAAAAAAGCCAGCTTAATTAAGTGCATATTTCAAATATAAGTTCCGTTCCGACCACATCTCCAGAAGGACATAGACAGAGTAGAGGCAGTCCAGGGAAGGGCAACTAAAATGGTGCCGGGTCTGTATCATAAACCATATGAGGAGAGACATAAGGACCTCAATATGTACACCCAGGAGGAAAGGCGGGAGAGGGGGGATATGACAGAGACTTTAAAATACCTCACATGTATACATAAGGTACAAGAGGGAAGCACTATTCAGAAAAAAAGAAGCTCAAGAACAAAGGGTCATGCCATGAAGCTGGAGGGGGTAGACTCAGGGAAAACGTGAGGGAATTCTTCTTCATGGAAAGACTGGTGGATGCCTGGAACAGCCTCCTAGTGGAGATGGTGGGGCCAAAAACTGTTACGGGTTTCAAGAATGCATGAGATAGGCATAAGGAGACCTTAGTGGATAGGAAGGAGGGGTAAAGCTGGAGATCAAGTAGGGTCTGCAGAATTGCAGGTAGGGAAAAATGGACAGACTAGGTGGGCCAAACAGTCCTTATCTGCCATCAAATTCTATGTTTCTATGTTTCTAATTCAAAAGTGCAAATAGCAGATGATTTTTGGGAAAAAAAAAAACAAAATAGTGCCAGCTGTTTTTGAAAAGTGCTTGAAGAATGCAGGTCAGATAAAGTGCACTCACAACAGTGTTATAAAGTACTTAACCTCAAATGTTTACTGTGCAAAGATATGCTGGGTTTTGATAGCGAAATCAGAAAGTCCAGGGGAAACAAGAACTGGTCCCATAGACAGGTGGCAAATATAGTAGGAGGTAGAATTAAATCAGGTTCAAGATATTAAGATTACCTATAATGCTATACTGATGGTAAGTAAAAGTCAGGAACTTGCTGGCTTCAGTAGCAAATAATCATTTAGTAGCCAATGCTTTGGGACTTCCCTTCAAAGTTTTTATAATTAACTGCCAAATATAATAGCCTTGCTAGCAAGCTTAATAATAAGTAGCCAATGCTTTGAAGCATCACTTCAAGGTTGTTACAATTAAATGTCAAATAGAATAACCTTGCAAGGCAGGCTTAGTAATAAGTGGGGAGTTTGCCATTCTTTGTCTGGATTTACCAGACCGAGTTTGGTATACTGTATAATAGGTTGTCAGTGAAAAGGGCTAGCAGAGCAAAGCAGAGTAAATAGAGGGCTTGACGTGTATGCTAATGTAAAATCACAGCATTGTAAAATGGGGCACAATTCTTAAATCTTCAGTCTCTGATTTATAACTGCATTTATTGCACTAACAAATTCATTGGCAGAGTTCAAAACCAGATACTGATAAGCTTAGGGTAAACAGTATTGATTCACCTCCTGAACACAGTTACCAAACATAATGTTTTTTTCAGAAATACCGTACGTTTACTTACTGGACTAGGCTTGTATATTGCAGTTGCAGGCTTGGCTTGGCAGTCCTAGTTTCAAAACATCATGGTTGTTGCCTTGGTAGTTGAAGTAAGATAAGAGCCATAGAACCAATGCAGAAAGAAATCCAAAAACATAGAACAATGTAAAATGCTAAGAAATGCTTACAGACGGTGAGCTGAATGTGGACAGAATCCCAGCAGTGCTGTTGCCAATGCAGTTCTCAAAAAGAAAGGAAATTCTTTGCATAAAATGCATTACTGCACCAATTAGGGTTCAACTTAATGGTACAAAAGTGGGCAAAAGTGGCATTAGGTTTCCAACCCTAACTCCCCACCCCCAGCTAGCAAAAGGACACCACACAAGCAACCTCAGACAACCATCATCAGGTAAGACAAACAACATACGACTGTTTCCAGATGACACAAACACAGTAGCAGTGATGTGCTACCTTCATGGATTTGTATATGTAGCTGCATAAGCACAGGCCATAGGGTCTGTGCTTCTGCAGTCAAACCTGTGTGTGCATGCCATATAGTGTGCATGAGTACCTGTGGTTGCATAAGTGCAGGCTCTATGGGGGCCTGTGCTTCTGCAAACAAAAGTACTGTTGCAATGTGGGTATCATGGTTTCAGCTTCAGATCTAGAAATTTTCAAGGGGTACCAGTTTTGTCTAGGGAGTGGCACATTCCCTGAAAAAATAAAATATCACCTTTGAAAGCTCAGATTAAGTTAAAACAGCTACTTTTTGTAGGCCTAATGGGGTAGTGGGTCCTACTTTGCTACATAGCTAGATCCATTACTGCATGGTTTTCTATATGTTGCTGCATAAGTGCAGACCCTACAGGGCCTGCCCTTCTGCAGCCAGAATTCAGTGCATATGCTTACAGCTATGGCTGCAGAAGTGCAGGCCCCTCAGTGGTTTGCATGTGTGCAGACAGCACTGTGTGTACATCTTACAGTGCTGATGAGTACCTGTGGCTACATAGGGGCCCATGCGTCTGCAAAGGAACTCTTCTAATTTGGGTATCATGAATTTGTATCTGTGGCCGCAGGGCCCTGTGCTTCTGCTCACAGAAGTAGTGTTGTCATTTTGGTATCATGGAATTCTATCTACAGTCAGAAGCGACTACATATATCTTGCAGTTTGCATACCACAGATACAAATCCAAGAAGCTAGCACATCAGTGCTATTACATATGTGTCATATGGAAACAGTTGTATGTTTGCATTACCTGATGATGGTTGTCTGTGGTTGCTTGTGTGGTCTTGTCCTTTTGCTGTTTGGGGGAGTGGCTAGTTAGAGTTAAGAACCCTAACACCACATTTCCCTACTTTTGTGGCATTAAGTTGAACCCTAACAGTTGCAGTAATGCAGGTTTTCTTTTTGCAAAAAATATATATAGTTTCTTTACAGATGGAGTCTGTTGATACCATCTTCACGAGGATGTCAAGTATTTAGATGGCAAGAGGGTGACCCCCCCAAAGTGTGGGGCTTACCTTAGGCTACTTGGACCCAAGCCTAAAGTGTAGCTGTGCCATTATGCTCTTTCTGGGCACTAAGGATGCGGACTCTGGCAAGGGGACAGATGGAGAGCTGCAGGAGAGGTAGGGGCAGGAATTCTTGGGTGTCTTCTATGCCATTGGTAAAGCCACTCTCACCACACATCATAGGCAGCTGCCTGACACCAACAAGTAGCATGATCAGTGCTCAACAAGGATTCCTCAATTAATAACCCTGACTGACTGAACACTAAACATATTTATGTGCTAATGGGGGGGGGCACAGGGCACTGTCACTTTAGTACACCCTGATCCCCACCACTACAACAACGGGGGGGGGTCAGGGGCTGCACTTCAACCAGTCAGCCTGTAGAGAGTGGAAAGAGAACCACAAAGTGCTCCTGAGACACAGGGAGCCTGACTTTCAAAGGGTGATGCAGGACTTGCATCAAACACAATTTTTTGGCTCAGCTGTGCCAAACACCTTTGTTGCAACTGTGCCCAGTTTTGGTAGGTCGGGTGCAGTTAGGACACTTTACCCAATTTATGACAGCTTTTGCCAAATATTTGGTTCAAGCTCCATAAAAAGGGTATCTGGGATTGCTGCAAGCTGGACCAGAAAAGTTGACCTTACTTGTGGCAATTGGTGCAAGGGATGGACAATCCTGATTGCCAGCCAGGTGAACACTGCAAGCTCCTTATACCATATGTTTGGCACACAGGGGGCTTGTGGCATTTGGGGCCATCTGAAAATCTGTCCCAGGATGACTAAATTAATCCTGGTACTAGTTTCTAGCCAATCATCTATCAAGTGACAAATCTCCAGCCCTACCTCAAGTGACTGGCGGCTCAGTGGATACTAGAGAGCTGACATTCCATGTTGAGCAGCAGGTGTGGTGTCAGAGTCCAGCCAATCTGCATGTGACTGTGCTGGGAGACAGACTGAGTCTGCATGTGCCTCCAGGGAGAAGCAGATTGGTGCCTGTGTTCTGAGAGATAGCTGAAGCTATGCTGATGCTGCAGAGACAGATCACACACCTGGGAGAGATAGAGAGAAAAATAAGAAGCAGAACTCCTGCTGAGAAATGGAAGTAATCATGTACTAGCTCAGCATGAACTAAAACTGACAGCAGCAGCAATTGAGTGAGAGACTTTGCTATGCTGCAGCCCCAATAGCTGAAATGTGACCACATCTATCCTGGGAAGCTGCTCAGCCAGTACCAAGACTGGATGCCAGGATGTGGTGTGTTGGCTAGGTAGGATCGAGTTTGACAGGTTGAGCCTAAAAAGACTGTCTGCTGAATGTGAAGGTCAGGAGTGGCCTGGATGGGACCATAAAACAATTGTTTGCACCAGCCAACACCATGAATGAATGGTGACATATTTTCTTCTAGTGAAACCTGATTGACTGAGTTTCAGTAAATTAGGTTTTACTAGGAGCATAGATGTCACCATTCCCATGCCATTACCAATATGGAGACAGAACACAGTGGATGTCCTGCACTGGAGGATGGTTTTCTTAGTTTACAGGTCATGGGGAAATGGATTTTGTGGGGTGCTGGTGGGGGGAGAGGTTGATGTGGATGCCAGAGGGAGGATGTGTGGGTGTTCTTAATCTGAACCATTGGGGTCTGGTCAGTTGGGGGAGGTGGGGGAATTGTGTTTTGGGCATTTAGGTGGGGGAGGGTAAAAGTATATTTTTCATAGAAATTCACCAAGGCAGAGGAAGGAAGAGGGAGGAGGAAGGACTGTGGTAGCATGTAATAGGAGTGGGACATAAAAATGTCTCTGGGAGGTGGTAGGATGTTTAGAAATTAGACACAGTGGGTGGAGGAGAGAGAATTTTACATTCTTTTTTTAAAGACAAAGGCAGGAAGAGCCAGATGGACTGCAATTTGCATCATTTCTTCATTGGCATAGTGCCTATTTCATCCAGTGAAAACTATGCAAATTGCCTACTTTACCTGTGAATTGGCATTTATTTCACATAGGTTCACCACATGAACTTCAGCAATTCGCCGTGTGAAAACTATGCAAATTGTGATCATAGGTGAATCAAAGTTGTTGAAATTTGTGCAATTTCATCCATCCCTTGCTAAGCAGCAGTCTCACTTTAGATGCAATCCTGAATTTTCCTACTGTTATAGCTGAAAGGTCTGAAGCACAAAGATCCATGTGAGGTGTGTCGGGCACAGCCTTTTGCAGGTGCAGCGTTTAAATTAGAAATATTTTAGTCGGGCACTCTTACCTGTAGAGTTGTAGGTAGAGAAACTGTCATCTCTAGGTTATGGATCTCTCCTATAGTATTCAGTGGAGAAGGATGACACAGATGTAGTTACTCACACAATTTTGTAAGAGGTGGTAGAACTGAGTTCCTGTGGGTTTCTACCCAATTTAACCCCCCCCAAAAAACTGTAAACTGCTGTTAACCTGCTTATCTGACACTCTGAATGGACTTATATGAGGGGAAATGCATTTTAAAAATCAGCTGTCTAATATCCTTGGCTTAAGAATGATATTTTTTGGTATTTACCCATATGTGTATTTATACTGTATATTCTTGCAAAAAACTTATTGCACCTGCAGTACGGGAAGTCAATAAAAACTTGAACCTGAACCATTTTAACCACTGGACTAGTGGGCTATGAGCCTGACAGCTCCTGGTTTTCAGATCTGTACCTCAACTGATTCACTCTAGTAAATACAAGGCAGAGAAAGAATGCTTCACTGCAGTGAGGGTTAACCTCTGAAAAAAGGAAACTGGGTTTACTAGTCCTGCAGAAAGCATAAAAATCTGGTGGGTTCACCCATAAGGTGTAGCATGAGGAAAGCACTTACTTGATATTTCCCACAGCTGACCTAAAGAACTTGCAGAAAGCTTCAAATCATAAAAGTACTTAGGCAAAAAGTATTTTTGATGCATTTTTAAAAAGTAAAATCCAATGTCTCATCGCTCCTGGATTAAAATTTACTTTTTAAGAAAGAATACTCTATAATGGATCAAGCAGCTGTAAGTACATGTAATATGATGGAACTTATATGAAGAGGTTGAGTAGGTTAGATGAGTTATTTATATGATTATAACCTGAGAGGATATGACCAACATTGATTTACTGCAATGCATAACTAAACTCCTTGCTTTTTATTTTGGTTGAGGGAGATTACAGAGAATGCTGACTATGACAATGTTTATGATGTAATTTATCTAGATTTCCAGAAATCCTTTCATAATGTTCCACATGACATGTTATAAATTAAGCTAACAGCTGCAAGGATTCATGGTAGAACATGGGAGTGGATACAGGATTAGTTCAAAAGCATAAAATAGGGAATACTTGTAACAGGTGCAATACCAGACTGTGGGAGGATTCATTGAGTGGGGTCCTACAAGGGTCAATACTTTCTAACCCCTGTTGTTAGTCCATATAAATAACCTGAAAACAGAGACTAACGTTAAGCTGGTTTATGTTACTTCCAATAAAATACTGGAAAGAGGATTGGAAGGGACAAGATGCAGTCCAGGAAACTTAGAACAATGTCTGTCTAATTCTTGCTCCCAATATTTCTTATTGTATGTTCTAAAAATTATTCTGTGTGTGAGCCCAGGACCCTTGATGTAACCCCACCCCCCCCAACACACACACACGCCCACACCTTCCAGGGGAATGGCTGGGGTTCTAATGTTGTATACCCTGGGTAACTGAATTTAATAGTGCAGTGCCTTCACGTGGTGTAGTCCCTCACAATATCTGCTGGCATTCAGAACGTTACTCCCATGGAAATAAAATATGACCTGGCCCACACAAACCACAATGCAATGACTCAATAACCAAATTTATTTATTTATTTCAAAAGTTTTACCAAGAAAGACATACTGAGCAGGTTTCAGCTCTTTTCTAAATGTGTGCTTGGGAGAGGAGGGAGGAAAGAGTACAGTGCAATTTCAAAATAGAATGTTCAGAAAATGCAATAATATGGAAATAAGTATAAACAAGCATTTGTCAATGCCGAATGTTCGGCACTGGTATTTCTGTTGTACCTGGTCTTGCTTGTACACATTTTTACTATATATTTACCCAGGATGGAGCAGATGAGATGCAGTGTCTCATTTTCAGTGGTGTCCTGCTTTCACACTTTGTTAGATTGTACTTACCCAGGATAGGGCAGCTGAGAGGCAATATTCTACTTTTAAGTGGGCTCCCACAGTTTTATCCCAAATGTCCAACAGTCTTTTTATGGCATGATGTTATGATCAAGACAGGTGGTATTTTTCCAAAAGGTGATTTCACTGTGTGACTGTGGAAAGAAGTTTCAGAGGGGATTTGAAAAATGACACCTGCCATGTTCAGAAGGTGGGGTAACACAAGGGACATGTTGCACACTAGGGGCCAAAATCTGCAAAATATAAAGTTATGAGTAAATGGAACAATTTGTTTCCTCATAACTTAATTGGTTTTCACATTTTTATCCAAAATGTTTCAACATAATCTTTTTATGACCACTCCTTCTGAGCATGACAGGTGTCATTTATAAAACAATGGCTGAAACGTCATTTTGTACCTCAAGTGTTAAAACACATTTTGGGTAGGATTTGAGAAATGACAGCTATCACATCCATGAGGTGGTGTGAAAAAATGGCTATGGTGAAAAGTTTGGGTCAAAATATTAAAAATCACCACAGTTACGAGCATGCGTTGAAAAATTGCAATGTAGACTCATAACTTTGCTGTGTTCTCATATTTTTACCCAAATTTTAAACATAGGCTTTTTATGACCCCACATAGCTTTCTTCTGAGCCCACCTCATGACCAAGGGCCACTAGTGCGAAACCCCATTTTGGCCAGGATTTGAAAAATGACAGCTGTCACATTCATGAGGTGCTGTGAAGAAATGGTTATGTTAAAAATTTGGGTTCGAAATATAGAAAATTACTAAAGTTACGAGCCTGGGTTTGCACATTTCAACATAGAAACATAGAATTTGACGGCAGATAAGGACTGCTTGGCCCACCCAGTCTGCCCATTTCCCTACCTGATGGATAAGCTGCAGATTCTAGTTAATCAACAGCTTACTTCCTCCTGCCCCCCACTAGAATTGTCTTATGCCTGTCCCATGCATTCTTGAATACTTCCACTGTTCCTGACTCCACAACCTCCTCAGAAAGGCTGTTCCATGCATCCACAACTCTCTCTGTGAAAAAATACTTTCTAACATTACCTCTGAGCCATCCCCCTTCTATCTTCAAATTGTGCCCCCTTGTTCTTGCACATCTCTTCTTCTGAAAGATACTACCCTCTTGTACCTTGTTAATTCCCTTGAGATACTTGAAAGTTTCTATCATGTCCCCCCTCTCCCTCTTTTCCTCAAGGGTATACATATTAAGCTGCTTTAATCTCTCCTCGTATGTCTTCTGGTGCAGACCTTGCACCATTTTGGTCGCCCTCCTCTGAACAGCCTCCACTCTGTCTATGTCTTTGCAGAGATGGGGTCTCCAGAACTGGACACAGTACTCCAGATGGGGTCTCACTAACTGTCTGTAGAGAGGGATAATAACATCTTGTTTTCTACTATTGATGCCTCTTCCTATGCATCCCAGTATCCCCCCAGCCCTCCTTACTGCCTTCTCACATTGCTTGCCCACCTTTAGGTCATCTGATATAAATACTCCTAGGTCTCTTTTGATTTTTGTTGTTGTTATTAACTCACCCGCCATTGTGTACTCTTCCCCTGGGTTTTTGTTTCCCAGATGCATTACCTTCTACTTCTTTGCATTGAATCTGAGCTGCCACGTATTTGACCATTCCTCCAACCTTGCCAAGTCCCTTTTCATTCTTTCCACCCCACCTTGTGTATCAACCCTATTGCAGATCTTTGTGTCATCTGCAAAGAGGCATACCTTTCCTTCCAGGTGCTTTCTAATGTCACTTAAAAAATTATTAAAGAGGACCGGTCCCAGTACCGAACCCTGCGGTACCCCGCTAGTTACCCTCCTTTCTTCACTGTGCACTCCGTTTACTATTACCTTTTGCGTCCTGTTGTCCAGCCAGTTTTTTATCCAGACTACCACCTTGAGACCCACTCCAAGGCTGGCTAACTTGTATATTAATCTTTTGTGTGAGATTGTGTCGAATGCCTTGCTAAAATCTAGGTAGGCCATATCCACAGCCCCTCCCTGGTCTACTACTTTGGTCACCCAGTCAAAGAAGTCTATTAGGTTCATCTGACATGACCTTCCTGCTGTGAAACCATGCTGCCTTGGGTCCTGTGCCCCACTGGCCTCTAGGTACTCAACAATTCTTTCCTTCAGAAGTGATTCCATCATTTTCCCTACCACTGAAGTCAAACTAGCTGGTCTGTAGTTTCCTGCCTCTGCCCTGCTCCCACTTTTCTGAAGTGGAATCACGTTTGCCTTCCTCCAGTCCTCGGGTACCACCCCATCCTCCCATGATTTGTTAAAGAGAGTAGTCAGTGGTGTTACTAGTTCTACCCTTAGTTCTTTTAGTATTCTTGGGTGAATCCCATCAGGCCCCATTGCTTTGTCCACCCTCAGTTTCAAGAGTTCTTTTCAAAACCCTTTCTTCTGTGAATGGACTGGTATCAACCCCCCTATTCAGAGTTTCTCCCTTGTTTGGTTTAGGCATCTCCCCCTCCTCATCTGTTGTGAATACCGAGCAGAAATATTCATTCAGTATCCCTGCTTTTTCACTGTCACCCTCTGCCCACATTCCCTCCCCTTTATTAAGTCCCTGTATCCCTCCCTTGGTCTTTCTTCGCTCCCTAATGTACCTATAAAAGTTTTATCCCCCTTCTTAACAGAGTTGGCTATCTTTTCCTCAGTTTGTGCCTTTGCTATTCTGACTGCCTTCCCTGCCTCCTTCTGCTTTAACTGATAAAGTTCTCTGTCCTGCTCCTTCTGTGTTTCCTTATATTTCCTGAATGCTATCCTTTTCTCCTTAACCGTCCCTGCCACCTCTTTTGAGAACCATAGTGTTTTTCCTCCATTTTGTTTAATTGATTTGCTTCACACAAAGGCTTATTGCCTCTGCGATGGCTGTTTTGATTATTCCCCATTGTTCCTCCACCCCTCCTTCTTGCCCATTTGCTAGTGCTTTTCTAAGGCACTCTCTCATTTTCCCAAAGTGGGCTCATAACTTTGTTGTTTTTTAATATTTGCACCCCAAATTTTCAACATAGCCTTCTTATGACCCAACCTCATAAACAAGGGTGGAGAAAATTTTCAACTCCTGCCCAAAAGGTGATACCATGCAGCGACAGTGAAATCACCTTTCTGGATAGATTTACCTAATTTCATTGCCATTGTTTAAGGGGTGGGGTCACAAAAACAGGCATACTGAAAATCTGGGACAAAATTATTCAGAAATTACCTTTTTATGTCACTAAGTTCAAAACCCCATTGAAATACATTGAATCGCATGTTTCCTCAGTTTGTAGTCTTGCATTGAAAAATGAAGACGTGTCTCTAGTCAAGACAGAATTATGACACTGGATCCCCGGTGGGTATGTAAGGCTTGGGGAAGGCAGGGGTGAGTCTTGAGTGGAGGGTTGGGTGGGGGACAGTAACAGCAACAGACATCAATGGACAGTTTTCTTTTAGAGTGGTTCTTTAAAAACTATGTGGGATGGTTTTCTTTATTTCAGATCATGACACTGGGAGATTGGGCACCCCCAGTGTTGGTGTTATGTTTGGCAGCACCAGGGGTGGGCTCCCAGGTGCTGCAGAACTAAAACAGGCAGGTTAGGGGGTAGCAGCTGTCATGGGGGATTGGGCATCTCCATGCTGCAATATTAACTTCTCTGTGTGGGCAGCACCTTTTCCATGAGGAAGGGATAAGGGACAGGATGATTTTAAAGGGCAAAACTAGGGACGTTCCTCATAATTAGGGATAGTTGAGAGGTAAGGCCATACTTTTTGGTAATATTCAACTTTAGTAGCAGTTACCATAGCGGCTGCAACAGACATTGATGTACAATTTTCTCTTTTTTCAGGGTGAATTTTACAAACAAAAAAAAACGATCAGAGATCGTTTTTTTTATTTTAGGTGGTGACACTGGGGGGATTGGGCACCCCCAGTGTCAGTGTTATGTTTGTGTGTGTGTGTGTGTGTGGTGGGAGGTGCTAAGTGGGAGGGTCAGGTGGGGGGACAGTAAGGGCAGGGCAGCAACAGACATTAATGGACAGTTTTTCTTTGTTACAGGGTGTAGCAGGCTGATCATGACAAATCAGCTGTGCTTGCTGGATGGCGGTTGTGTAGATCAAAGAAAGATCTGACCTATTATTTGGTCAGCTCTCCCCTTTGAAATACACAAAGTTTCCACTCAGCAAGCTAGAACAGTGTCATGATCAGCCAAGCAGATGATTGATGTGACACTGACGAGCCCCTTGCAGATCCCTCTATTAGACTGACAGTGTCATACCCCTCAAAAGCCCCTCTCATAACAAAATGTTCACTGCACTGCCAACATAAAAATAAGCAATTCACAGGCAGTTGCTTCTGAGCAAGAATTATGCACTGTAATAAACTGCAGAATAAGAACAATATGCACAACAGTGTTCAGCAATGCAATCCTAAGAAGAGGTGGGGTGGTGGCTGAAAAACGGGGGGGGAGGGCTGTACTAGAGACAGTGTAGGGTGGAGGTCAGCTGACAAATGTCCAAGTCCCAGTGTCCAAAGCAACTACAGGAGTGAGTAGTGAAATCATGGAAGAGATATTTCAGAGCACAACGGAAGGTGCAGAACAAATGGAAGGAGGGGAGATAGCACCAGAGTTTAAGTAAGCAGAAAGAGAAGGCAGCTTGACCAGCTAAGTATTTCATTGGAGGAAGAGTGAGAGATAGAGAGCCAGAGTTGCAAAGGGAGTAGGAGGTAGTGGGGGAAGAGAGAAGAGAAGCAAGATGAGAGGGAAGGGACCCAAACCAACATTTGAGGATAAGGGAAGCACAGAGGACAAGGCACCTGTCATAAAGGGAGGGGAGATGGGGAAGAGGGAGGTGTACAAAGAACATTGGTGAGTGTGCTGGGGTTTGTCGAGGGCAAATCAACAGAGGGAGTGAAAGAGGGAGTCCAGTCTGGCTAAACTGAACTTGGGAGCAGCACTGTAAATGATGTCACCATAGTCAAAAGTGGGTGGTATCACCTTTGAGATGCTCTCTCTGCAGGCAGGATGTGGAATGCTCATCTTATTCATGCAAAGTGCACCACGTTTGGGGTGGAGCTACTTGTGGATTGTGTCCACATGATAAAGGTAACAATACAGCCAGACCCTGGAGGACTTTTTTAGTTATTTATGCATTTATTTATTTGTTTGTTGAGACAGAGAAACATGTCATAGGCATAGGGGATGGAGGTGGAAAGTACAGGCTCCATCTGGATGTTTGAGGAGAGGTAGATGGCTGCTCCACAACCCCTATTTACTCAATTCTGTTGAACAATGGTGAAACTGGCAATTGCAGCTGAGGAATTGGGGATTCTGGGTGACAGCCAAGACTCCAAGATCACCAACACATCAGGCTTGAGGTTAACTATGTGTGGTTACAACTAGTCAGTCTTAAGGAGAAGGCTGCAGATACTGAAATGGGCTACTCTCAGACCTTTGGGGTGAGGGGATGACAGGGCAGGGCCTAGGTTAAGCTTGATATCACCTGCAACTATAAGTAGCAAGGAGGTGTGGAACTTGAGAGAGCCTATAAGATGCTTATGAGGAGATGAGAGAGGACGGGAAAAGTAAAGAGAATAAGAGAGATAGGAGGGATGAAAGGATCTGAGGGCTTTGGGGTGAAGCCAAGAAGATAAGAAGGAACTACAGCCATGAAAAGAATAAGGCATGGGGCAAGAGTAGAGGGTATGCAGACAGATAAAATGCAAAAACATAAATGCCCAAAATAAATTCACTACTCCCTCTCCACCCATCAATCCCACAGCCCATGGCTAGTGCACTGGACTTTTATTCCCCCCTAAAGGCCAATAGAAGCTCTGTTAATTATGTTGGGTGGGTACTACACCAGGATTGCAGGTTGCTGGCCCGATGACTAAAACCACCACTTGAAGAACAGAGGGTGCTAAAGCAATGAAATCACAACTATAAAGCAAGAAGCAAAGCACCTGCCCCTCCACTTTCAAACTAGTGCTTCCCTCAGTTTTCTTTCATGCATGCTGCTGAGGAACTTCTTTGTTTAGAAATAATGACCCATAAGAGTTTTAGTAAAATGCTAAAATGTGCCTTGAAAAGGAATCAGGTTATGATGTGAAACATTGGTCCTGGAGGTTGCTTACTGGCATTGCCACCTCAACTTGCTTGTTTTTTCATTTTAATAAAGCTCTGTTTTTGCACCTTAAGGAACTTTTATGGGTCGTCCATTCTAAACAAACAAGGTCCTTGTGTCAGTTAGGCTACACCCTCGGCTGTGACTGATGGACCACTTTTCTGTCTCCATATTTCCTAGCAACAGTTAATGCTTTTCTCTTTGCTTTTCTTCTTTTCCCCTACCCTAGGTTGGCCACCTAGTGTAGCTCTTTACTATCCTTACTAAACTTCCTACTAGTTCTCTCTTTTCATTCTTTTTCGATTTCCATCCGTCCAGTCCCTGGAATGATGCCAAACACCCAGAGAGGTATTGTGTAAAGTGCATAAGTGCATTTTCTGTACAAAAAAACATGAAGTCTATTTTAAATAGGATCGAATACAGTTAGTAAAGCCTTTTTAAATAAAAAGGATTCAGAAATCAAATAAAACAATAATAACGTCATGATTAGTACAGTTATAAGAAATCCTTAAGGTATTTTCATAAATTCACACTATAGACCTGTTACTGTATAAGGTTCTATGTATGAGAATGTGGTATACTTTATAAAAGTGCTTAGTCACTGTGGATCAGAAAGTCAATATCTGTGGAGATCTACACTTTACCTTTAACTGAACCAGGAAATCCCCTGAAACAACCCCCCCCTTTGGCTTTGAAACAGCATGTCCAGACATGAAAATAGAAAACGGCTCAATCAGGTGACCCCACCAAAAGATATAAAAACCTCTTCACTGCGTTCACTTCAGTTCAGTCCAGTGGGGCTCAGCCCTGAGAGAGGAGGAGAGGTTCTAGAGAAGGGTCTTAGGAGCTCTAAGATCCAGGACTATATTATGGGAAAACCACTGATGAGAAGTAGTGATTTTCTTTGCAATATTTTTGTTCTCATGTATTATTTTTTGAACTTTTGGAAAATAAATATCACACCACGGTGTGTTTTAAACCTGTAAATTTGCCTCATCTGAAGTTTATTCCCACACGCTGTGACAGTCCTCAGCAGCATACTTGAAAGAGAAGTAAGTGAGGTGCTAGTCTAAAATGGGACAGGGTAAGTACTTTGGCTCCTGCTTTATGCCCGATGAGTTCAGTAGATGAGGTGGGTTGTAGGCATGCACATAAACAAACAGGTAGATTAATGTGATAACTCTTTGTAATCCAAGGAAAAATATAGGCTTGAGAATCTAATCCAGGTCTTCTGCCTAGGCCTCCCAAAAATGAAGGCTCAGTCCTGGTGTAAAACTTTTGATGCCCCCCGGCTGTACCTTAATAGTTAGTTCCCTTGTTGCAGGGCCGAAACCCTAATGGCAATCTCCAGTGCGCAAAAATACAGACCCTGAAATGTCTGGACACAGTCCTCTACTTGCATAGCAGTTGCGATGTGCTGAATGCTGGCCCTTGATAAAGTGTCCCTCTACTCCAGTTTCTTCACCAGCACTCTCAACAACCCTAATCCTCTGGTGTACTTTCATTTAGTAAGGTAACATGGAGACATCCTACCACCATTCACTCATGGATCACAAGGTGAAATGCTGCTCTCACTCTTTCACTCTACCTTACAGTCACTTGACTATCACTTCTTGCAGGGTGCTCCAGTAGAACCCTGTCTAGCAGGTGGTGGCCTCAGTCACTCTTTTTTGCAGAAGTTTGTGTAACCTGGTCCACACCCTTATAGTAGCAGGTTACTCGGGGCTTTACCATTAGTTGGAAAGGGCTGGACAGGGCTCCTGACAAAGCAACACAGAGTTTGAGGACATTAAGTCTGGGTACTTCTGTGGCACCGGGAGCCAGTAACCTTCATCTGGTTGGCCATGGAGCGCTGTTTTCCCATTTTCTCCCCAGGGGTGTGGTGTGCCACTGAAGTCAAGATATACACTGACGTTCACCACACTCCTCTATTCAGTGGGACACAATATGCTGCCATTCCCCCGGCCTCCACCAGGAGTCAGCAAGTGCTGGGTAGTCTCCCAACCCTCCCCCCAAGAAAAGGTGAGCAGTCATCAGACGCTCATGCCCTGTCCCCCTGATCGGCCCTCTGGTGCCCCAGGTCCATTCCTGAACCCTGGTCGCTGGCATCGCAAGCTGAAATCCAACCACTGTGCTGATGAGCTGGCTCCATGGTAGTCTTTTTTATTTTTATACACCCAGTAAAAAAGAAAATGGTCCATTGATGTCTGTTGCCATCACCACCCCCACCATCATTGCCCCCATCCAACCCCCCAACTCACCACCCACCACTTTACGGGGAGGCCAGGGGGGCTGGGGGCAGGGGGGCCCACAAAATGAGTTGGAGCCCGGGCCCATGAAAGGTTAATCCAGCTCTGGCAACAAATCTTTGCGTTAGACAATTAAGTAAAACAAAGAGGTGGGAAAAAACATTATGGTTCTCAAAGGAAGTGGCCGAGATGGTAAGAGCGAAAAAGTTGGCATTCAGGAGATACAAGAAAACACAGAAGAAGGCGGACAGGGAAATGTATCTGGAAAAGCAGTGGGAGGTGGGGAAATTAATCAGAAGTGCAAAGGCGCAAACAGACAAAAAAATAGCCCAGGCAATAAAGAAAGGGGACAAGGCCAGGGGTGAGATTGTGAAGCTAAAAAGGGAAGGAGGGAAGTGTGTGGAGGGATACCCAGAAAAAGCAAAAATACTGAGAAAATATTTTTGTTTAGTATTCACGAAAGTAGGAGAATGGAAGGGACCATGGTTAGGTGATAAAAACACCAATGGAAGGGAGGTGGACACAAGTCCTTTTATGGAGGAGAGTCCTAAAGGAACCCATAAATCTGAAAGTAGACAAGGCAATGGGACCGGATAGGGTACATCCCAGAATGTTAAAAGAACTTAGAGAGGTGCTGGCAGCACCACTGACAGCCCTGTTCAACAAATCACTGGAAACTGGTGGTTCCGGAGTACTGGAGGAGGGCGCATATAATTCCTTTCCACAAAAACGGGAGGAGGCTGGCAATTACAGGCCAGTCAGCCTGACCTTGGTGGTGGGGAAATGTTTGGAAACACTGCTAAAGGAAAGGATTGTGTTATATCTTGAATCCAGTGATGTGCAGGATCCAAGGCAGCACAGCATCACAGCATGAAGGTCTTGTCAAACAAATCTGATAGATTTCTTTCACTGGGTGACCATGGAATTAAATCAGGAAGGGGCAGTGGATGTGGCCTACCTGGATTTCAGCAAGGCCTTCAACACTGTCCCTCACAGGAGGCTGATAAATAAATTGGACAGTCTGGGAGTGGGTCCCAGGGTTGTAAACTGGGTCAGAAATTGGTTGAGGGATAGGACACAGATGGTAGTGGGGAATACAGTTCAATCTGAAGGGGGGGCTCCAGCGGGGTGCCACAGGGATCGGTGCTGGGGCCAGTCCTCTTTAATGTCTTCATAAGGGACATTCCAGAGGGGCTAGAAAGGAAGGTATGCCTCTCTGCAGACAACACAAAGATCTGCAACAGGGTTGACACTCTGGGGGGGGGGTATGAGAAGGGACCTAAGCAAGCTTGAGGAGTGGTCAAAAGTATGGCAGGTAAGATTCAATGCAAAGAAGTGTAAAATCATGCATTTGGGGCACAAAAACAAAAGGGAGGAGTACATGATGGGGGGGGTACTGACAGCCACCAAACAGAAAGAGACCTGGGGTTAATCATATCTGGTGACCTAAGGTAAGCAAACAATGTGAGAAGGCTGTGGGGAGAGCCAGTTGGATGCTAGGGTGCATAGGGAAAGATATCACCAGCAGGAAAAAGGAGGTGGTGATGCCACTGTACAGATCATTGGTGAGACGTCATCTGGAGTACTGTGTCCAGTTCTGGAGGCATATCTCTGAAAGGATATAGACAGAGTAAAGGCAGTTCAGAGAATGGCAACAAAACTGGTGTATGGACTGCACCAGATGTCGAATGAGGAGAGACTAAAGGACCTCAATATGTATTCCCTGGAAGTGAGGAGGGGGGATATGTTAAAGACTTCCAAATACCCCAAGGGTATTAATAAAGGAGAAGAAGGTAGCATCTTCTAGAAAAAAAGATGTTCAAGAACAAGAGGTAATGATATGAGGCTAGAGGGGGGGTAAGCTCAGGGGTAACATAAGAAAGTAGTTTTTCACAGAAAGGGTAGTGTATACATGGAACAGCCTCCCTGTGGGGGGGGGTGGTGGGGGTGAAAACATTGGGGGAATCTAGGAATGCATGGTATAGATGTAAGGGAACACTAGCAATAGGAAAGAGAGGGTAAGCTGCAGATCAATTGGGGTCTGAGGTATGTACAGTAGGTAGGGAAAATGGGCAGACTAGGTGGGCCAAGGGGTCCTTATCTGCCTTCAACTTCTTTGTTTCTATCCTTGGCCAATATCACTGCCCCTTGCCTGTGTTTCTCTTGTTCCATGCTTGCTTCTTCCTCTCTCTCTCTCTTTCTTTCATTCTCTCTTTCCCAATTGTTATACTTTCATAGCCCAGTAAAACCCCACTAACTTAAATGAAACGGTCAAAAGTCACATTAGTCACTCAATTTTCGCCACATGTAGGGGATTCTAATATAATCTTCTAGAAATAAAATGTTCCCATGAAAGTCCATAAAGTGGTGTGCATAGTTAATAAAATGTCCTGTAAGGCCTAACCTTTTAGACATCCAGGTTTTTGAGGAAGAAAGGAAGGAAGGAAGGGAGGGAGGGAAGGAGAGAGGGAGGGAAAGAGAGGGAGGGATTTGATTCTATATGCACCTTTTATATGCACTGTACCTCAAAACATCTTACAAGCTATTGGACACAGCTTCAGGGGTGGAAATCAAATGTCAGAGGAACAGGCAGCATTTGAACACAACTCTAATAATAAAACGTTCTTCAAATGTGTAAAGTAGAAAAAGAAAGAGTAAGACACCTGCTGGACCATAGAAGGATCAGGAAAGTGGTGACATAGGGACAAGAAGGAACAGATGGATGAATGATAACAGGATTATTTTGTGTCAGTATGCAGAAAAGAAAGAGATGGAACAATTATGCAATACTACACAACAGGGTGTAGTGTGTACCTGGGTAGCCTCATGCCTCAGGTCCATTGTGAAGCATGAGGCTACAGGTTGAGTGTCTCATACACCTGAGAAGTGATAATATACATCACTCATACTACACCATGGTGTGTATTATTGCTATTATGAAACAGATTCTTTCTTGCAGAAATAAAACATTTAAAAAAAGGCAATTTAAAGATATTCTTTATGATTTTTTTTTATTGTGAATGTGTACACAAAAAAACAGTTCTTACACAAAAAAACAGTTCTTATACCTTTTGCATCATGGTCAATAGGAGGCACTGTTGTAGGAATGAAAGCTGATAGAGAAAGGGAAAGAAGGCCTCCCTATATTTCACACTTGGTTTACCCCTGCCCCCCCACCATCACAGACATACACACATCTGTCTTCTGTGTCCTCTTTTATATACTGTTTTTTTTTTGTTGTTGTTGTTGTTGTTTTGTTTAAATGGAGCCAGTCAGTTATTACTCCTGTGTCCCTAAACAAAGTGGACAGAGTGCTGTGTAGGAAGCAGACTCAAGTTAACGATGAGTGTGTTGTTAAATGGCAGGGTGAAAAGTGGGTGTGTTTGCCTGACTGAGGCCTCTTGGGGCCTATTGTTAAGTGCTGCAGTGGGCAGTAGCTATCGCAACCCAAATGGGTTATATTGTTAACATGTGTTGGCCATACTTGGGCTCAACAACTAGTCTGAGAAATTACTGAAAGTTGTAACCAGTGGTACTAATCTGTCACTTGTTATAAAAGGTGCTTTTTAACAGGAGCAGTGAGATGCTGCAGTGCTTATTAGAGTGGTGCAAGTCAGTGTTCAGCAAAGGCTATGGCTGATAGTGAGATCAGAGGTTGGGAATGATTACAAGTTTTTGTAGGCTCTACGATGCCGGTTCGACAACTATGCTGTCAACCGACATCACAGTAATGGATTTATGTCGACCGCAAGTTGGGCTGACATAAATCCGCAGGAAACTTCGAGTTGTTTTTCATCAGAGGGCTTTGCCCCTGAACCCCCATGAGCCCCCCCCCCAAGCTAGGATTATCAACTCTGAGTCAGAGTTGATTCAGGAGGGGCAGGACTGCGGACAGAGTGTTGTTCGGTGGATCATTACAGCGAACTGTCGACGTTGTCAGCATCAACGTTCGGCCTGTAATGGTGTCACCGCATAGGTATACTTTTTTATGAGTAAATGCTAGAGACATGCAGGATCTGGTGACAGCAGAAGAGTGGTGAGGCCTATGAAGTGACTTGGTGCACTAGGGACTGTTTAAACATATGAAAAGACTAGAGCAGCCATGTTGTTGTGTGCAAGATGTGGCCACAGATAAAAACTAGTATGCAAGTAGGTAAAAAAGAAGGTTCTATTGGCTTTTCTTATTAGGATGATGTGCTCAGTTTTAGAAATAGCTGAGAGGAAAACTCAGTCAGTCAAGTACCAGGATGCTTTATAAACATTTCATAATAGTTTACATTGGAACAGCAAGCTACATTACAGAACATATGTGAGACCCTTGATGAGGTTAAAATCTTGCTGACAATGATACATCTAAACAAGACAATTGGTCCTGATGGAATACACACCAAATTCCTAAGAAAATCAGCTGAGGAACTGTTTGTTCGCATTAACAATTGTATTTGGTGAGTCATTATAACTGCATACATGCCTGATTATTAGAGAGTGACATATGTTGTACCAATACTCAAAAAAGGCTTCATGATTGAGACTGGGGAAATACAGGCCAGCATATTTAACTCCAATACAAGGGAATTTCCTTGAGAAAATCAAAAGAAACAGAATTGTTGAATACTTCCAGAGAAAAAAGTCTGGACAATTCAGCTCAATGAGGCAGCACAGAAGAGCTGGACATGCAAACAACCGGTGCTCTGAGACTTGAGAAACATCCAATACTGAAAAAGCACAGTTGCTCCAGGCACTTGTGATAACCACAGAAGGGTTACTAAAAAGTAGTCTTGTAATACAAAGATATTTATTTATATCTTGTAGACACACAAATAATCCTGGTAGCAATGAGAACTCCCACTAGTTTCTTTTCTTTTTTTTAAATTCAACACACTTTATTGAATTTGATTGGAAGTAAAGCATCAGAAACATGGAAAATACATTAACTCACAGACACATACCGTATCATTAACCAACAAGATAGCAGTTGCGTTAATAACAGGTGGATACTCAAAAATTCTATAAAAGAGTTATCCAAAACATGTAATCTTCTCAACCAAGTTATAATTATAACAATTTATCCACCCCCACTATCCATCGCCAACTACCTCCCCACCCCCTTCTCCACAGACTGGGGCATTCGGATAAAGCCCAGTTGATAACAACTAGAACTAATCTGCAGGTTATAAGCTTACTGTAATCTAACCTTTCTCACAAGTATGAAATGTGGGAAATGGAATCATTGGTATAATCCATAATTAATGAAAAATAAGAAATAATTAGTGAGTAGCGAGTAGTCGACCATCACCCAGTATCCAGAGTCCACAAGGTAAAAAGGGGTTCCCATACCTGAGTATATTTCTTGTGAGAGTGTAACATGCTTGCAATAATACATTCGGCCTACAGTGCAAAAAGAATCTCTCTGTACCATTCCATATAATTAGGAGTGTTCTGGTCGCACCAATGCCGGAGAATGACCTTCTTGGTGCAGGCCACTATTAAAGCAATATGTGGTTTCTGATTACTAATTAAGGCCTTGACAAAGTCCCCCAGAATGCAAATTTCAGGAGTGAAGGCCTGGTTGAGCCCTAACAGGGGGTCCAACTGATGTGTGATACTTTCCCAAAATGGCCTAATCTTTTCACAGGTCCAGAAAATATGAAACAGTGATCCCCCGTTTCCTTCTGACGTATTGTACATACATGCGAGGTTAACCTACCCATTCTGTAAAGTTTAATTGGGGTGTAAAACATGTTATGCAGTATCTGGAACTGCATGAAACAGTATCTATCCCATTTGATATATTTGAATACCTCTTTCCAGATACGAGGCCAAACATGGGGGCTTCCTTGGGGGGGAACAGCCTGGTCCCAAGAGTAAAAAAATGCCTTCTCTCTCACAGCAAGGAGATCCCGTAGCCGTGCATGGAAGAAAGCTATAGCATGAGAGGTAGGGATAGCCAATAATAAGGGAGGCAGAGCATCTTTGTACTCTCTAGACCAGACACCAGTACCAAAGTATTGAAGTAACATGTGTCTGAGTTGCAAGTATTTAAAACACATAGACATAGGCCAGTTGAATTTTTCTTGAGCTTCCTTGAAAGTAATAAGTTTATTGGCAGACAGTAGTTGGTCTACCGACAAGGACTCCAGAGAAGGCCAGACTGCCCTGATCAGCCTCTTCCCAGCAATCTTCAAGTTCTGATTTTCAAGGATAGGCTGGGTAACATCATGATAGGGGTCTAAAACTAACAGTTGACATAACTGGTTGTGAGCATAAAAAGAATAACCAGCAGGGGTGGTTTTCAGGGGGCCAGGGACCCTCTTAGAGGGCACATACAACAAGGCATGAGGGTTCAGACAAAAATGATTGCACAATGAGAATTCAGTGTCCAGCCACTGGGGAATGTAAGCAAAGTCGAGGCTCCTACGGGTCGGATGAAACCAGAAGGAAAGTCGGGAACAATGTAAGGCTCGGTAATAAAGATAAACATTAGGAATTTTCAGCCCACCAGCCTCCTTAGATCTCATTAACTTTGCCAGTGCTCTCCTAGGAGGTTTCCCCTGCCAAAGAAAGTGAGAACAGATTCTGTTAAGCTGGAGAAACCATGTCTTAGGTAGGGCCAGGCCGAGCATGGTGAGGGGATACAAAATTCATGGGAGAACATTCATTTTAAGAATATTTACATGACCCCATGTAGACAAAAGTAGCAAAGATCAGTGATTGAGATAGTTTTGAATTTGGGTGAGCACTTGGTCCAGATTATATTTTTTAAGCTTAGACAGGTCAGTAATAAGGTACAGCCCCAAGTACTTTAATTTGTCTTTAACCCAAAGAAGGCCCAGATGTTCCACACTAGCACAGTGACTTACAGCATTCAGTGGTAAAAGTTCAGCTTTAGAAAGATTAAGTTTATAGTTGGAGATAGCTCCGGAATGGGTTATGATATCCAGAACCTCCAGTAGAGAAATAGAAGGAGATGCAATATGTAAGAGAATGTCATCTGCATAGACCAACAACTTATATTGTGAAGCACCTATGAATATGCCCTAAACTCATGGGGAAAGATTAATTTTCCTAATCAGACGGCCCAGTGGTGTGGATGGCAGAGGCATCATGCCTTACCTTCTGCCATGCCGGCGACCTGTGTTTGCAGTGCGAGCAGGCTGCCAGGGGTCAGCTGGAGAGGGACAGGATCGAGCATCCGAAGGACAGCTCTCCTCTCCTGGGGAGGGGTGAAGATGGAGTCCGCTGCCTGCCTGACCCCTAGCGGTGGCTGGGGGCTAGCACAGTGGGCCCGCATGTAGGGAGTGATTGTGGGGCAGACGCCAATTGTGCCACGTACGGAAGTGTGCTTCGCTCAGCCATTGGCATCATTGCAAGCTGCCATGCTTGGGGGACAGGCACCAAAAGGAGGAGAAAATGTTAGCTGGCAGGATGAAAACTGGCCCCTCGCAGGCTCTGCACCCAGCTAGCTGGCACCTCACTAGGGTGAGAGGGGAGTCCTGTGGATGCCGGGGTGACAGGGCTGGCAGGCCGGACAGAAGGGGGCCAGGTGGGAAAATAAAGAAATGAAAAAAAAAATTTCCTAATCAGGGGTTCAAGGTATCAATTAAACAAGAATGGGGATAGGGGACACCCTTGGTGAGTTCCTTGCTGTAAGGGGAAGGAGTCAGACAGAATCTCATTACAAAAGATGCGCGCAGTGGGATTGGTATAAAGAACCCTGAGCCATCTGATAAACTTGGAAGGGAAGCCATACTTGGGGAGCAAGTGGAACAAATAGTCCCAGGACACTCTATCAAAAGCTTTCTCCGCATCCAGGGAGGCCAGAACAGATGGTATGAAGGAATCCCTGGATGCGGAGATAAGGTGCAGGAGTTTCCGGGTATGATCTGCAGACAATCTTCCCAAGACAAATCCCACCTGCCACCTGCTAAGAAGACACTCCCATACAGAGTTTAGCCTAGTATCTAAAATTTTTGTCAGGATTTTAAGATGCACATTAATTAAAGATACAGAACTGTAGTTAGTCACTAGCGAAGGGTCCCGACCTGGTTTAGGCAGGACCACTATGGTAGAAGCTGTAAGAGAGGAATCTGAAAGGCCATACAAGAAGATATACTGAAATAAATCCAGCAGATATAGGTCCAGTAAGTCCTTAAACTTCTGGTAGAAATTTAGATTTTTTTTTTTAGTTTTTTTTTGTTGATCAGGTAAGCGTACTAGACAAATCCTGCCTATTTTCAGGCACGACCCGGGGGAGGGGGATACAGATGAATGCCAACTGACCTTGAACCAGATGAAACTGTTAGTGTTATATTTTTCATGAATGGGGGAAATTTTGCCATTGCACCGAGGAAATTCCTCTGCTCTTTTTTAGAAGTGCCATAGGATCTCTAACATACACCTGAACTACCACCAGAACAGGCAGATGGGACCTCGGTTTAACGTCTCATCCAAAAGACGGCACCTCAGGAGTACAGCACCCCCCACCCATGCCACACTACAGTGTCAATATTGGGATATTAACCCAAGTGCCTGGTGTGGGGATGGAACCTACAGCCTACTGATCTTCTGGCCTCAGAGGAGAGTGTGCTAACTGCTGAGCTACTGACACTGACATTTGAAGAGAAGCCGTCTGGACCAGGAGACTTATCTTGGCTAGGGAGTCAATTGCTGTAGTTACCTCTGCCAAAGTCAAATGGGCCTTCAGCAGGGCAGCCTGAGCATGACCTAGCACAGGCAAATCCAGATCTTGGAGGAAGGTATCTAAGGCAGAAGGATCAAATGGATCCGGAGGAGCGGCATAGAGAGAATGATAGAAGATCTGAAACTGCAAAACAATATCTCTGGGGGAGGTAAGTAAGCAGCCAGAATCTGATCGAATGGATGGGACAATCTTATCCACTTGCTGAGTATGCAAATGCAAGGTGAGGAGCTGTCCAGCTTTTTCCCCTTGATTGAAGTACTGGGCCCTAGTCCTCTGGAGAAGATGCTCAGTTCTCTCTCTAAGTACAGCATTATATTTTGCTCGAAGGGCCTCAGGACGTTCTCTGTCCAATGTGGTGAAGAGTCCGAGAGTTCCCACTCAGACGATTGGATTTGTGACAAAAGAGAGGATGAGACTTGAGAGAGTTCCCTTTTTCTTCTGGTTGCCAGTCTAATAATTTCACCCTGGAGGGCACATTTAAAAGAGCACCAATGAATATCAAGCTTGGGTACTGTAGGCGAGTTGAGAGTGAAAAAATCCGAAATGAAGTGCTGTAACCTCTCAAATATGTCTGGAAGTTTTAATAATTAGTTATTCAAATGCCACATCTTTTCCCTTACCAAGGATGGGGCAAGGTTAACTTGTAACTGAGCTGGATGATGGTCAGACAGCACCTTGGCACTATAACAGCTCAAAAGAACACAGAGCAATACCTCAATGCTCAATAGGAAGAAATTGATAATGGAAAAGGAATTATGTGGGATGGAGTAGAAGGAATATTCTCTCAATTCTGGATGTAGGATTCTCCAAGGGTCTATCAAACCTAATGAATCCATGAGGTCTCGCAGTGCAAATTGACTCAGTGTAAGGGGTTGATCGCATCTTGAGTTTCAATCCAAACTGTTGTCCAACACCACATTCCAGTCTCCCGCAAGTATCACAGGTAGGGAAGCCCACTGGGACAAAATGGGGGGGAATCTGGGAGAAGAAAGAAAGCTCCTCCATATTGGGTCCATAGACTGATCCCAGAATCACTTCCAGATGTCCCAGTAGTGGCCTCATAAAAATATATCTGCCTTGAGAGTCACAAATTTCCTGAAGGAAATGGAAACAGACTGATCTGGACACCAAGATGGCCACACCTTGCTTACGAGAGTCTAATCCTGAACCAAACATCTGACCAACCCGGGAACATTACTTGAGCTGGGGGAAGGTGGGTTTCTTGCAAAAAAGCTACATCAACCTGCAGCTTGTGATGATGCAATAGGATTTTAACACATTTTTTTGGTGATTGGGCTCCTTTAATATTCCAAGAACAATACCTAAAATTATGCGCCATAACACAATAGAAGATACAATGGATGTCATAGGGAGACATATAGCCCATGGGGAGAGCCCCATGCTACATACCACACATCAGCTAATTTCCAGAGAATTGCCCCAGCCCACTCCACCTCACACCCTGCCACCCATCCCTACAACCTATAGAACAATCCTCAGCTAATACCCCAACAACCCCCACCACATCCCAACAAGCGAACATCAAAAACATGAACAATAATAATAGTGACAAAACACAGAAAATTACCCTCTCCCATCCCCCAAAACCTTTCCTCTGCCAGAAATATATGGCTCTTGTGATCTCGAGCAATAGAAACCATAATAAACATAACAGTATCAAGATACCCTTCCCTGCCCCAGCCTCCCCAACCCCACAGTGTAAAACCCATATCTCCAAGTTAACTGGTGCATGACACACTTGCCAGCCATATTATGCCCTACCACCTGAACCCTCCCTCCAGCTACTCCATAAAACATGCAATAACATCTATCTCTACTAAAACAGTAAGCTAATTCAACCAGTAACATCATTATTTGTGATAGCGAAGTATGCATCAGTATGATTAGGCAACCTAAAACAAATTTGACAGGGGTCCCTCTAACCCTTCCCTCCCTGGCAAGAGTAGTCTGTTCAGTCACCAAAGTATGAGGGGAATGGCACAGTTCATACAATGAGGCATAGATTAACCTAGACAGTGTACAGCCGAGGTAGGAAAAAGAAAAAATTAAGAAGACCACACCCTACACCTCGCCCATCATAAGTAGGACCCCCAGTATTGATAAGAGAATAATAGCAGCCAGAACAGTCAAGGCTTAAGGCACAGGCAGGACCCCTCTGAACACTATCTAATGGAGGAGGGATCCAGCCCATACAAAAGCCCTGCATTACCTGTTGGTGTGTCAATGGTGCCATGATGAGCCCTAAGTGGCTGTTCATAAAGTAATCTTCCAGTTGAACCCTGGGATGGCTTCTGTCTGTCCCCACCAGCAGCAAGGTTATGTGATACTTCCCAAAGCCATGCATGTATGTTCCAGAATAAGTCACTGTATCAGAAAACAACACAATTCAAGGATCCTTATGATGATGGTGAGCAAGCCAATAGATTACAGGGGGTCAACAGATGTGAATAAGCAATTCCTCATTGTAGTTATATTCCAGGGTACACTGTTATAAAGGCGAGAGATGAAAATGGCAGCTGGGAGACAATCCACAGAGAGTACATAAGCCGACCCTCTTGCCAGGGTATCTCCCATGGTGTCCGAGAAGAGCAGTCTCAGGTTATCTAACAGCCAGGGGAAGGAGAGCAGCAAGCCAGGGATGCCTGATAAGAATCCATCCAGACCTTTCACTCTGGACTAGGAGCAAGTTCATTGGTTAGTTAAACAAGTAGGCAGGCATTAGTGGACTGATACCCAGGCTAGACACCTGCACCATTTCACACAGGGAGTGTGCAGTCTGATGGGGCTGCCAGAGAGGAGAGGAAAGAGCAGAGGAAAGTAGCCTCCAGGACCCAACCAGCAGACGGTCATTGAAGCTCTCAGTTCTGGATAGGGACCCACCTTATAAACACAGAAAACAACTCGTAGTAGAAAACACTAGCCAGCCACTAGTCCGCATTTGACCCTCTCACTTTCAGGTTCCCAGATGGGGAAATTATACTCCATTGTTGTAGTAGTACTCACCGGTCCTTAAACAGTTCAGGGAGCAGCATTTTAAGTTCTGTGGTGGCATTATCCACGGTATCAAAATATAGCCATTTATTATTGACTAGTGCGTGTAAATGCACAGGTTACAGCATCTTAAATTTGATTACCACAGCTATTCATTTGGTTACTACAGGATGGAAGGTAGCACACTTTTGGTGGGACCCTACAGGCAGGTCTTGAGTGAGCCTTAGTTTTTTGCCTTCCCATAAAATTTCTTTCAGATCCCGGACCTTCTGGATGATAGAGTGCTTGTCTAAGTATTTTAACAGTTTAAACATGAAGGGGTGAGGGGGAGAGCTTGCAGGAGGTTTGGGTTGCAGGGAGTGGTGGGCCCATTTAACTACATAAGCTGGACCATTTGGGGAGGGGCCCACCACCTGTTCAAGGAATTTTTGAATAAATTGAATTGGCATAGTCCCTTTTTCACCCTCCGGCAACCCAAATAGTATTAAATTATTGTGGCGGTTTCTTCCTTCACGGTCTTCAATTTTATTTTCCAACTGATGGATCCTGTGCCGCATCTGTGTCATAACAGAATCTGCATGAGTCTGCCATTGCTGCAATGATAATGTATGGGCTTCAACATCTCCAACCTGTCTGCCGAAGTCTCTCAGATCCCCTTGAAGTGATTTTAGTTGATCAGTGATTTCCAGGAGCGTTTCACGGAAGGGTTCCATCTCCATGAGAAAGTGCTCCTTGGTCAGTAGAACTGGTGCCGCCATGGACATTGTAGAATGGCTGGAGCTTGAACCCTGGGCCTTTGGCCTTTTAGTATTTTTTTCTGGCATCTGAGGCAGGGTGTGTCATGGTGCAGTTGACGCATTTCTTCCTCAGACATCTTCTGGGTCTACGAGGTGAAAATCAATAAGGACACTCCAAACAGGCAAACGAACCAGTTGCTGCCTTTAGTTTAGGAAAAGACACCAATTTTCTTACAATTTTTATTAAAATAACGCGGTAGAGGAGGTAGAGTCAGAGGACAGCTGCTGCTGAGGCAAGGGCATCATGTGACTCCCCAAATCCCGTAAGTTTCATTGTCCACTACAGCTTTTTAAGGGGATCAGTATAGATTCTGTAAGTGGAAATCATGCCAGACCAATTTAATTGCATTTTTGATAGTTACCTAGGTGCTTGATGACAGAAGACCTGTGGATGTTGTATATCTGGACTTCAGCAAAGCCTCTGACAATATGCCACACAAGACTCGTTCATGAAATGGAGAACTGAGGTATCACCAGCAATGTAATGCAATGGACTGCAAACTGGTTGGGCAACAGGAAACAAAGGGTTATTATACATAGTAATGAATTTACATGGAAACAAATGAGCAGAGGAGACCCACATGGTTCTGTGCTACAGCGGGCATTTTTCAATATATTCATGTGATATGGAAGTGTACACCAGTAGCTGGGCTGCCAAGTTTGCTGATGATATTAAAACTGGAAGGGGTAGCTGCATCTCAGCAGGAGGTTAGTGAAATGCAGAGAGACCTGGATATGCTCAGGAACTAGGCAGAAAAATGGAAGATGAACTTTAACCATGAAAAATGCAAAGTGATGCATCTCCGTAAGAAGACTAGTAAAGCAAAATGCTACCTAAACAACATGGAGATTGTTGAAACTCAGCAGGAAAAGGACCTGGGTTAAACATCAGTCACAACTTAAAATGGAACAACAGCATGATGTACTGTAGTAGCTACTTTAGTAAAGCAAAATAGTTTTCTATAGATCTCGCAGTGCAGCACCTACTAGCTGGAACTCATTAGCTCCTTCATTAGCAAAAATCAATCCTGCCCATATCTTCAAAACATCTCTCTTGACAATTTTTATTTATTTTATAATTATTTAGTTATGAGGATTTAAATATTCCAGAATAGTCTCATTTAGGTGATGGGCCTAGTTTCTAGAGAGTCTTGGAGATCTTATTCCCTGTATATCTGTTTTTAACTGAATGTAGTTTAACCCTATAAGCATTTTGTATTTTTCTTGATTTCATTGTATCGATTTAATATGCTTACAGTTTAAGTTAGTGTGTATTTAACTGTTATGGACCTTTATCGTTCAGTCTGGGACATGCTTGAAAACAGAGTATCTCCAGTGCACCAACTTGGCTAATAATTTGAAAAGAAACAAGGCATGCATCAATAGAACATCATCAGCATATCAAGATACTTTTTAGTGCCTCTGTACAGATCAGTGGTCAGTCTCCATCTTGAATATGGTGCACATTGTTGGTCCTCATATCTGAGGAAAGAAATCAACAAAATTTAGAGGGTACAGAGGAGAACAACTATGGTTGTTGAAGTCTTGGAAAACATAGTGTAATGTAGATATGGCATACCGTTCAAGGGGTGTACCTAACATAGAAACAGAATTTGTTGACAGAAGAGAACCACTTGGCTCACCCAGTCTGCCCAAGTGTTCCATGCCTATTCTTCTTCTTCTGCAGACCCTATCTGGTCTCTGGTGACCTTCCCCACTCCTGGCCTCTTTTCTAATATACCCCTATGTTTAACCTATGCATGCTTGAAACCCCTCACTGTTCTAGCCTCATCTACTTCTATTGGCAGTATATTCCAGGTATTTACCACCAATTTAGTGAAGAAATATTTCCTCACATCTCTCTTAAACTTTCTGTCTTCCAGTTTCAGTGCATGCCCCCTGGTCCTGGTGCTTGTCCTCTTTTGAAAGAGACTCCCAACCTACAGCTGCTCATTCCCTTGAGGCACATGTAGGTCTTAATAATGTCCCCTTTCTCTCATTTCTTCCATGGTATAAATGTTGAGATCCCTCAGTCTCTGCTTCTAGGGCTTCCTGTGCAAACCTAACACAGTTTAGTTGCCCTGCTCTGGACTGCCTCCACCCTGTCTATGTCCTTTCTGAGGTGTGGTCTCCAAAAAGTGGAGACAATACTCCAGTTGGAGATGCACCAGAGAGTGATACAGCAGCAACACCACCTTCTTTCTCCTGCTACAGATACCCCTTCCTATTCACCCCAGCATCACACTAGCCCTGCCACTACCGTGTTACACTGCCCTGCTACCCTGAGATGTTCTGATATAATTAACCCAAGGTCTCTTTCCTGCCTAGTGACAATCAGTGCATCCCCCATCCTATACTCAGCACTGGGGTTTCTATGTTCTAGTTGTATGATTTTGCACTTGTTTGGCATTAAACCCCAATTGCCATTTCTTTGACCACTCCTCAAGTTTTCCAATATTCCTGCACATTTTCTCCACCCCCTCCTAAGTGTTCACCCTATTACAGATGTTTGTGTCTTCTGCAAAAATGCATACTTTCCCTCCAGTTCTTCAGCAACATCCTACATGAAGACATTGAAGAGGACTGGTCCCAGTATCAAACCTTATGACACCCCACAGGTCACTCTCCCAGTCTTAGAGTGACTGCCATTAACCACCACCCTTTGTATCCTATCGGCTAACTACTTCTTAACCCAGTTTACCACTTTGGTTCCCACTCCTAGGCTGGTCAACTTCCTAGTCAGCCTCCTGTGCAGCTCTGTGTGGAAGGCCTTGCTAAAGTCTAGGTACAGTAAGCTACATGCACCGCCCTCCCCTAATCTATTCCCCTTGTCACCTAGTCAAAGAAATCTATCAGATTCATTTGGCATGGACTTCTCCTTCAGAATCCATGCTGCCTATGGGCATGCAGCCCACTGGATTCTAGATGCTCAACCAGTCTTTCTCTCACTAGGGTTTTTATTAATTTCCCCACCACTGAAGTAAGATTGACTGTCCTATGGTTGCTAGCCTCTCACCTGTTGCCACTTTTATGTAGAGGGACCATGTCAGCCCTTCTCCAGTCCTCTGGATCCATGCCTGTTTCCGGTGAGTTGTTGAACTAAGCTGTCAGTGGGGCAGCTATCCCTCCCTGAGTTCTTTTAGTACCCTAGAGTGTATCCAGTCTGGTCCCATAGACTTGTCCACCTTCAAGTCCTTTCAGGATTCTTTCCTCTGAAAATGGACTTGTGTCCCCTCACCCCCCATTCCTGCTTCTCCCTCTACTGTGGAGACAGAACAGAAGTCCCTGTTTAATATGTCAGCTTTTTCTTGGTTCTCTTCTATGCAGTATCCCCCTTCTGCCCTTTTGATCCTCACTATCTCTCCCTTTGCTTTCCTCTTCTCACTCATGTACCTGAAAAATGTTTTTATCCCCTTTAACAACCCCTCTGGCAACCCTTACTTCTGTCTGCATGTTTGTACCACCTAACTGCCTTGACTGCTTCCTTCTACTTTGCTTCGTATACCTCCCTCTGTGTTTTCATGTCCCTCTTGAATGCCATCCTTTTTTCTTTTACCACCCTTGCCACATCCTTGGACAACCAGAATGGTTTCCTTTTTCTCCTGCTTTTGTTTACTTCCTTCACACATGGGTTGGTGACCGAGTTGGAAAATACTCGTCTCATGTGTTCTGAGAGGGTTTAAAGGAAAGCTGTTCGCAATTTCAGCTCCCTGCCCCTGAATATTTAACTCGATTGTTTTCAAAGAAAAGTCTTTAGTTCATGCGTTGTTACTTACTTTATTTTAATGTTGTAAAGTCTGGCAGCGGGGAATATGCTGGATGCTGTGTGGCTCTATTTACTGTAAAAGGGTGGCACTGCACTTTTACAGTAAATATACTGTAAGTAACAGGGCATGGACTAAAGGCTTTTCCTTGTGAAAAGTTTAATCAGGGGGTAAGCCTTTCAGGGGCGGGGAGCTGAAATTGAGGACAGCTTTCCTTTAAGTATTTTTCACAAAAGCTGTTTGAGTTTATGGAGGGTCTCAGGCTGTAGTACATTTCAAAAGGTCCCTGTGGTGTGTAGATTTCTCTCTGGGAGTGAGAGTTCCTCCTTATCATGTCAAAAAGATTGGCTGAAGAAATTCATTCTTCCCAGACCCCCCTGCAGTGTTGGTGCCTTGCCCAGAGCACAGGGGTTGCTTTTCTTTTGCAGGTAATGTACAGCCATTGTCTGCCAGCATGGAATATGCATTTTAGTTGCAGACTGGTTTCACCCAGCTTTTTGGACTTTAAGAGGCTTTCATAATAATGAGTGGGCTGGTCTTTGTGAGTGTCAGGAATGGCTGATGTTGCAACAGGTGTGAGAATCCCCCCCCCCCCCAAGAGGTTAACTTGGGAACACGCGGTTCAGGCCATCAGATTCAGTTTAGAAGCAGAACATATCAGAGATCCACTGTAAGAAAAGGGGAGAGTTCTATGCCTGCTGTATATCAGGCCTTAGTGGCAACTTGGTTCCTAGGAGAGGAATAAATCCAAGAGTTGAGGTAAAATCTTTTAGATTTTAGTCTAAAAGCTAGATAGTTTTTTCTTTCTGCAAAATGTCTGTTTGAATTGTTTTTAGTTGCATCCCCCAGTGTGTTTATCCATTTTGTATTTTACTGTATATTCAGTAATTTAGTGATATACATATTAAATTATAGGGGTGCAGTTGCACCCCTGTAGTTACGGTTGAGTAGGCATATCAATGTTAAACTCAAAATGTTGCACTTCAATAACTTTGCAACCATTCAATGGATTTGCATGTAAATTGGCATGCACCATCACCCTATGTAGATCTCTGGATGTGGCATGTTATGTTCTGGTCGGATGTGTGGTTTCTGAGTTTTGGAGAGGTAAAAAAGCATTTTTTTGCTCATTGACTGTGCTGAGATTTTTCTTTGAACTTGCCTACAGCCCAGATGGTTTGGAATTTTGGTCTACAATTTTCAGATCAGAAAGGCACTAGCTCACAAATGTGTGTCTTGTTAGTCTGGTGAAATAATAATAAGCCATTTGTAAGTTATTGCATTTTAAAAATTTGAAACAATTGTTTCTGAGCATGCTCAGTAAGCACTAAAAGATAGCTGTATGAAACGAAAAAGGAATCCTGTTTCATATGGGAAAATTCCATTTTCATTTGCTGCCATCTTGTTTCCATTTTTTCTTAAAGAAATTTTTTCAAAAGCCACAAAAATGAAATCCTGTAGAGCGACCACCACACCTAGCTGGCTGATCAGGACTCCATTAGGGGTAATCTGCACTTCACTATTGGAGAAATGCCCTCAAAATGTTATTTTGTTAATATTATAAATCTGTTTTCATGATACGTGATATGAAAAAGAATCTTTTTTCATATCACAAGTCACAAAAAAAGATAATTTTTTGTGAAGGGAAAAAATCAGTGCTGTGGCTTCTCAAAGACTTCCAGGCAGACTGTGTGTCCTTTAATCTGTATTTTTATAGAGTAGAGACATGCTGGGGCATGGAGTCATGACGGGGTAAATAACAAACTGGGTCATCAAAGGTACTTTAGGTGAAAATATTTGTTAAAAGTATGTACACTGACTGTAATATGCAGACACAAAGCATGTTGGGCTCTTACCACCTCAAGAAAAGATGCAAAAGGCTGATAATATATTTTAAAATGCTGGTACAACATTTATTGTGGAGATAGGATGCATCTGCTGATTGTGTGCCTATAGTATTTTCTAAGATAAGACTCCCGATTCCTTTTTGCCAGTTACATAGAAAGGGGAGATGAGTGAAATATATGTGACTAAAGGTGCAGTTTTATGAGTTGCAGAGCTCAGTTTGAGAGCACCCAGCTTTGCCTGAATTGTTTTTTGCTTGGTACATTTTGCTGGCACAATGCATTAAATCCTAATTACCGTATTTAGAATATTTGTTAATATTATGTACACTTAATGCTAAGGTGTAGGAGTTTGCAGCCTTTGTAATACTTATTGTTTTTTTCTGAAAATGATTGTGGATATACAAGCATACAGCGCAAAGTTAAAATCCCTATACAGTAGTGAGTATTTCAAGCAGGGCTCATGATCAAGTTATTAGATTGTAATTTTCATAACTGCTGTGATTTTGAAGCAACTCTGAAACAAATCTTGAATTGAACCCCATATATTTTATTGAATCAAAGTAGATAGACACATTTTCTTGCCAATATTTATGTAATTATGATTTCTTGTATGTTTTTACGGGGCAGAGGGCATTGTAATCCCCAGTGCTATTGCAAGACACTGTCATTGTCATTCAAACAGGAGAATGCTGTAATGCAAAGGACCTGGATAACATTATGATGATGTTATAATGTAAATATTTAAACAGTTGTTTTGTTTAAAAAAAGAAAAATGCTAACTGATTTCAATCATCCGGCAGACTGCTCCTATTCATAAACTACCAGCCCCGGGGAAAGATTTGTATTAGATGTCATTTAAATAAAGTAGTACACTAATGAAGTAATATGTAAATGTATGAAATTAGTGCAAAAGAGAATGTCAATGTGTAATATCAGAGGCAGCAAACTAGTCAAGTGTCAAACTGCATAGAGAACTGTCTCATGCCATCGCCTACAGGGTCATTGTCAGCCTGATTATTCCTTATGTTTTTCTTTCTAGTAAATTTACAGGGCTTTAATAGTGTCCCTATGTTTGTTTGTTTTTTTTATTCCCAATGGTGACCATGAACAGAGCCTAATTCCCAGGTTCCACCTAGGTGAGGGGGGATACAGGAGAAAGAGCTAAAAAATTTTAAAAATACAATGCTGCAGTGTTATAGGAAAAGCCATTGTAGAACAAAGCATAAAATGGTCCCTCGCTAATCAGCACCCCCCACTACCGACTCAGCATCCTTCACCCCACACCCTCCAGTGCACGCCCACACACCCTCACTCACCTGAATAGGTCTCAGTTTCAAGGTCCACTCTCTGATCAAAGACACGTCTTGTTGCTGGAACCGATGACTGCAATATGAGAAACTAAGGTAAATGCTGTTTAATGTATTTTAATGAGGGTTTCAACTTATATTCATAACTCGGCCATTTTCTGACATTTTGACCCCAAATTTTCAACATGTCCTTTTGGGGACCCCATCTCATGAACCATATGACTGTCATTACACAACACCACTCAAAAGGCAATTTCACTGTTGCTTGGTGAATTCATGTTTTAGACAGAATTATAATGACGATCATGTTCGCTGGTGTCATAAACTATGTCGAAAATTGGGTCAAACTATAAAACTGGAAAAGTTATGACCATTTGTTGCAATTTTGCTGTGCACACTCATAACATTAGAAATTTTAAAGACTTTGACCCCAAATTTTCTACATAGCCTTCTTATTACCCCACCTCATGTATGTCACAGCTGTCATTCTTCAAATCCTGTCCAAAATGTGTTTTCACACCTGTGGCATGGAATTTCATTGTAGTTGTGCAGAATTATGTTTTGGCAGGGATTCAAAAAATTTCTGTACCAGTTACATGAGGTGAGGAAATAAGATGGCTATTCTGGCAGTTTGGTCACTGTTGTCTTAGAAATGGAAGCGCTGGGCCCTTCCACAGTGACATGCATATACACATCTATGGAGGCAAATAAGCATACGATTACTTTATTTGTAAAACTATAGATAGGTGGGTCCTGCGCTCCCACAGGCAAATAAGGGTACAATTACATTATCTCAAAAAGTAAGGAAATTCTTTGCAAAAAAACTATGTTAATGCATCAGTTCAGGTTGATATTAAAGTGACAAAAGTAGGGAAATATGGCATTAGGGTTTCCAATCCTAACTCTGCATTCACCCCCTCCCAAAAGCTGCAAAAGGGGCACAGCAACACAAGCAACCAGAGACAGCCTTCATCAGGTAAGACAAACAACATACAGCTCTCTGCAGATAACACAAAGTGCTCCCTAGAGACCTACCAGGATCCTGCTGGGGTCATGGGGGATGGGGCAGTGCATACAGACAGCTGGTGGGAGACAGATGGGTGAGAGGAGGGCTGGTATCAGCACCACAGTGGTGCTGTATGAGATCCACAGCCATGGCAATGTGTTGGTGGGGCACCCACCATGTACACTGCCATGACAGTGTATTGGGTTGGGGGTGCATGCATGATGGAGATCCGGAGGGGCTGTGAGATAGCATAGGCAGGTCTGGTGGGACTCAGATAGGTGACAGGAGGTATAAAACCAGTACCCAAATGCTGCTGTATGAGGTACATTGTCATGCCAGTGTGTGTTTTGGAAGCATCCAGAGGTCTGCTGACATGGCATAGTGTTGGGGCAGCATCATTACAAACATGTTCCAGAAGGCTGCCAGGGTCAGGGATGACAGGCGACTGACTAAAGATAGGTGGTGTGACAGAAATTAATGACAAGAGTGGTGGCAGCAACATTCAAATGGAACTGTATGAGGTTTAGTGCCATGCCAGTGTGTTGGGGGCACCCATATCTTGGGCACTGGGAGGGTGCTGGTGTCATAGGGGACAGGGCTGTGCATAGGGGTATAGGGAGGTTTGATGGGAGACAGATGCGTGATGAGAGTGGTGGCAACAGCACCATAGTGGGGCTGTATGAGTTCATCTGTCTTGCAAGTGTGTTGGGAAGGTGACTGGATCTCCAATGCCATGAGCATATGTTGGAGTCTGTACCCACATGCAGAGCACCTGGGGGGAATATATATATATATATATATATATATATTTTTTTTATATATATATATATATTATATATATATGTGTGTGTGTGTGTGTATAGGCTGGACTGGTAAGAGACAGGTGGCTGATGGAATTGGTAATGCCAGCAGGAGAATGAGTTGTATGAAGTCCGCTGCCATGCCGGTGTGTTTGCTGCGCACCTAGAGGTCCATTGACATCCCACTGTACGATCCTGTATTCATACCTTAAACATATCTTGACACAGGACCTACTTTGTAAGACCCTCCGGAACTGAATTACTGTCATGTGAATCAAAGTGTTGACCAGGGACCTCTATAATGATCCCAGATGATGTAACCCCAGATCCTATGTGGCACCAAATGTTTAAATCCTCTGTCAATGTTTCAAGCTAATTCCATACCATATGTTTGGGTTTGTATTGTTACCAAATGTAAAATAGTTTGTACCTAGTGTTTAACTTTGTGATACCTGATGTATGTTCTTACTGACTTGGAGCCTTTGCAAAGGAGTCATTGTCTCAAAGGATTGTAATTACGATATCTTTCAAATAATTAAATAAACAAATAAACTGTGTTGGGCCAGTGTGTGGAACAGATACCTACTGGCAGGCTGCCAGAGCCACAGGGGATGGGCACATCAATGGAGAGACAGATGGGTGATGGGAGGGATGGCACCACAATGGGGGTTGTAGACCTTCCACTGCCATGCCAGTGTGTTTAGGGGATGCCCTTATGTCCGCTGCCATGGAAGTGTTTTTGGGGGGGCACGGACATGCAGTCTCCCATATGTACCCCCTGTGCACTTCCCCATCTCCCATGACCCTGGCAGTCTCCCAGTAGATCTTTAGGGAACACTTTGGGGTGTGGTGCCTGCAGTGCCCCACATGGTGCCTAGCATGTGGGTGTCCCCCCAACACACTCTCATGGTAGTGGACCACATACATCTGGTGAACTGTGATAATGGATGTCTCTTGTGTTATCTGCAGAGAGTTGTGTGTTGTTTATCTTACCTGACGATAACTGTCTCTGGTTGCTTATGTTGCCTTGCCCCTTCTGCTGCTTGTTTTGTGTGGGCTGAATGCAGAGTTAGGGTTGGAAACTCTAACGTCATATTTCCCTACTTTTGTTGCTTTAATATTGACCCCAACTGATGCATGAATATCATTTTTTGCCAAGAATATTTATATATTTAATATTCTCCTGACTACAGTGGTTTGGGTACAGCTAAAATCCATTTCTATTGACCAATCAGGTGTTTGCTACCAAACAGAATGTCTACCAAGTATAAAAATACCTATGTCTGATTCAGAGGGCTGAGAGGTTCTTGGCAGTGAATAAATGATGTGGTTCTGTGCCAAGAGTAAGGCCTTACACTGTGTGAGCAGTGACCAGTGGTAGGGTAAGAGCCAGATTTAGATACTCTAATAGTCATCCAGGTGGTGGCAGTGAAGAACTAAAAGTAACCATCTGGGTGTACAGTTGCTATTGTGTATGAGTTTATGACAAACCGGTGACAGCTGTGTAGATCGTTGTCACACATAGACCATGATATCTGACTAGAAGAACTATAGCTGCTCTCTACAGAAAAGAGGATACTCAAGAGTGGCATGAGTATGGTATTTTAAATTTCTGAAAGGGATAACACCATCTTATTAAATGCAGCTCTTCAGGGCTCACAATGATGAGAGGACAAGGGGACATACAATGGCACTAAAAGGAGGAAGATGCAAGGGTAGCAGCATGTAGAATTACCTTGCAGAATAAGTGATGAACATTTGAAACAGATTTGTAGAGTGAGCTGTGTCAGTCGACACTGTTTCTACCTTCAAGCTTTAACAATATAAATACACTGAAGAAGAAAAAGGGTGACAGAATATCCCCACTGAGTTGGTGGAGAAAGAACTCAATCTTTTCTTTCCTGAATTTCTATATTCATATGTTCATTATATGTAATAAATATATATCAATCAAATTAAGATGATAGTAACAAATATGAGAAAAAATTCCATATTTGCAACAAAGGTGTTTGTGAGGCAGAGGACAGTCAAAAGCTCGGGGAGTAGCTAGTATGGGCAGGGAACAGAGGAGGCCAGTAACAAGAGCATGAGAGCAAGGAGAGTTTATGGAGGAGAGATTTCAAGAAGTGGGAAGAGGAGGAAGAGGAGCAGATGGAGGGGACTTGCCATGCAGACAATTTGGAATGAGGGCTATAGAAGGAGTGGGAGTTATCAGTACAGACAAAGCAGGAGAAAGGGAAAGGAGAAAGGGGAGAGCAGGGAAAAGAGATAATGGTGGAGGGAACCAAACCCAAACTCAACATGCTTTTTATTATTATTTTTATTAATTGTGATATCTGCTTCCAAATTCATGAGTTTAATTATCCAGCTTTTTAAAAGAGTAGGTCTTCTGCTTCACACCCCATAGAGAGGTGAACCACACACACCTTCTGTGCCTTCATTAACTTGTCCAGGGCTTTTGAACAGTAGTATGTGCCGTTGCCTTCTTTAATTAGGGTTATTGCTATCATGGAGTCACTCAGTGGCATGCCATTCATCTGCACCAGTCACTAAGGTGTAGAGAGGACCCAGCTTAGCATCCTGATGATCCATTTTTGCATGTACTGCAGAGCCTCCACCATCTGGTCAGGGCCTGCACCATTGCCAAAATGGTCTGCCACAGGGGCTCCTTGCTGATGGCATTTGATAGTTCTGCACCTGAGAAACATGGTTTGTTTCAGTGGAGTTCAGCTACCCTAATCTTCTGACCATCTTCATTCTATTTCGGCCCATTTTTCCTAAATATTGCACTGGACAATCTCGGAGGCAAGTAGCTCATGATTTAGCAAAACTGAGTTTGAGTTCTACTGAAAAGGTTGTTTTAAAAGCTGTTTATTGATTTCAAGGGAAGCTGCTCAAAAAACAACCTGCTCTGGTACACTACTCAATAGCATCCCCGTTCTTACTTTTTTTTTTTTTAAAGTAGTCAGTAAATGCCAGCAACATATAAGCCATTGTATGTCAGTAATTTACATGTTTTGGGGATTCTGTGATAAATTAATATTTTCCAAAGAACAATAAAGCAGTATGTAGCCAACCCAGGCATTTGGGTACTATGGAGTCCTTCACATTTAAAGGGGTCCATCCAGAGTTCTTAGAGGTTTGGTGAGACCATAAGGCAACTACTATGCTCATGCAATGGTTTAAACAACCTGAACCCAGGCTTAACAAATTCAGTTATCCACACTAGCAGATCCAGTCAAGCAGTAAGGCTTTTGCTTAGCTACAAACACAGATTTTCCAGTCTTCTATTAACTTTCATACTGTTCCCTCTTAGGAAACAACCTGAGACATTTCTGGGACATACATTTCCCATTCCCCATGATATGTTTCATAGAGGAAAATGTTACTGAACAGTAATGTTATGATCCTTAAACTTATGTTCTATTGTCAGTTACCAGCTCCCCAGAGCAGACAAGCTTATCAGGACAGACTTCCCTGGGAAACAGAAATTGTCACATATTATGGTGCCCAGCACATGTGTGACTCCCCAGTGCTGCAAAGCTATCAACAGTATAATGGAGGGGTTTTCCATACTGTAATTCCCCTTTTGTGTGATCAGATTGTCTCCATACAACATTACCTCCAGTCATCATGTATCCAGAAGCATATTATATCTCTCGGGGCATGTTACTTTACTGAATTTGGACAGAATTTTAATTGGATACTCAAAACCATGTAACCATTGCTATCTCCGTTTTCACTCAGTTTCTCAGAGCACCCTAAACAAGGGACCAACACCCTCTTTCAGCACCTTCATGGTTGAGAACTCCAAGGAAGACTACACCCCTGATTTGTTGTAGGGGTGGAGGTGGGGTTTTAGGGTTTGAAAGCCTAAAATCACATTGCTCTACTTGTTTTGCTTTAGCCTGAACCCTAAATGTTGCATTAACACAGTTTTTTTGCAAAGAATATGTACAATGTGTGTGGTGACACCCAAGTGATGATAAAAGCCATATGTACGATTTTCAGTTCTGGAATGTAAATGCATGTTGTGCCTGCATCTGTGTCTGCCCAAATACAGTACATCAGAGTTACCCTGCCGCTGTGTTAAAAAGATGCACCCATTTTTCAACAAAAAGTAATGATTTGAGGTAAAAAGAAATGCAGTGAGTTTCACTTCAGTTTTAGTGGTGCAACTGCATCTTTTTTGATGAAAAATTCTGACACTTAATTGATGGTCTAACAGTTTGGATGTATTTCCATTTTGAAAACGGTAGCAGGCAGATCTCCAATAGATCCTTTTTTAAATCCTGCCCCAAATATTTATAGACATCAATTTAGAACTAAGATGTCCCCAGGTAATTAAATCAGCATCCTCAAACAGCTGTGTTATCACTACACTGAAAAACTATAATTACAGTTTACAGCTGGAAAAAATAAAATAAAACTTAACACAATAAACATATATCATATGGCTGCCACTATGATATTATAGGATTGTTTATGCACTCATGAGGGAGACATACTTAGCCATTGCTTCCTCAGTTGTGAGTTATGTATTCTACTAAATTAACTGTGTTGCCACCTCCTATAGTGATGGGTACCAGTCCTTCTGTACCATCTGATGTGCAGTGTTCAGGGAAGAAGGTGGTGTCACAGACACACCTCAGCAACACATGAGGAGGAAAATGAGATTCATGATAGGAGGGGGGATGAGGGAGACAAGGAGGATGTATTGTTTTTAGAACTTTTTGACTTCTTAGGTCATCAGAGGGCTGGCCAGGAGAGGATGGCTGAGTATCTCAGGGATGTTCAGCACCTTGGGAGTGGGAGGGAATTGGGGCTTCACTACCATCCCACCACCAGGGTGACTACAGGTGGTGGTGCAAGTTGTAGCCAAGGAGTGAGGGAGGTGGATGTCGACAGCATGATGCTCTGCATCAGCATGGCCTTCTGGATGTCTGTGGGCACAGAAAAAACAGGAGAAACTCCCAACCGAGCAGGATGCCATCCATTGCCCTCAGCAGGCCCCTCACTGCCAAGTGGGTTCTCAGCTCCAGTGACCAACACTGCAACTCTGCCTGAGGAGTAAGATCCTGACCCGGCAGCCCTTCTAATGGGATGTCATGCACTGGGGACCTGCAGAGTGGAGGTAAGTCCCAGGGATGGTTGGTGACAAGGCTGGGTGGAGCATCAGGGATTGATGGAGGTTGGTTGGGCTACAAGATGAGAAAGCTCAGTAAATTTACACAAAAAAAACAGTCGACTTTGGTCTTTGTTTTAAAGTAATTATAAGTTTTGGTTATTACTATTTATACCTTTGGCTTTATTTTAAGCCAAGTAAAGAGAATGAGGATGATAATGAAGAGAATGTGTTGTTTTGAAAGCCTTTTATGTTTTTTATTTTGGTGTATTTTATTAGTTTATTCATAAATTTATCTTTTTTATAGGTCAAGAAAATGTGATTAGTGATGAACAGATGAGAAGGTGGATGAAGAGGATGTACTGTTTTGGAAACGAAGCCTTGAGATGTCTCTGGAACTGTCAGCACTTGAAGAAGCAGGAGGAAAGCTTGTCAGTTTCAAGTGAGCATATAACAATTCAAGCAGCGTACTTTGTTTTTTCAATAAATTCAGTCCTGGCTGGGAGGTGTAAAGAGGGCCTGGCTTGGTCATTTGGTTGTTGTACCCTTTTTGATGCAGTGCCAATCCAGTACCAAGGGATACATCAGTTCACTGCTGCCACCCATGGCTGGATTACTTGAGTGAATTATCTAATTCCACCATACCCCATACATAATCTGACCCAACTATGCCTGCTGCTGCTGTTGCTGCTGTTCCTGCTGCAGATCCTACTGCTCATACATCTGCCATGAGTGGTGATTGGGAGTGAACATGACTGTTAGGGGTATATCATGCTCAAGTTTTAAATTATAGGTCAGAACACTGGTTCCTAAATCTTGAGTAGACTCCACCAACTCCAAATGAACTTACCACACTGACTGCAGAATGCTTTTAGTGGATTCATGGTGTTGGTATCATCTCTCAAATACTCCCACACTGCAAATGATCTGTTTATTTTCTATGTACAGTGGACTAGTAGTGGAGGTGGGGTTTGGGGGTACTTTGGGAGGACTTGGGTGGTGACAGAGAGGATTTTGTTTTTCTGGCCAATATAGAATGACATGCCTATAGACAGCATTGGGCAGAGCAAGCAGGGCGGCAGATATGCTACATAAGAAAATAATGTTATGTAATATAGTGTGATATGACATGATATGAAATATGCAAAGATAACATAGTATGATACTGTACAGTATAATATATTATTTAATATATGATAATTGTTATTATTTTTTATTTAACATGAGTATTATTATCATTTTTATTTATGTGCCAAAAACATGAATCATGTAACTAAACTCGTGAATCGGGCTTGCCACTTGCCTCCATTCTCTCACACGGCTTTCAGAAGCCACTAGTGACAATGAGAGGAGGGCGGTCTTTAAAGAACTGGGCAGCAAATGCAAGACAATTTGGGGGAGGGCTAGATCTTACATTTCTGTGTAGATCATTTTTTATCATAGATAGATAGATAGATAGATAGATAGATAGATAGATAGATAGATAGATAGATAGATAGATAAACTTTTTTATAAAGCGCCCCTTCCTGGGTGCTCGAAGCACTGTGCAGTGCACAAAATCTAATACAAAATTAAAAACATTAGTCTTAAACACATAAAATCACCACATTACAGAGCACAAACATAGTTAAAATACAGATCACATTAATGAATAAAAGGACAGTTAGTATAATGCATAAGTATTTCTTGTTATAGCAAATCAAATGATTGTTCAAATAAAAACATCTTGAGCCCCCTGTTAAAGGCTTTTACCAAGGGGGCCTCTCTAGGACATCCCACAAATGAGTTCCACAGGGCAGGTGCAGATACGGAGAAAGCACAATCTCCTGAAAGCCACAGCCTTGCCCTGGGAACCACCAACAGTCCACCCTCGGAGGAACGAAGAGGGCGAGTCAGGCAGTGTGGAACCAGGAAGTCTTGCAGATAGTCTGGTCCCCAACCATATAGGATTTTATAGGTCAGTAATCCAACTTTGAAGGCAGTCCTCCACCTTATTGGCAGCCAGTGTAGCCAGCAGAGAACTGGAGTAATATGTTCAAATCCAGATACACCCATCAGTAGCCTGGACGCCATGTTCTGCACCAGCTGCAGACAACAGAGATTGCCTCCCAAAAGCCCCAGGTACAAGGCATTGCAGTAGTCTAACCTCATCGTGACAAAGGCATGTATCAGGGTGGTAAGGTCATCAGGCAGTACCAGAGAATGGTTCCGGGCAATGTTCCCTAGGTGGTAAAACTTACTTTGGACGGCCGACACCTGAGCATCAAGTGTCAGGCCATCGTCAAGTACCACACCCAAATCACTAACCCATGTGGAGGTGGTCAGGGACAAGACACCCAGTCTAAGACCCCCTCCACTCCACCGATGACCCAGATCCACCACCAATACCTCAGTCTTGTCTAGGCTGAGTCATAATCAGTTTTGAGTTATTCGGTCTTACGAACATACAAAATTTGCCAGCAGATAAAGGCACAGAGGTCTATCAAGTCTGCTTGAATGTGCAGCTAGCACCCCTTATTCTGTAGCTTCCCCTCCCTTCCACCCTTCCCCTACATTGACCCTCCCCCTTGTCCTGTCCCATCCCCTTTTGAAGCAGTCCACTGTTCTACTGGATACCACTTCTGCAGGTAATGCATACAACCAAACCACTACCCTCTCAGTAAAAAAAGTGTCTCCTCATCTCCCTCCTGAACCTTCCTCCTTCCCTCCAGTCTCATATCATGGACATGGTATCCCTCCCTTCCCCTACTTTGAACAGCCCCTCTGTACCTGTCTTGTTTATTCCTTTCATGTACTTAAAGGTTTCAATCATGTACCCCATCCCTCCTCTCCTCCAGTGAGTACATGTTCAATTCCCTCAACCTCCTTTTGTATGATAAGTCTCCCAGCCCTTTGATCATCTTTGTTGCCCTGCACTGTACCCCCTCCAGTAACTTAATGTCCCTCTTCAAATATGGGTGCCAGTACTGCATGCAGTACTCCAGGTGTGGTCTAACCAATGACCTATACAGTGGCAGAATCACCTCCTACCTCCTCGAGGATATACCCCTTGCAATGCAACCCAGCATTTTGTTGGCCTTTGCAGCTGCCTTCCTACATTGTGCCGAGTTGTTCATTGACCCTATAATGAGCACCCCCAGATCCTTCTCCTCCTTTGTCTGGGCTAGCTGCACTCCCCCCAGCTGGTAACTCCTCCTTGGGTTCTTCATCCCAAAATGCAGCACCTTGCACTTTTTGGCATTAAACCCCAGTTGCCAGGTGTCTGACCAGGTTTCAAGCTTTGCCAGATCATCCTGCAACCCCTGCTATCCTCCTAGGTCATCCACCACTGCTCCTACCTTGGTATCATCAGCAACAGACTGATCTTGCTCTTGATGTCCAATGATATGTCTGCAATGAATATCCCAAACAACACTGGTCCCAACACCGAGCCCTGTGGAACACCGCTGGTTACTACCCTTGGGTGTGAGTGCTCCCCACCCACCACCACCCCCCTCTGTTGCCTTCCCTGAAGCCAGTTTCCTACCCATCTCACTAGCTTTGCACCTGCCCATGTGCCTTCTAACTTACTTCCCAGTCTTCCATGTGGCACCGAGTCGAATGCCTTACTGAAGTCCAGATACAGGACATCTACTGCATGGCCCCTGTCCAGTTACCCAGTCATAGAACTCCACCAGGTTGGTTTGGCAGGATCTGCCATGTATGAAGTCATGCTGTCTGCTGTCCTGTAGTTCTTTGGCCTCTAGAAGGGCCACCAGCCTCTCCTTCAGGATAGTCTCCATTAGCTTACCCACGATGGATGTGAGGCTCATCAGTCTGTAGTTCCCCGGTTCATCCTTGGGCCCACTCTTGTGGAGAGGCACCACATGAGCTATCCTCCAGTCCTGAGGTGCACACCTTGAGTATAGTGAGGCATTAAATAGGTCTGCCAAAGGTCCCACAAGGACCTCTGCCAGCTCCTTCAGTACCCTGGGGTGGATGCCGTCTGGGCCTGGTGCCTTGTCCACCCTCAGTGCCTTCAAACCCTGCCAAACTCTGCCCTCCATGATTTCCCCATCTGTCAACCCCTCCCCCCATTTCTGCCATTCCTCCCCTTGGGTATTATCCCCCTCTCTTAAGTAAATACCGAGCAGAAGTAATCATTTAGTGCTTCTGCCTTATCGCACCCTGCTTCCACCCAACCCTCCTTCCTAATCCTTACTATGTGGTCTTTACAGCTCCTTTCTCCCTGATATACCTATAGAAGTCCTTCTCCCTTTCTTAATGCCTTGTGCCAGCCTGAGCTTCGTAGATGCCTTGGCTTCCCTTACTGCCCAAGTCACCTCCTTCGATTCCGTCAAGTACTCCTCCCTGTCCTCCCTCCTCCCTGTTTTCCTGTACCTTCTAAAGGCAGCTCTTTTCCTCCTTACCTTTTCCATGACCTCCTTGCTCAACCAGCTCAGTTTCTTAGCCCTAGCCTTCTTGCTCTGGGCCTTGCAGCAGGTTTTGGTTACCTCCACTATCCCCAGCTTTATGAGCTCCCACCTCTGGTTAGTGTCCATACTAGGCTGAATTCTGGCCAGGTACCCTTTTACCACTTCCCCCATCCTCCCAAAGTCAGCCTTCCTGACCAAAGTCAGCCTTGTGCCAGACTCCACTCCTACCTCGCCCATATCCAATATGAGCCATACTGAGTGGTGGTCACTCCGTGACAGCAGTTCTTTCACCGTAACTTCTCTCACAAAGTCCCCATTTACCATCACAAGGTCAAGGGTATTCTCTAACCTGGTTGGTTCACTGACCATTTGCAGCAGGAAGCTGTCCTGGAAGGCATCCAGCAGTACCTGCTCCCTTCTGTTCCTGGTTGTTGGGGTACTCCAGTCCACTCCTGGCATGTTGAAGTCCCCCACAATCACCACACTACCCTTCTCACAGGTCCTCCTGATCTATCCCGCTAGTTCCCTGTCTAACTCCTCCATCTGAGATGGCATCCTGTACACCACTCCCATTCTGAGAATTCTATTCTTGGAATCCTGGATTTGCATCCAAAGTGACTCCATACTACCCTCCTCCCCTTCCTCCCTTACACACTTCAGTCCTTCCTTCACATATAGTGCCACCTCCCTCCTTTCCCAATCACCCTGTCCCTATGAAATAACCTATACCCTGGTACAGACAGGTCCCAGTCATTGTATTGGGTGGACCATGTTTCTGTGATGGCTGCAATGTCCACCTCTCCCTCTGCCATGAGCACTGTAATTCTGCAGTGATCCTCCCAAGGCTCCTAGCATTAAGGGTAACCACCATCCACCCTTTCCCACCCCTCCCATCCTGCCCTCCTTTCCTAGCATCACCAATAATACTTACCATTTGTCCTTTATCACTGTTATGGGGGGTAAGTTCATATAGTTTCCCAACCTGTGGTCTCTGCAAGTCTCTTGCCCACTTGCCACCGGCCGCTCCTAGTTTAGATTCCCAACTTCCTCTAAGTACTCCTCCATCCTCTGTTTCAACACTTTCTTTCCCTCCTCACTCAAGTGTAGTCTGTCTTTGGCATAGAGACTACTGTCCTCCCAGGTCCCTCCCACCCACCCAACAGCCCATACCCTTTAGCATAACACCAGGTTCTTAGCCATCTGTTAAATTCCTCTATTCTCAGCTTTCTTGTTGTGCTTGCTTGGGCACTGGAAGTATCTCTGAAAAAGTTACTGAACTTCCTGCCCCCCTCACATAATTGTCCTAGTTCCACAAACCTCCTCTGAACTATATCTACTGTCATGTCAGCCAGGTCATTCGTCCCAAGATGTATAATTAAATGAGGCTTGTCCCTATTCCTTCTAGCATATTTCAGAACAGATTGTCCCACCCTTTCCGCTGTCATTCCTGGCATGGCCTCCACCCAAATGTGACTATGCCTCTCCCCCTTGCTACCCCACCTGACTCCTCTTAGTATTGAGTCTCCTAGCACTAAGATTCTACCCCGCTTACTCCCTGCTTGCTTCCATTCATCTCCATCTCTCATTTCTGGCTTCTCTTCTTCCTTCTGCACATTATTTCCCCCTTTTGCCCCTGTTGCTCCCAGCAGAACTTTCCCCCACACCGGTTTGGTCCAGGCATTTATCAATTACTCCTCCAATTGCATCATTTCCCTCCTCCTCCTTCTTTCTCTCTAGCAGTGCAAAGCTATTTTCTGAAGACCCTTTACAAATGCCCACTCCCTCTCTCTTCATAGTGACCTGTTCTCTCCTTTCCACTGCATGACTTTCGCCACTTCTCCTCCCCTCACAAGTCCCTATCTCCTCCTTCCTTTTGTCTTTTGTCTCCTGACCTGGTTTCTCTGGCAATCGTTCTTCCTGGCCTGCGCCTCTTTGTCTCTGCTTCCCTTCTTCTGACCCTCTCCTCACCACTGTTGGCTCAACTCGTCCCCCCATCTCCCCTCCTCCCTCCCTCCAGCATTGGGCTAAACCCACCCCCAGTCTGCCTTGCCTGTCTTAGTTCCTCCTGCAGACCCTCAATCTCCTTTCTAAGTTTCTCTATGTGGTTCCACACTAAACATCCCCCCACACTCCAGGCAATTTTTAGAAAGATTGGTGCACTGCAGTTGTTGCAGCCTACCACCCTACCCATTGCTGTCGTTGCCCACCAGCGACCCCCCACCCTTCCGGATGAAGGATACCAAACACTCCCCCAAGTCTCCCCTCTCCCCCCTCTATCAGTGCAAAACATTCTTTTCTTAATTTCCCTTACCCCCTTTGTTGTACATATTTAGATAGATTGAGCAACTGCTTTTTACTTTCCTATCCTTCCTATCCACACCCAAAAAGAGACTTTAAGTAACTATTGCACAACCTTCTTCAAACTCCTATTCCTCCTTTCCACAATGCAAATAGCAATGCAAAGAAGTAACAATGAAAGCTCCTTGCTTTGCAGTTACTTCCTTTCCACTGAGATAGCAGTCAGCTCTTCAGTGGCTGCTGTTCCTTTCTTGGATATCTGCTTCTGCTATGACAGGTGCATGTCCTTTGCCCATTTGAGGAAGTGATGTCAGAACCCCTGGTATAAAGGAAATCACCTGGATCTCAGCCAGGTAGGTGTTAAACACAGAAACTGCCATCTGGCTCCCAGACACACCGAACAGGTATAGCTGGGTATCATTGGCATAGCAATAAAAACCCAGACCATACCACCTGATAACATATCCCAAGGGCAGCATGTACTCCATGAACAAAAGAGGCGATAGGACCAAGCCTTGTGAAACCCCACAGTGCAGAAGCATCAGGCTGGACAAGAATAACTCCATCACCATCCTTTGTACTCTGCCCATGAGGAAGGACCTAAACCAGCTAATGACATTGACAGTCCACACCAGTTTTGCAGGTGGTCCAACAACATCTCATGGTCCACAGTGTCAAATACTGCACAGAGATTGAGGAGAATAAGAATAGATCACTCTCCCCTATCCCTCACTCCAAGGAGATCGTTCAACACCCTTACCAGGGCAGTCTCCGTACTATGCCTAGGTCTAAATCCAGACTGGAATGACTCAAAAATGGCAGAGGAAGTGAGACGAGTCTCAAGCTGACTGGCCACCACTTTCTCCAAAAGCTTTCCTAAAAACAGGAGGTTTGAGATCGGCCAGTATTTGGTGAGACAGTCTGGGTCCAATGGGGATTTCTTCAAGAGAGGTCTCACCAGGGCATCCTTCAAGGCTGCTTGGAAGAGCCCACTCCCCAGGGAACACCAGACAATCTCAGCAACCACTGGTCCAGTCAGGCCAATACAACTGATCAAAAGTCGGATTGGACCTGGGTCTAGTTCACAATAGATTGGGTGTAACTTTGAGACTATATCACTCACCTCATCCACTTCAATTGGGTCAAACTTACTCTACACAGGGGTGTCCCTCTACTCTGCCAGTTCATCCCCTGTAAGCAAACTGAGTGACCCAGGAGGAGATATTGGATATGATAGAGCACACCTTGTCAGAAAATAACTGAGTGAACTCCACACTTAGTGTTTGAACTAGCTTCCCCCAGACAGAGACAGGCCAGGTGTAACAACTAGTCTATCACGTGGAAGAGATGACCCATTCTGTTCCTTGCTGCAGCAATCTCCCTAGACAGAAAATCAACTTTTTTCAGGAGATTGCCCTTTGATAGTCACTATAATATAACTTCAAAGCCAATTCATCTTCCATGAGCCTAGATCTCCTCCAGCAATGCTCCAACCTGCGGCCCTTAATCTTCAACTCCCTGAGCTCCCCATCAAACCAAGAAGGTCTCAAGTGAGTGGATAAAGGCCATATACAGATGGGTGGGATAGAGTCAAAGGTGGTGGTAACAGCCCTATTATAGGCTGCCACCACCTCCTCCACACTCACCCTGAAAGCAGTTTCCACACTCAATAGGTCCAGCACTGCCTGTAGTCCTACTGGGGACAATCCCCATAAAGGGCAGTACTGGACAATCTCCATAGAGGTAGGAACTTTGGGGGGGCCCCAAAACAAGAACCTAATGATGCAAGGATCTGACCAAGCCACCAGATCAATCCTGAGATCAATGACCTCAAGACCCAGTGTGAACACCAGATCCAACATGTGCCCATAAAAGTGGGCCACTGAGGTAGTAACCTGCACCAGGCCCAAAGCTTCCATACCTTGGAGGACATCATGCCCAAATGAAGAGTTCATCATCAACAACCCAGGCATTGGAATCCCCCAGGATTTCCCATCTGGGGGATTCCAACACCAGGCCAGCAACAAAGTTCCTAACCTCCTGCAGGAATTCCTTCTCCCCTCCAGGTAGATTTTAAATGAGAAGGATCCTGCAGCCTGTGCCAGGACCCCCCTCACATGGCCATGCACTCAAAGGACCTAGTAGAACACACCAGGAGCACCGGGAAGTTCAAACTGCTTTTAAAACAAATGGCCGATCCCCCGCCTCTGTGATCCTTCCTCGGGCTGTGTATAACAGAGTACCTGGCTGGAATCATTGCCTCCAAAGTGGGGCCAGCATTCTCATCCAGCTAAGTCTCTGTGATGCAAGCCAGGTCTACTGAGGAAATCGAGTCCACCATTATACCAGTCTTATTCATCATTGACCTGGCATTGCAAATCACAGCTCAGGTCGGATGAGTGGGAACTGCTGGACCATTGACCATCTGCCCACTATCAATGGTAGAGCCCTTGGGTGTGGGACCAGATAGGGAGGACCTGTCTCCAATACCCATTTCACCCCAGAGCACCTTCTAGACCTCACTGTCCAAACTGCCGACTCCCTGGCAGCCACTCCCATGCTCCTCTGCTTTGATCTCCGCACACGTACAATCCCCAGAGTCCTGCACCTGACATATACCTCTGGAGGTAGGGGAGGAAGTTCAAAAGGTCGGATATCATGCAGTTGGGCCACAGAGTAGCTGCACCTTGGAAGCCCAAGCAACCAACACATCCTGACTGTCCGAATAATACTTAAACAATAAATTACAATAACAAAAAATATATACACAGTAAATACAAGAATAGGTTAAAACCAACCCCCAAGCTAACCAACCCAAACAAAAACCCCAAACTAAGACAAATTTAACTTATAAACATAAAAAACAACCACTCACCCAACACACACAATTCACACATACCAACACACAAACAAACCACTCCAAACATAATTTAACTCCCTTCCCAACTCTTCCCTAAGCCAACAGTTCAAATATTCCAGGCACTCAGATATAAAATAAGTCCACAGTGCACTAACAAAAACCAATCACTGCAGTATGTGAAAATAACACCAGGTAAATTAGAAGTTGTATGGGACTCTCACTCCCAGAAATCGACCAAATTTCTAGAGGGACCAAAGACACTCTCACCACCTTCGGTCAAATCTAGAGAGAACAGTTGTTCAATTTAAGTCAGTGAATAGTAAAAGGCCATCTCACAGCCTTCAACAGACAGAGGACATATGCATTTGCCCCCTTTTGGCACTCTCACTCTCAAGTAGGGGAACTAGAAACACTTGAAGCAGGAAAAGGGAAAAAAGGAGAAACTGATGTGCTTCTGCATTTCTCAGGATATTTTCATTATCAGATGCACTTGATGACCAACAAGGAAGGCTGCTTATCCTGAAGAGAGAATGAAACCTGTGCATTTCTGAGGACTAATGAATCATGATTTCTTTGGCTGTACTATCATGCACCCATCCCTTTTCCTCACAGCTCCATGACCATGACTTTACTCCAAGTCTCTGTCCCACATCACTAGCTACAGTACTTCTCCACTACCACCGCCACCACTTGTGGAACTTGTACTTGGTGGAACTCATATAATAGAATATTTATCTGCTTCTTTTCTCCCCTGCATCCTTTTCTCCTCCTGTTCTTCTCTTCATGTTTTGACCATGCATCAACAATACATGCATGACAGACATGACGCAGTTACTGCTGGATGCTAACAGTGATGACTCACAATGATAGCCAATGATAATTAGATACCTATGTAACATGCACACTCGGTGCATGCACCACATCCAGTGCTGCATGGTTTGCCAGATTTTAGGAAGGAGCAACACTGTCAGGCCACCCCACACTCACTGAAAGACCACACCCACCCCATCAAGAGACTCTGTGTCTCACATTACAATCTACATTAATTTTCACTCACTGAGTGGCTGGCAGGCTCGTGCCAAGGTAAAAAAATAAAAGATGGATTTATGTTCCTTGCTGCACCACTGACAGTTAGTTAAAAAAAACTGTGAAGTAAATTCCTCAAAATCCCCCCTACAGCTTTCCCAAACTACTAAATTCATTCTGCTTGCTCATGCTAAAGGGGGCAAAAAAATAATAAAAAAGTTAAATATGGACTTATTTGCCCTCTTCAACACCAGCACTCAGAGAAAAAAATATAAACTTTTCAAAATCCTCCTTCACCTTTCCTAGTCTGCTGAATTCCCTCTGTCTTGCTCCTACTACAGAGTCCGCAGCTGCCAGTGCAGGCTGACACTGTGCATCCCTCTCCACTGCAGCGTGATATTACTAGCCTGCCTGCCTGAAGCTACAGTTAAAAGTAGTGAATTAGCTAACTGGAATCATAATAAACAATAGTCTTTGCAGGCCACATTCTCCACCTTCACCCAAACAGACTGAGATGTGCCCAATGCTTTGGAGGAAATGGCCACAGTCATGTGTTTATTAAAACATGATTGTAACCCAAATTACACTGATAACACATGCAGCAAGGAGGTCATAGCAAGGCTTTGAATGGTCAGACTGGACCTTGTACATCCACTTTCCCTAAAGGGGATCCAACAAATGGTATAGCCTCTGGAGATACTTCAGCCTCCAAGGCATAAACAGTTGCACTTGGGCAATGTAATGTGTGCTCCTTCCTGTTGGATGGTGCTATGCACACAGGCCATGTCCGAAGATGATATTCCCTGACTGCCCCCCACAGGGGGTACTCTAGCCAGATGGGCCCTCACTTGTTGTCAGCCACAAGGAAACCACCTTCAGGAAATGTGAGTTTCACCATTCCCTCTTTGTACACTCCTTGCAAGACTACCATACTGCTACAGGATAAGCACTGTTCCCAGTGCTCACCTCCCCAAGCACTTCACACTAGACATTTTTCTACAGAACTTTGTAAGGCAGCTAAAAACCTATCACAGCCTATGTCTGACAAGTGCACATAGTCCCAGGAATAGAACTGGGGTACCTAGTGTCTATATCATAATGCCTCAGGACAGTCCCACCAATAGGGTCCATAAAACTCTGCATGGCCATGTTGGCCAACCTGCGGGCTTTCTCGATTGCAGCAAGATCAGTGTCAGAGGCTCTTTTACTCTGGGTTCTTTGGCAGTGTCAGTGGCTCAGTAGGTAGCACACTTGCCTCTGAGGCCGGGAGATCAGAGGGCTGTGGGTTCAGTTCCCACATCTGGCACTTGGGTTAATATCTCAGTACTGACACTGTAATGCAGCATGAGAGGGGTGCTGCATTTCTGAGGTGCCGTCTTTCGGATGAGACGTTAAACCGAGGTCCCATCTCCCTGGATTGGTGGTAGTTCAGGTGGATGTTAAAGATCCTATGGCACTTATCGAAAAGAGTAGGGGAATTTCCCCGGTGTCCTAGCCAAATTTCCCTCATTCACTAAAAATACCACCAACAGCTTAATCTGGTTCAAGGTCAGTTGGCATTCATCTGTATCCCCCTCCCCCGGGTCGTGCCTGAAAATAGGCAGGATTTGTCTAGTGCACTTACCCGGTCAACGAAAGCTAAAAAAAAAAAAAAAGATCTCTCACATGTCACCTATGCCTCTGTTGGATGATGTGAAATTGAACTATGACCACCCCAGACCAGGCTTCCCAAAGCAAAACTAGGTCCTCCTTCATTTGACACAAAAGCTCCAGTGACTTAACCAATTCCAGATCATTTCTTCCCAGAGGTATCAACAAAATGGTGGAAGGACCATGCCGCCAAGCTTCAGCCAAGACCCCCAGGAGCAAGTCACCCCATCTCATACCTCACTGTCCCAGCCAGCAGACAGATAGTTGCTGACAGTCCAAGATAAGGTTCTCATCCTTGGAGATCCACCTTGTATGAACAGCTGCCCAATGGCTGAAGGACTGCATGCACAATTAAACTTGCCTTATCGGGAAACACCACTTGCTATAAAAAAAAAAACAAGCAGTATAAGAAGAATAAGAATCAGCATTTATATAGTGCTTTTCATACACAATGTATCCCAAAGTGATTTACAAGCAATGCTAAACTGGTAGTGAAGTGACTGAATGTGTAGTGGTGGCCATATTACACATCAGCACCCGCACACAGCCTGGACAGTTGCATGAACTGGTTTATGGGAAGGGGAATGTTAGCCATGACACTGGGAATGTCCCCTACTCATTGCAAAAAGTGCTCTGGGTTCTTTTACTTCCACCTGAACACCCACCAGGACAACACCAAGATGGGTAGAAGGGACCTCGATTTAACATCTCATCCAAAGGACAGCACACCCCAGCAGTACAGCACCCCACTAATACTGCACTCAGATGCCAGCATTTTAGGTGCAAGTCCAATCCCGATGTGCAAATGTGATCACACGTAGCCTTCAGAAGGCTGTGACCTCCACTGACTGAATGCTTGGACCTGACCATCTGTCAGCTCCTCAACTCTAGCATATGTGGCAGCCCCACTGCAGAAGGAATAAGTGCTGAACTCCTCTGAGTGCACACCCAACCCACTATGCCCTTTTCTAAAATGTGGCAAAACTGGAATGTCGTCAATGGGGTTCCTTCTTCATGGCAAAAGAACATGAATCCATATTCACCCTTTTGGCCATGCATTCCAGGACCCAGTAGGGATGTCCCACTGCATCCCTGGGGAAGGCCCCAGGCTGCACCAGAACCCCCATGCCATTTTGTCTGCCTTGGTCCTTCAGAGCTGACACCATTCCTCTGTCACCACAGTTTCCTCACCCCCAAGGCCTCCATGAGCACTGGCACCTTATTCAGCTGGACCACTTCAGACACCTGAAAGATCCCACAGAAGGCTACCAAGAATGCCATGCAGAACAACAAAGCCTCTGATGGTGAGGAACACACCTTCAGCAGTTCGACCCAAACCTGTTCCAGAAGTGTCAGACTAATCAGCCAATATCAGTCCAGTCATTTTGGAGTGCCATGGGACAACCTCTCCAACATTTTGCAGAATTTAAATACTTGCATGTTGTCTTTCAGTCTGGTGACCTCGGAGAACCATGAAATGCTTTCAAACTGCTGGCCCACTTCCCTGTCATCAAGCCTTCTAATTTCATTTGCACTAAATAGAGGCATAGCTGTTCTACCGGGATGGACCATGTATTTTGACACCCCTGGGCTTGCCGCACACTCTGGAAGTTCTCAACACCCCTACAGCAGGCCACCCACATGCTGGGTGCTAATGAATTCCTGAGTAACTCCTAGGCTTCTGGATCATGAGCTCCCAGAGGTAGGCTGGAACTTCCCTGTGATGCACCTCCATTTCTGGGGCCAGGTCCAGGAACCTCTGCCACAGCAAGCAAGAAAGAACATCAGCAATACTGTTATCTACACTTGATACATGCACAGCTTTAAACTGGACATTAAGCACCAAGCATTTTAGCACAAAGGCCTGCATGAGGTCACCCAGAGGGCCCTTGACCCACAGCTGCCTATTAATGGTGTGGACCATCCCAGTGTTATCTATCCTGAAGGATACTTTCTTATCTTAGAAGTGCTCACCCCACAGTGCTAATGTGACCTTGATGGGCAAAAATTCCAACAATGTAATCTGTTTGGTCAAACCTTCTTCCTCCCAGGATGTGGCCACTGCCCCACACACCACTACCCTTGAAAGTAAACTCCAAAACCAAAGCCCCTGAATGCATCTCTGAACAAGTCAAGCTCCTGGCTGGTGGTTACTTCCAACCAGACTAACACACCAATGAAACAGTTCAGGAAAGCTAGCTGCACCCCCAGGTCCTCTCTCATGTTCTCAGCCACCAGGATCTTTTGGTGAGGCTTTTGACATCCCATGCCTGCCTTCCCCAAATGGTGCAAGAAAGTCCTGCCCATGAGAATTACTTTGAAAGCAAAGTTAAGGTGGCCCATCAGCTGCTGTAGTTCATGCAATGTAATCTTGTGCACTTTTGTTGCCCTGGCCACACTACCTTATTCTGCAGTAGGTGAAACTCAGTGGCCACTGTGTCAATCTCAATACACAGGAATGGCAGCATGGCGCATGGTCTCTTTGTTTTGTCTTGGACCAGGGGCACTCCCATATAAGTGCACTCAGCCTGGAAGGAACCCAGTAAGTGCCTGCAGTCTCTAGTTCCTGGCCTGCCTATCAACAGGGAGTCTTCCAGGTAGCATATTACCTCCATACAACCTTCCTTGCATGTGATTGCCCAGTGCAGGAATGTGCTAAACATTTCAGTCACAGCACATGCCACATCACACCACATCAGCATGCGGTTATCAACATAGTACCGGCTATCAAACTTCATACTCAATAAATCCCTGACCTCTGGGTGTAACAACAAAAGACAAAATGTGGACTCAGTATCGGTCTTAGAAAAAACAGCCCCCATCACCACCCGGCCACCTCTACTTTCCTAAACAGTGCATAAGATTTTGCCATTTAGTAGGGATTTATTTGGTCATTGATCAAGTCCCCTTCCAGTTAAGATAAATGATTAATTTTCCTGAACTCACCTAGCACTTTCTTGAGGAATAATCCCCAGTTGTTCTGTCAGCCCCCCATCCTCAACAAAGACAATATGTGTAATATTGCAGGGCTACAGAAACAAAAGAAGCAAGACAAGTGAGGAAGGGAGATTTGATGCCTATCAGCCACGTTTAGAATTCAACAGGCTGTAGTTTATGCAGCCCTTCACCACATAAGGCAAATGCCCATAGAACATTGTAGTTCAGCTTGTAAGTTCCCCAAAATGCAAGCCAGGACTGAAATTTGTCTAAATGTTCTCTAATAATACCTTCAATAGGCTTGTGTTCACTTTTTGTATCCTAAAGCTTAGCCCTCTATACAACAGTATGCACAGAGTTAAGAACTGAAAAACAAAAAGTTATCAGTTGCAGATCCCATGTGTTAAGCTTAACCCTCTACACAAAGGACAAAAAAGCAACATTTTGCCTGTTACAGAGACTATACTTCCAGCTTAGTACTCTAATACCAAAAGCACACACAAAATGTTTCCAGGAACGGGTCCTGTATTTCCAGATATCCCTCTGGGGAAAAAACCTGCACAAAACATTGCAATATTGCCAATTATGATCCTCTGTTTCCAGTTTTGTCCTCTAACCAAAATCATGCTCATAATTTTGTTAGTTACAGATCCTCTATTTCTAGCAAGTGGTCACATGGCCATAAAAAAAACTGACAATTTCAATCCGGATTGAGACAGATTCATGTAAAAATTTCAAACGTTCCCCTGGCAGGAATGGACTGTGTGAGCACATGGCAGGACAGGGCAACTTGAGCAAAGAACAAAGCCAGTTTCATGGCTAAGTGGGGAAGGGGGATTTGCTCAACAGCTCAAATTAGCCAGAAAAGCCTGTAACAGGCTGATCATGGCAACCAAAAGTAGCACTAATTAAATCAGCAGTCTGTATGAATGTGTTATGCCCCTTCCCCCCAAAGTCTACTTGAAAGAAAGATCAGACCAGAAATATCTGAAACAAAACTATGCTGTTGCTGGATACTCAATTCTGGCTGAAATGGAAGGGGAAGGAGCAATTCTGTCCGGACTGAAGAAGTAAGAAGGTGCTGCACAGATGTGCTCCCAGTTAAATACCCTCTTGCTCCTCCCCTCCACCCACAGGCCCTCTGCCACCTGGAAACTCCCTACCTGCCTGCCTAGTCCCTCCCCTACCTCCTTGACCTGCCAACTCAGATGTCAGAGGGGCAACAGCCACAGATAAATCCCTGCCTGTGGCAATCTTTTGCAGGCTTTCTATTGTCTGGTAATTTTGGATATTTTCGGTTTAAAATTTGCTCTTTTTCATATAAAAAGAGCACCTTCATTAGCCGCTGCCATGTCATTCCCTGTGAGAGAGAGAGATGGAAATGGTACTAAGATGTGTGCAGTGAAATGAGTTTGCAGTCTAAAGCATTGCTGATTGGCTGGTGCACGTCATGTGGCTTTCCAACAACTTGCACATGTTCAGTGTGTGCTCCTTTAACAAAGTGCTGCATCATGCCATCAAAATGCTGAAGTGCAAAAGCAAAAACATGTTCCTTCAGACCTGCTTTGCCAGTGTCCAAAATGCTGGATTTCCACACGTTCACGGAATGCAAATTTGGCATCAGCTCATCCTTGCTCAATTGAAGTTAAATATCATAGCAAAAAGGCATCAATATGATATCCTCTATGTATTTATACAAATAAGCATTACTAAGTGCTTAATCTACATCCTTCCCGAACATTTTCCACTGTGAGTCATATTAGTTGTGCATTCTTCAACAGTGATGCTTTGCATTTTATAAGCTTATGAGTTTTAACCATGCTACCAAATTCATTAATATAGAATGTTTGTCTCCCATATTACTTACATCAATCTTTTTTTAATTTTCTGAAAGCTGAGAGTTTAATCATTTTTTTTCTCAAAATGCTTCTACAAACTTTTCCTCAAAAAGAAATTCTGTGTTTGATAATGTGCCCAAAAAAGCTGTTGAAATAATGCTTCAAGGGGAATGAGAAACAACACAGCCAATGGAGATTATTTATTTACTTATTTATTTGAATTTTGGTAACTGGGTAGGGCAAATTGAGATGGACTGTCCCTTTTTCAGGATTGACCCAGGGAAAAGGGTTACAAAGGGAGGAACAGTGATACAATAAATAATAGCACTTGGAAAGTGTATGCAGGCACTTTTACAAAAACATACATAATAAACAAAGCAAAATGTCACACAGACAGTAAATTAAGTTACATCTTCGAAACTGGTATAGGGATAAAAGTCAGAGAACGATAACTAAGCAAAGCGTACAGTATGTACAGGTAGGTATACCGTCCTTAGAAGAAATATTCCAAAGTAGTCAGTGCCGTTGTGCAGCAGCATACCTCTAATTGGCTGTCCCTCTCTTGGCCTTTCCAGACAGCTGTATGAGTTCATAATAAATGAATGTAGTAAATCTATGATCTGGCTTAATACAGAATCCCATGTTGACAATTCACTGGGTGAGTACACTTTTCCATTCTGTTTCATTTAGGACTGCAACTTGTTACAGCCTTCGTGTCTATCTCTTGTCGCTTGCAGACATTCTATTTGTATTATACTCACATTCCTGTCCTCTCTTGCTGCTTGTCTGAAAATGTTTACCTTATGGCTCAGGTCTTGCGTCAAAATAGGCTAACTCTTAGATCAGTGCATCTACACAGATATCAAATAAATAAAAATAAATATATGTTAACCTGAAATGAAGGAATGCAAACAAACACAGAAAACCAGTGCTGAATGTTACACATTTTGTGACATTCAGTGCTCGATTTCAGTGCCTGAATGTGTCCATCATTTGGATTCAGGAAATACATGAGGGGAAGCACCCTCATAAGGTAGCAAAAAACACCTGCCCACTCCTACCCAGCTGCTGACAGGATCTCACAGCTGAACACACTCAGTGCCCTCCCAGCCCCACCCATCTCTAAACATCTTTCTCTCCACACTCCATACTCCCCCAAAGTCCCTGAAACAATTTAAATATGTAACTGATCCCCAGCAGTCAGGTACTACAATCCCATCCCCCATGGGAAGGGCCAGTAAGGGTAGCTCAAGGGTCTTTAGTGAGGATGTGGGGCATGAGGTGGGATGGGGCACCTTAAATGCTTTAAACACAGTATTTCAGTCCTTTGACAAAGATCAAGTGCCAGTCAAAGCACCCGGGCTCTTATTGGCTTCCTCTTTGTTGTTTGGTGGATTCTTGCCTCAGTAAATTTTATCTGCATTTAGCAGCTGTGTTTTTTGTTTTTGGCTCACAAGTGCAACCAGATGGTTCTCTCTCATGGTGTAGGGCTGGCCAGCCTTGTATGCACTGGGACTGTTCCTCCCGGATGCACTGTTTTTGTGTTTTCACAGTCTATGGAGCTGGATGACAGCCCGCATCTACCTCCATGGTAGCAAGGCATGGGATTCAGACATACAGAGTCATTACATCTCCACCCCGTTACTAGCACAAGTTGCACATTGCTGCACAACTCCCACTGTCAGATGGCAAAGGGAGTTTCAGTTCTATTTCTTGCACAGTCTTTTGTTTCTTCTGGGCCACTCCCTCCTTCCTCCCTCTTTCACTCCTTGGTTCACTCTTCCACCCTTTCCCCCATACCATTCCAAGGTCTCTACTTACCATACCTGTTGGTTTCAGCTGTGATATTTTTGTCCACCTGGCAGCATCTGTTCACTTTTTTACTGCCTTTTGTATCAAGTCCCTCAGCAATTGCCCAGCTGATCTAGTCTCAGTTCAGGTGGATGTGGGTGGACTCCAGTGGTAAATATTCTTTATGGTTTTGAGTAAGTATTTTTTTCTTCATTTGCAGTGGGTGAGCATCAAACCCTGTTGAAGGCTTTCCCAGGCCCTGGACACACACACCACAGTTACTGCTTGAGGCAGGGGGTAGAACAAAAGCCTCAATAATAGTCTCCAGGGTTAAATTCAAACAACAATAAAAAATGTTCTTTTTGGTTTGAATCGCATGGTTAGAATGCAAGGAAAGGGGACAGGATGGTTCCCCAGAGAGAAGGCTTGGAGTGGACACTGACAATGAGCTTTCAATAAAATACACAAACATAATGTAACACATACCTCGATAGTTTGTTTTCAAGTTTTAAGAGACTCACTGTTAGCAATTTGAAAAGATGTCAGACACTCATAATCGAAGCATGCTTCCTCTCCTACAGTAGCCATGCCTCAGACTATGCTGTGTCGTGTGCAGCAACAGCACTCTTCAGCCCTGTCCCACCTTTGTTCCTTTGACCCACACAGCATGGCAAGCACCATCTTTCTCCACCTGCCCCTCAGATACCAGGGATGCATTGAAGAGCACTCCCCCACCTGAATTTACACATCCACAGCCAGGCTTCTTGGTGCTAATTAATTGTAACTGCACTACAGGGTCTGGTATCACTATGGCTCTTCAGAACTGCCCAGATGCCATTTTTCTTCCAGACTGTTATACCCAATATATAATAACCTCTATTGCATCTTATCCCTCAGCAGGTTGTTGTTACAGGGCACTGGAAGGGGGCTGGACAGGGTTCCTCTAGGGTGTTTGTTAGGACCACGTGGTATGAGGTGGAAGGGACAATTTAAACATTTAAACACAGAAGCCTGCCCAGTGGTGCTGAGGGTTGAGGCACTGGACACCATACCTCATGCCACGCTAGCAACCTGGGCTCAGGAATGGACTCGGGCTGCCGGGGCTCAGCTGGGGAGGGAGGGAGAGGATTGAGCTTCCAAAGGACTGCTGTCCTCTCCCAGGAAGGGAAGACCAGTGCTCCTGCCAAATGACTGCCCCCAGGTGGAGACCTTAGGGTAGTGCGGGACTGTGGGTGCCATGGAAGGGAGGGTGCTGCGGGACATCCACAGATGCACATCCCAGCAAGGAAGGAAGAAAACATGAAGGAAAAACAACCTCAGCTGTGGATGATGACCAACCCCTCTCAGGCTCTGCACCCAGCGACCGGGCAGGCTCTTGGTATGTTCCGGTGATACCGGGGTGACAGGGCTGGGGGGTCAGTTAGAAGGGGGCAGCTGGGGGCAGGAGGTAAAAATGTATGTACTGTATACAAAAAAAAAAAATTAAGCACAGTATGTAAAAATAGTCATTGTGCAAACAAGAGCTTATTGAGTACAGTCTAGACTCACTGGTTGCTCTAACACATAGGGCAAAGCAGCTGAGTCACCTCAGGACTTCAGGCACTACCAGAGTCCAGAAGGAGGACATCAGCTAATTCACCACAACTTCATTTTATGATGTTACATCCAATCAGTAACTCACTTGCAGATAGATGCATAAGATATCTTGCTAACTCCTGGGGCTGGCAGTATAGTCTAGGAGTTAGAGTCGCAAGCTGTGAATGAGCTTGGTACATCCAGCAGACTTCGGTTTGATTCTCACAACCTCCACTTGGTATACTGTGTGACTCTGAGCAAGTCATGTAACCTCCCCAGTGTTCTCAGGTCACCCCTGAAAACAGGCACTTGTGCCTAGTGGGTCTTACCCATTTACCAAAATCTAAAATGAAAAAATAAATAAAATAACTGCAGATACAGAAGTTTCATACATACATACAGCGGCACCAGCCAAGATTCAATGCAGTAATGCTGCAGTATATCACAAAATGTTGCAGTATGCTGCAGGGAACAGTGTAATTCAATAGCAATTAAGCCCTTTTTTACTGCAGTATTTTGTAACATGTCATTTAATGCAAGTTATTACATTGTGGTTGGCTTTGCAGGTGAGCTTTTGTCCTGGCATAAACATGACTGTCTTCCGCTTGGGAGGGGCCCACTGCCTGGAGACCAACCCTTAAGGGATGCTCATAGGTGCTGTACTTTCACACTCCATCCCTGCTTGCTGCCTAAAAGGAGTATATTAAGTCCATAGGTCTCAGCAGGCACATTGGAGAGAGGACCCACAATTCTCTATATACCTTAATGCTTCTGGAATCTCTTAGCTTAGACATTCATAATGCTGGCTGCCTTCCTAATGTTTCTCTACACTAAAGGGAATACTGACACTGGGTACACTTGGCTGGGTGACTCCCTTTCTTAGCCCTTGATGGGTCTAATGGTCAATGGCTTCTGCCACGTCATACCCCCCCAGCTGTTTGTGGTCAGTTTCAGACACAGGGGAAATATAGACCATAGCACACCAGGGCTTGCAATATAGCCCTGCTGATACAATCATGAATAAAGAATGGTTTTATATAGTTAGATCTTGATGATATACCATGGTCATTCATGACTGGCCCCCTGACTTTAATTATGTGTATCCATGGACAGCCACTGATGGTGAATGGGCCAGGGACAGCACATGGATGCCCATGCTCAATCTAGTTTAATAATTGTTCAAGTTGACCATGGTCATCTGTGGCTATCCATGGTTGTTAATTTCAGAAGTTGCCTGCATTTTAAAACACATTTCAACACAATTTAGGTCATTTCATTTGTCCCACCAACCTTAAAGTAAAGGTGTGATGTTAGTAAAAAAACATTTTGGGCTTTATAGCCCACTACCCTGGGGCAGCGACTGCACCCTCTGTGTTGCAATTATAAATTGTAATGCAGTCTTTAAAGTTTAGGAAGGGATCATAATTCTGAGTGAACTGCCAGCCAGCTAATCCCTTTCTACTTCCCAGTCTGCCTGCTCCATCCCAGTGCTCCCACATTTTTTTTTTATTTAGTTGTTTAACCAGGAATAGCACACTAAGCTGAAAGCTTTTTTACAGGAGCAACCTGGGAGCACAGGGAAATTAAGTGACTTACGCAGGGTCACACAGTATGCAAGTGGAAGCTGTGGGATTCAAACCCAGGTCTGGTCTGCTGGATGTCACCAGATTTGCAGCTCAGAGACTTAAACCACTGTGCTATACTGCTTCCCTTTTGTGACATGGAACCAGGTAGAGTGCAGGGACATGCCCCATACAGATCTATGGGGCTTGTTTTCAGAATGTTTTTACAAACCTTTAAGCTACCTTTTGATAAAAATGAAAGCCACCACTTACAGTAACTAATAGGAATCCTATTAGTTGACCGGTGGCTTTCATTTGTATCAAAAGGTAGCTTAAAGTTTTCATAAATATGTTCTGAAAACAGGCCCCATAGACTTGTATGGGAAGTATTCCCGCACTCTCACTGGTTCCATGTCACAAAATGTGGGAGCACAGGGGCGGAGCAGGGGGACCTGGAAGTGAAAAGGGATTGGCTGGCTGGCAGTTCACCCAGAATTACGATCCCCTCCCAAACTATAAGGCATGCATTACAATTTATAATTGTAACACAGAGGGGCTGTCACCACCCCAGGGCAGCAGGCTATGAAGCCCAATATATTATCTCACACCTTAGGGGGACACTGTCAACCATTTTTGCATTGTAGTATTTCTAGCTGAAACCCCCACATTTTATGATTGCTTACCTACTCTAAAATTCATTGGTGCTGCTGGTTGTTTAATCTGAATTCTTTCATAATAGAATTAAAGTGCATGGCAGTGGTGTAAGTATACTCAACTTTGTTTTGTTTCAAACCCTTAATCTAATTTTACTGCCTACCTCCTGAACATGAGGAACACCCCCAAACAGAGCTGGCACTCATGATGCCATAGCCTCTTCTTCTCCCATTGCATCTTGAGTGGTTAGACTGTGTTGGGGTGTTCCCAAGTCCAAGAAAGAGGAAATGGGAGTTGATCAAGGACTGTAAACAAACACATTTTGGTGTGGTGGCACCAATATGGTGGTCAGTCTGTTTTTCACTTTTAAAAAGGAAAAAGGGATCAAAACCAAATGACCAACTATATCAGATCATTCTACAGAATGTGAACAATCATAAAATGTGCATTTTAAAGAAGGAACAGTTTGATGCGGGGGTGACAGTGTCCCTTTAACTTTAAGATTCTGTAATAAATGCATTTTATCTACACATACTTTTCAGATTTATTTATGTAGTACTTACCAGTTTCTGCTGTTTTCTCTTTAAATTGTAAGTAGCAGGATGGCCTGATTACTATTTATACCACCATCTTTTAAGATATAGTAAGTTCATACATAAAATATTAATATGTTTATTTATTTTCCTTGTGTATAGCATATTTTCTCTTCATACATTTAACAGCTGCTGTCTTTGTGATTATCACTAAAAGCATCAAATTCTGCATTCTGATATGCATATATATTATGCAAATTAGGTTACTATCCCCAATTATTATGAACATGGACAAACCATGGTCAAACATGGATGAACCACAGTGTGCCCAGAAGATTAAGAAAACATACTGGGAAAGGCCATAATTTATTGAATTACTTGAAGAATTCTATCATAATTTTGACTAAAAGCAGCAGCCAATTGGAAACAAAACAGTGTATCTGGACACATGGTTTATTGATAAACCAAAGAGTTTAGGAATATAGCTACAATTTGTATATATATATGTTTGAGGATGCAGCTACTATTTATATATATTTTGAGGAATGGATTTTTACTTTGTAAAACAAATAAAGATACATTAAGTGGCTGTCATTTTCAGTATGGTCCTGGAATAGATGTCAGAAATTTACAAAAAAGCTAAATAAAAATAAAATGTTTCAAGATAGTCATATCTTTTAATTTGATATTTACAATGGGGCCTGATAGAGTACCTTCAGCAAATCGCTACATTATCCAGGCCCCTGCAAAGGCTTTAAGTGGACCACCTTAAAATGAGGCTATATATTATTATACAATGGCAAGAAAGAATGTAAGGATCTGATTGGTCAGTATGGCACTGGACCTGTGGTGTTATCCTGGCATAACACCATGGATCTAGTCCCATTACACAAGTGACCGCATGTAAAATAAAAACGGCATCTCTCCGCTCCCTACAAGCAGCTTTACCCATCCCGGTTTGCCACCCTGGAAAACCTGAACCCGCCTCCAAAACACTGAGCACATTACCCTAAAAGAACTCCCTCCCATACAACAGCAACAACTGTAATTAAACCAACAACCCTGTCAGATGCTTCAAATGGCCAAAGTTGTAATTTTTTAAAATAAAAACGTTACCACGAAGCCAGCCTGCGTGATCTGTTTCAAGCGCTACCCTGCCGCTGATCACAGACAGTGCATGTCCTTAAAAAAAAACAGACCAGTAACTCCCAACACCACGTTTTCTTGTGGCCGTTTTGTTCCACATTTTGTATTCTTCTCCCAGTACAAAGAGAAGTAAACTGTACTGGGAGAACCACACGTTTACTGGTCTGTTTTTTTTTTAAGGACATGCACTGTCTATGTTCGCGGCGAGCAGGAAGTGTTGAAACAGATCACGTGCATGGCTTCGTGGTAACGTTTTTCTATATTTAAAAAAATTACAACAGACCAGTAACTCACAACACCACGTTTTCTTGTGTGCCGTTTCGTTTCACATTTTGTATTCTTTTGTGCTTGGGGGATGCAGGCAGTGTAACGGCTTTACTTTCACTATGTTGCTCACTCATCAGCATACAGGACTGTTCTATAAAATGAAAAATCAAACACCTTTCTCCCTGTAGCAGAGCAAGCAGCAGGACTGGTTAAAAATGTGAGGGGGTGTGTGTGTGAGGGGTACTCATACAAGCAACTCAAAATGTGACTGTGTGTGTGGGGGGGTAGTCATACAAGCAACTCGTAGGACTATTTTTCCTCTATGTGTTCCTACTCAGTAAAAAAAGATATAAAAATACTTTTAAACATATTTTCATCTTTTTTTCTTTGTATTTTATTACAGGAGAGCCATTGTATAATAGGAATAATGCACTCCTGGGTGTGTGTCATGCTGGGATAATGCCACGCCTTGCATGTTGGACGCACTCGGCCTGCGGCCTCGTGCCCAACCACCCAAGGCGTGGCATTATCCCAGCACGACACACACCCTGTCGTGCATTATTCCTTTATTGACAACTGGAGCTGAGTGCTGCTGGCATCTCTGCTCCTGCTGTAGACTGGTTCCAGTGTCACCTTTCTGGCCACTTGCAGTCATTACCCATTGGTAGTGCCCTTTTTTACCTCCACTTCCCATCCAGAATGCAGTCCCACAGCGCTCCATCCTGGGGCCCATCCTGTTCTCAACTTTCCTTAATAACCCCCCACAACTTGTGCCAACTCGCATATCCACATGTATGCAAATGAAAGTCATTTACACCTCTGGTCCCTCCTCTACAGCTATGGAAAGTGTGCTCCAGGAAGACTTCCACAATGTCCTGCATTGGTCTCAATCTAACCGACTAAGGATCAGCACAACCAAAAACTGTGCATAACCTTTGGCACCTGCCAAAAATTGACTAGACTCTGAACTCTGCCTATCTTCCCCATAGAAACATAGAATTTGACAGCAGATAAGGACCACCTGGTCCACCTAGTCTGCCCATTTTCCCTACCTGTATAATTTACTGCAGATCCTAAATGATCTGTGGCTTACCCTCTCTTTCCTATAGCTAGAGTTCCTTTATGTCTGTTCCATGCATTTTTGAATTCCCCTACCATTTTTGCCCCTACAACCTCTTCATGGAGGCCGTTCCATGCATCCAACACCCTTTCCATAAAACATACTTTCTCACATTACCCCTGAGTCAACCCCCCCCCCATTTTCTCATATCATGGCCCCTCATTCTTGAACATCTTCTTTTATGAAAGATGCTACCCTCTTGTACCTTATTTATACCGTTAAGGTATTTGAAGATCTCTATCATATTCCCCTTTTCTCTCCTCTCTTCCAGGGAATACATATTGAGATCTTCTAGTCTGCCCTTATATGATTTCTGGTGCAGCCCCTGCACCATTTTTGTTTCTCTTCTCTGAACTGCTTCCACTCTGTCTACATCCTTCTGGAGATGCGGCCTCCAGAACTGGACACAGTATTCTAGATGAGGTCTTACCAATGTTCTGTACAGTGGCATCACCACCTCCTTCCTTCTGCTGGAGATACCTCTCCCTATGCACCATAACATTCCACTGGCTCTCCTCACAGCCTTCTCACATTGTTTGGTAACCTTTAGGTCATCAGATATGATTCCTCCCAGGTCCCTTTCCTGTTTGGTGGCCATCAGCACCTCCCCCATCATGTACGCATCCCCTGCATTTCTGTGCCCCAAGTGTATGATCTTGCACTTCTTTGCCTTGAATCTTAGCTACCACACCCTTGACCACTCCTCAAGCTTGCTTAGGTCCCTTTTAATTTTCTCTGCCCCTCCTGGAGTGTCAATCCTGTTGCACATCTTCATGTCGTCTGCAAAGAGACATATCTTTTCTTCCAGCCCTTCTGCAATGTTACTTGTGAAGACATTAAAGAGGACTGATCCAAGCACTGATCCAGGTGGACCCCACTGGTCATCCCCTCTCTTCAGGGTGAATTCTGTTCACCACCAGCCTCTGTGTCCTGTCGCTCAGCCAATTTCTGACCCAGAGTTTCACCCTGGGACCCACTCCCAGGCTGCCTAGCTTGTTTACAAGCCTCCTATGTAGAATAGCATTGAAAGCCTTGCTGCAATCCAGGTAGGCCACGTCCACCCCCCTCTGCCTGATCCACCTCCCTAGTCACTCAGTCAAGGAAATAGATCAGATTTGTTTGACAAGATCTTCCCACTGTGAACCTATGCAGCCCCAGATCCTGTACTCTGTTTGATTCTAGATGCATTATAAACCTTTCTTTTAGTAGTGATTCCATTAGTTTCCCCACCACCAAGGTCTGGCTGACTGGCCAGTAATTGCCAGCCTCTTCTCTGCTCCCACTTTTGTGCAGAGGGACTACATTTGCCCTCCTCCGGTCCTTTGGTACCATACCTGTTTCCAGTGATCTTTTGAACATGGCTGTCAGTGGTGCTGCCAGCACCTCCCTGAGTTCTCTTGATACTCTAAGATGTATCTTGTCTGGCCCCATTGTCTTGTCCACTTTCTGATTAATGAGTTCCTTTAGGACTCTCTCCTCCATAAATGGACTGGTGTCCACCTCCCTCCCAGTGGTACTTCTGTCACCTAATTGTGGTCCCTCCCCTTCCCCTTCTTCTGTGAATACTGGACAAAAATATTTGTTCAGGATTTGTGCTTTTTCTTGGCCCCCTCTGCACACTCCCCTCCTTCCCTTTTTAGTTTCACAATTCTACCCTTAGTCTTTTTTCTTTCACTAATGTACCCAGAAAAGTTCTTGTCCCCTTTTGTTATTGCCTGAGCTATTTTTTTCTCTGTTTGTGCATTTGTACTCCTAACTGCTTTCCCTGCCTCTCTCTGCTTTTCAAGATACAGTTCCCTGTCCTCTTCCCTCTGTGTTTCCTTGTACCTCCTGAATGCCATCCTTTTCACCCTGACCTTCTCGGCCACTTGTTTTGAGAACTAGTGTACTCTTTTCTTTGTCTTTGTTTTGCTTATTTGCTTAATGCAATGGCTTGTTGTCTCCACTATGGCTCCTTTAAGAGTCTCCCAATGTTGCTCCACCTCCCGCTTTTCTCGTTCCCTGCTAGAGACTTCCTAAGACATTACCCCATCTTTGCAAAGTTGGCCTGCCTGAAATCCAGGATTCTTGCTTTCGTGTGGTTTGACTCTTCTTCTGTTACCATATTGAACCACACCATACTGTGATCACTAGATTCCAAGTGGCTTCCCACCTTTACATCTGTATTTATGTCCCCGTTGGTGAGTACCGCCTGGATGGCACCCGTCTTGAAGTGGTTCATTCATTAAAATACCCCAGTGTGAGACCAGACAGCAAACTTAACATCTCTGCGCACAATGACACCATCCACACCAGTCTCTATCCTAAACCTGGTGCCTGGTATCACAGTAAAGACTGTCTCAACAGTTATGCCGTGAACTTGTCACCAAAATGGTGCTCCCATTCTTTGACTATGCAGACATAGTGTATGGCACCACTCCTTCAACCTTCCTGGCCAGACTGGGCACCCTCTGCAACTCATACCCACCATTGCTCACGCTAGTTCTTCTTATCCATTCTTCCTCTACCTTCATATCACCAGAATCACTGTGCCTCACTCAAATCCAAATACTGGTTTAGGTCCCTTCCATCTTGCCTCTCCTCACTCCTCTCCTCCATTCCCTCTGCTTCCTGCTCCCTCTGCTCCAGGGATCCTCACTCTTTCACCATTCTTGATCCCTGCTCCTCTGCTAGGCAATCAATGTCTTCCATCGTCTCCCTTCACTCTGGAGCTTATTCTCATCCTTCCTCTGTTTCACTACCTGCCCTGTTTCCCCTCACATACCAGCGGAAACTCCTTCCCTCCCCCCCCTCCTTTTTTTCCCTTCACCTGCCTGCCTCCCCTTACATTTGCCTCCTACCCCAGTGCAGACATGGCTGAACTGCTTGATGTTTGCTGCATGCTCTTATTGTACTTACTCCTATTTTAATCACGTACTTTATTCCACTTTAATGTAACTGTGAACTGCATCAATGCTATGTAATTGCATTTAACTGTGTACTGTGTCCATGCTGAGTATTTGCCTTGGCTTTCCTTCTATGTATTTGTAGTCACTTGTCCTAGGTCACACTTGGAAATGAGTGTAGGCTCAGTGTGTCTTTCCCGCTCACCAGTTTTTAAATAAAGAAAGAAAAGTCTACACTGTTTTACAGTGCACAGTGGAGCCAGCTGCAGGCAATGCAGTAACTTGCAGTAAGTGACATGTCAAAATATTTAATGACAAAAGGTAGGCTGACAGTATAGCCTAGAGGTTAGAGTAACAAGCTGTGAATGAGCTTCATACATCCAGTAGACAGACCTGGGTTTGATTCTCATGACCTCCACTTGCATACTGTGTGACTCTAAGCAAGTCACTTAACTTTTCCAGTGCTCTCGGGTCACCCCTGAAAACAGGCATCTGTGACTAGTGGGCCATATCTGGTTACCAAAAAAAAAAAAAAAAGAAGAATAAAAGGGCTTAAATGTACTGTACAAGCTTCAGATATCTGGGCATCTGACTTGATCAACATCTAGACTTCTCAGCTCACATCACCTCTATACATAAGTGGCTGCTCCCCAAACTTGGCGCACTACACCATAATAAAAGCTGTCTCCCCACTCAGACTAGGCATGCAATTGTTCAAGAAATGATCCTTCCCATTCTCGACTTCAGGGATATAGTCTAATCCATCGCCTCCGGGTCTGCCCTGGCCAGCCTAGACACCCTGTTCCACTCCTTCTGCCGCTTCATCCTTGACTGTCCACAATCAACACACCACTGTGACCTCTACAGCTCGTTAACCCTACAGTCCCTCCATGAACGAGACAAATGAACAGCGATAGGCTCGCAGCCAGTATTAGTCTCACTCCTTCCCCTTACCTGACCACTGCCCTCTCCAACAACCTTCACTAAGTGCATTTCTTAGAAGCATGGACCCAAGACTATTCCATGTCCTGCTTATGCGACAACCAAAAGGCCATGCTGCTTTTACTTACCGTGATACCCTAGACCTGAATGCCCTACCCGCCCATCCGACATGCAACAAAACCCTCCTCTACGTAATAAACTACTCAGAGCACATTTCACCTCCAGCTGCTCCTGTTTCAACTAAAGAAACTCCTTCCACTGTATGTATGTATCCTACCCTACCTGCTATTTTTCTCCCAAACACTTCTAAATTGCCATTGTGTAAGCTTTGCCTTTTCTGTACTGTCTAATGTATTTCCATTTATGTAAGTGGGTCTCGGCCCCCAGGTTGCATCTGGAATCGAGCATGTTGCTCAGTATGTTTTCCTGGTAAAACTAGTAAATAAATAAATAAATGTCACTGAATTACACTGTTTACTGCAGCATTTTGCGATATACTGCAGCATGACTGCATGACATCCTGTCTGGGGCCATTGTATATCACAAGTAGTTTGAATGATGGAACTTCCAATGTGATAAATAAAATGTTTATATGTGTCCATAGCAGGATATAATGTTACTCGGGACAATAAACACAATAAATTTGATTAACATCTTAGGCCTTATGGGTCACCTTACGATCCCCAGCAAGAGATAAGGTCAAGCTGGGTGTAGCATATAGGCCCCCCGGATGAGTGATGTTCTAGAGGATGGTTTGCTGGACAACATCATTGCCCAGTGTGGACCAAAAGGGGAAGGAGTGGTGTTGATGGGGGACCTTAATATGCCAGGTACAAACTGGGGAACCATGTCCTCTAAGGTGGCCAAGGAGCAGAGGCTACTGGATGGCTTCCAGGATGTGTTCTTAACACAGCATGTGATGGAGCCCACAAGGGAGGGGCATGTCCTGGATGTGGTTCTGGCAGATGGGGATCTGGTAAGGGACATGGTTGTACAAGACCCCCTGACTGAGAGTGACCACAATACTGTCTGGTTTCAAATAAGCATGGGAGGGTGAGATCTAGGACACTGGCAGTGGACTTCAGGGGGGCAGACTTTATGGGCATGGGAAATATTCTCAAGGATCACTTGATGGGGATTACCTCAATGACAAGTGTGGAAAGGAGATGGGAGGTCATAAAACGGCGACTTCATGAGGCAGTCAGGATCTGCGCTAAGTTGAAACGTAAGGGAGCAAGGTCACATAAACCATGCTGGTGGTCCAGTGAGGTACAGGTAGCAGTCAGAGAAAAGAAGGCGGCCTACAAAAAATATAAAACAACAAGAGGGGATAGGGATAAGGAAATGTACCAGCTTGCATCTAGAAAAGTCACCCGTATGGTGAGGGGAGCAAAGTCCAGTAAAGAGCAGCGGCTGGCACAGGGGATACATGGAGGGGAAAAGGGGTTCTTCTGGTACATTAGGGAGTGGAGAAAAACTAAGGGCCATCTCAGCAGATTGAGATCAGAAGGAGGGTGGGTGGAAGAGGCAGGGGACCAGGCAGAGGTATTTAACGAGTACTTTGCCTCTGTGTTCACTAGGGAGGGGGATGGGATATCTACAAAGCAAGGCACGAAGGGGATAGAAACATCAGTAAGTGGGATCAGGGGAGCAACAGAAATGGAGCAAGAGGGAGAGAGAGGTACCCCAGGGGTGTCACATCTGGGTAAGGATAAAAAGGCCAGTAAGGTGGAGGGGACAGATGATGCTATCTCCACCAAAAGGGTGTGGTTAGCCCTCAAGACCCTAAAGAAAGACAAATCTCCTGGGCAGGATGGCATTCATCCGAGTGTACTATGGGAATTGGCGGACATACTGGCTGCACCCCTGGTCGGAGCTTTTCAGCAGGTCACTTGAGACAGGGAGGGTACCTAGGGATTGGCGAGAGGCACATGTGGTACCAATCCATAAAGGGTCGAGAGGAAGCACTAGGTAACTATAGACCCATCAGTTTGACCTCGTGGTGGAAAATTAATGAGAGTATACTAAAGGAATGATTGGGGGTGTACTTGGAGGAGGGAGGTCTGGATAGTCTGCAACATGGATTGTGCCAGGTAGATCATCAAACCAACCTTGTGGAGTTCTATGAATGGGTAACATCAGAACTGGACAGGGGTAAGCCTGTGGATGTATTATTCTTGACTTCAGCAATGTTTGACTCTGTCCCCACAATGGTCTGGTGGAGAAACTGATGGGGTTAGGAGTAGGCCCTTTGATGGTCAGATGGATTGAAAACTGGCTAGCTGGATGCACTCAGAGGTAGTGGTCTGTGGGGAGCTCTGAACCCTAGAGGTTGGTAGTGGGGTACCCAGAGGCTCGGTCCTGGGTCCGATCCTGTTTAATGCATACATATTGGACATCAGGGAGGGTAAAGGGTGTGAAATGAGTCTCTTCGCTGATGACTCCAAGACGGTAGCAGTAGTTGAGGGAGAAGAGGGGAGGATGGCCCTGCAAGGGGACCTGGACACCCTGGAAAGCTGGGCTCACACATGGAAATTAAATTTCAATATCACCAAGTGCAAGGTGTTGCATCTTGGTCCGGGAAACCCTAAACACAGGTACACCCTGGGAGGGGAGGCACTGGAGGCCTCAATAGGGGAAAAATACCTAGAGGTCATGGTGGATGCATGTATGAATAACTCTGAGAAGTGCAGGAGAGCGTTAGCAAGGCAAACAGGATGTTGGGATGCATCGTAAGGGGATCACCTCTAGGAGCAAGGAAGTGATTCTGCCGCTGTACAATGGACTGGTTAGACCACACCTTGAGTACTGTGTACACTACTGGGAGACCACACTGAAGAGGACATACAGCTCCTGGAGAGGGTACAGAGGAGGGCAACAAAGATGATATGAGGGCTAGGGATTTGACGATGAGGACAGACTTAAGGAGCTCTGCCTGTTTTCATTGGAGGAGAGGAGAGACAGGGGACATGATTGAGGTCTTCAAGTACCTCAAGGGAATAAATAGGGTAAACATGGAGGGGATCTTTAGACTAAAGAGCAGGAGGTATCACCAGAGGGCATGGTTTGCAGTTGGAAGGTGGAAGGGTGAGGGGAAAAGAGGAGGGAGGTTTTCACTGAGAGGTGGTGGACCCTTGGAATGCACTGCCTGGTGAGCTGGTTCAGAGATCCACAGCGGAGGGCTTCAAGAGAGGTGGGACAGACACAGAAAGTGGATGTATCAGATGATAGCCTGTCCCAGGGGGGTGGGGATGGATGATACGGGTTTCTGGAGCACAAGGGATGGGAGGGTCTCGGCACCCAACTAAGGATCTAAGGTTCGAGCAGACTCGATAGACCATAAGGCCTAATCTGCTGGCAAATAGTATGTTAGTATAAAACCAAAGCATAAATTATCAAGTATAGGCACTGTGAATCACAGTGAGATCACAGACAGACATGGCTATGACCAGACATGATTTAACATTTTATTGTACCAGCATCAATTTTTTTGTTTTGTTTCATTTTCAACAAATTGAAAATGGATTTATTTCACACATTAAGTTTCTCTTGATTGTGTGGCTTTCCATGCATTTGTGTGCATGTTCTTCAACCTTGGATAATCTTGTCTATGAATCATGGACAAACCATGAATCAAGTTGTCATCAACAAAGATCAGTGACAGAGCAATGGTTCCATGGACAACTATATTTGCCTATGAAAACATGGACAAATAGAGAATGGGGAGACTCACAGGTCTGCACCAGTAACTCCTACCTGTGGATCTGCTGGACTGAATCAAAACTCAAGAAAATGTCTCCATCTCTTTAATGCATGCAGACAATGCACCCTGGCACACAGCCAGAGGGAACAGACCAAACCGTTGACCCCTAAAAGTATATGGGGGTTATGACACTTCAACAGAAAATCACCATAACACCCACCTGGTGTCAACAGAGGAATGTATTGAACTAGACTTGCAGGTTTGCAGCGTGACCTGACTGCCACACCCTCTGACAGTGGAGCTCTAGGTATGCTGCAGAAGTAGTATGCTTAGGATTCAGGAGGGAAGCTGCACCAATCCTAAATGTTTCAGGCACCCCAAGTGTGCCATAAGGAGCTTTAATGAAAGAAGGCCACTGACAACATGGATACAGATGACATGATGATGGAAGGAGGCACATTGTTTGTCATGGATGCCACTTGCACTAACCCCCACCCCAACTACTACAAAGTGGTTGTTTGCTGACAGGGTCCTTTGAAAAAGTGGGGTCACCAGTCACAATCCTAATTGTTGCTATGACCATGGTTGTGCCTTAGACTCTATTCAAGTAAAGATGCTGACTGCAATGGCAGAGCTGAACACAAAGAGAAGACTCCTCTGGCATAATATGGAAGACTTCATTGAAATACACTGTATCATAGCTACTCTTGACTCCCCTGCCCTTCTTGCAGGTGATGAAAAATGTGTTTCCTTTAATCTTATTTACTGTGTACATAGTGTGTATCCACTTTGGGAGTACGGCATTTGGATAGTAACATGTATGATTTATTTGTCCAGAACTTTACTCTCTCTCTCTCTCTCTCTCTCCATTTGATGATGGATTATGCACAAAATACAAACAAAGGAAATATTAAATGGGAGGAAAGAGGAAACACCCATGGTTGCAGTTTAAACTGTCCCTCACAACCACTGATGCAGTTAGCAGTTGTCAACCAGGTGTCTGCAGAGCATCTTCATAGACATGCACAAAGCAATGAACTGGATGCAGTTTGGTCCAGCGGTTACAGCGCAGACTTAGGAACCAGAAGATCACAGAGTCAAATCCATCAGAGCCAAATATTACTGTGTGAGTTTGGAGAAATCATTTAGCCACAGCAGAGCTCCACCAGCTGTGTAAATGAGCGGAAGCAGGACCCCAAGGATTATGAGATATTGCATTTCAGCTGGGCTATCCTACTTAAATAAATTGTACAAGAAAGGCCTGTATACTGTATACAAATTAAGTACTGCACTGTTATCCCATTCTGTTATCACAGTTAGCACAGTCCCTGACATAGCTGTAGGCAGCATACAGTAGTTCAAGTCCTGTAACTGAGAACTGTTTCCAGATTTGCAAGTTTTTCTTACTTGTTAGACTTTAGGTAGGAAGCTACCATAGGGGTTACTGGAGGTGAGGGAAGGAGAGATGGAAAATCACACAGATCAGTGGACTAAGAATACCAAAGAAGAGCTAAGAAACTTACTGAATCCACTGCTACCACCCAGTACGACAGAAAGTGAACTCAATTACATAGAAACATAGAATTTGATGGCAGATAAGAACCACCTGGCTCACCCAGTCTGCCCATTTTCCCTACCTGTTGTAACGTGATTAACCCTCTACTAGTTACAATTATATTTATGATATAAATATATGGGTTTTTTTTAATGTCTTCTTAGAGAATGACAGCCAGCAGCTTTAAAGGGGACCTAACCTTTTGACCCCAACGGCACTGGCTGGCTGAAAACAATTGGCTATAGTAACACTGACTCAGTGATGGAATTAATTAAGAAGCTTCCTGTTGACATCTCCTGTCATGCCTGTGTTAGCTTTTATATATAACACATTTTAAAACTTCAATTACTTTGAAGTCCAGAAAATCCATATAAAAAGCATCTTATACAACATCCTAGGAAGTGACAAATTCTAACAGCTGTCTGTTACATCTCTCACCACTAGAAGAGAACTGTTTGTCAGGATGTGTTTTCTAAGGATCAAAGGTGAATGCTCTGATCAAAGAGAATGTCATATTTTGATATTGCTATCTTGTTGATTTCTAGCCAGCAATAAAATTACACACTTTTTGGATATTCTTGGCCAGGTTACTAATTAATTACAGGCTAACAGTGACCTCATGAGCTGTGACCTCACAGGATAGGAGGGACATGCTGGATTATTACCACTCTGGCTGAAAAGAGTGGACACATCTATCCCTGGACTCCTAAAGGAACACACACCGTGTGTGTCTGCACTAAAAAGGCACTTCTGTCAAAATAGGTAACATCAAACTGGAACTGAGTTAGACTTAGAATTTAAGCATCAGGCATTTTGTTTCTGTAATTTTCAATTTACTTTTGTCTGCAAATATTTATTTTATATGTTCTATGTTTTGTATGTATTTACTATCTTTTTATTATTATTTTAGTAAACAGTTTGATGTCCTTAATCCTGCTTGAGTCTTTTCTTTTGCATGTGAAGGCTAAAACAGTATTAGATAATTCTGATAAAAACTGTTAAGGGCTTAAAAGTGTGTTACTATCTTGCTAAGGTAAAAATATACCTAGGTTTCAAATTGAGTCAAAACGGTAAAATTGTGAACCAGGCTAGGTGCCCACTGGGTGAAGTATTGCACTGCATTTCCCTGAAGAGAGTGTGACATCTAAGCCTGTTAACTGCATGTGCTAGTGAAAAGGGTTCATATTTGACCCCAGGACTCGAGGCTAGTAGGTGATTTGGACCCAAAACAGACAGGAGGGTTACCCTGTTTGTCTTCTGTTCACATATTGCACTTTGAGGTTTGGCACTGTGGGAGCAGAGGGCCTGATCTGCGGGGTGCATTTGAGACACCTGTTTCATATACTGCAGATCCTAAATGATCCCCAACTTACCTTCTCTTTCCTATTGCTAGAGTTCCTTTATGATGGTATAATGCTCCTTTGAATTCTCTTACTGTTTTGCCCCCACAGCCTCTGCAGGGAGGCTGTTTCATGCATCCACCACCCTTTCCATGAAAAAAAACCTTTTTCATGTTACCCTTGAGTCTACCCCCTTCAGTTCTCATATCATGGCCCCAAGTTCTTGAATGCCTTTTTTATGAAAGATGTTCCCCTTTTGTTTCTTATTTATACCATTGAGGTATATGAAAGTTTTTATCATATCCCCAATCTCCCTCCTCTCTTCCTTGGAAAACACAATGAGATCCTCAAGTGTCTCCCCATATGACTTCTGGTGCAGCCCCTGCACCATTTTTGTCACCCTTTTCTGAACTGCCTCTACTCTGTCAATGTCTTTCCAGAGATGTGGCCTCCAGAACTGGACACAGTATTCCAGATGAGGGCTCACCAATCTTCTGTACAGTGGCATCACCACCTCTTTCCTTCTACTGGAGATACTACTCCCTATGCACCCTAGCATTCCACTGGCTCTCCTCACAGCCTTCTTATATTGTTTGGCTACCTTTAGGTCATCATATATGATCACTCTCAGATATCGTTCTTGTTTGCTGGCTGTCAGTACCCCCCCCCCATCATGTACTCCTCCCCTGTATTTCTGTACCTCAAGTGCATGATATTGCACTTCTTTGCATTAAATCTTAGCTGCCACACCTTTGACCACTCCTCAAGCTTGTGTTTGTCCCTTCTCATTTTTTCTACCCCTCTTGATGTGTCAACCCTGTTGCAGATCTTCGTGTCATCTTCAAAGAGACATACCTTCCCTTCCAACTCTTCTGCAATGTTGCTTATGAATATGTTAAAGAGGACTGGTCAAAGCCCTGATCCCTGTGGGACCCAGCTGGTCACCCCCCCTTCAGATTGAACTCCATTCACCACCCCCCTCTGTGTCTTATCACGCAGCCATTTCTTGATCTAGTTTACCACCCTGTGACCCACTCCCAGGCTGTCTAACTTGTTTAAAAGCCTCCTGTGTAAGACAGTGTTGAAAGCCTTACTGATATCTAGGTAGGCCATGTCCACCACACCCCCTGATCCACCTCCCTAGGCACCCTGTCAAAGAAATCTATACACTTTGTTTGACAAGACCTTCCCACTGTGAATCCATGCTGCCTTGGGTCCTGTTAATAAATAAATACAATAAATTATAATAATTAGTATAATTAGAATAAAGCCTAAGTCAAACTAAGAATAAAACCTAAGCAGATGCAGAGGCAGGGAGACCATTATGGGTCAAATAAATATCAAAGGAGGGACTTGAGAGCTTTGAAGTTCTGTCCAAATACCTTTGTTGCACCAATATAGCAGTATTCAAGGTGTTTGAGTACTATCATGTTAGGAGGGGATTGTTAATGTTGTCCCTTAAACACTAAAGATTAATAAGGAGTGTGTAAATGGTGCCAGTAAACATTTATCTTTAAAACAAAGCCATGATTGGTCACTGGAGGAAAGGAGAATGACAACTGAGTTACATGCCATATGTGAATAAAACTTTAAGAAAGGAAGCAGGCCATAGGGTCTATCAAATCATTTCCTCTACCATTTCAGTAGGAGTACCCTCACACTCCTTTTTCTTCAAAATATTTGTCAGGTCTCAGTTGAAAGGCAACAACAGTATCAGCTGAGAGCACCTGCAATGATAGTCTATTCCAAGTGTACACCAATCATTCTGTGACATAGTTCTTCTTGACAATCCCCTTGTATTTCCTCCTTTCATGGACATCATATGTCCCCATGTCCTCCCTCTTTGATGTTTTGAAGATCTGTGTTTAATATGAAGACATTGCACTCATTTCTATTATCATATAGCAAGAAAACAATTGCTTTTATGTTTTTCTGTTTCTCTAGGATGTTATCTCAAGCCAGACAGACATTATTAATCAGTTCCTTTCACTGTAGTCAATTGCAGGATTCCCTTGCATGAAATTCAGAAGTTGTTCTGTCGATAAAAGTCCCATCTGTGATTTTATGGAATGGACCCTTTAGTTGTGCTGAACCCTGTTCAGAAATCTATGAAACTGTTAATGTTTCTCAGATAATTCTTGGCATTGACCCGCAACCTTGATTAATGGTAATTTGTGCCAAATTGAAAGGTCATGATTAGACAATCAGATATCCAGGTCATTTTATGATCACATATTCCAAGGTAGCCTCTCAGATCGTTTGTTACCTAGGCATATCCACCTGGATTTGGATTCTGGAGGGATCTACGTATTCAGACCAGCAGAAGATAGTGTTCTACCTGAGCATTTCAAAAACATTGATCTTTTACCATTTTAGTCACCAGGATACAACCTTCATGAGATGCAACATCACATTTACAAAAGTTTACATGGTAAAACTGAGCATTATAAACAGGAGGAAATCATGAGTGTATATATTCCTTGCAATTGTTAAGACTTAAGTCAGAAAGAAGCAGTTCGGGTAAGGAGTGTTTATTTTTTTTTATTTCTTAGGATTTTTTCAGTGCAGAAGAAAATCAGGTAAACTGCATTTAACAGGAGCAAAAATAATCAGTATGTAATAAGATGCACATTTAGTTTAGTTTAGTGTAGCTTGGTTTAGAGTACAAATGGACAGAATGTGAGTTACAAGATAGTATGTTTGTAAATATTGTGCTTGGGTGAATAAGTATGACTGTGGTTTGCAAACTGCCATGGTGTTATTGCAAGATCAGTTTTTGAACTATGAAAACACCAGCGAACAAGTCATTAAACAAACAAACAAAGAAAAACATAGCAAAAAAAAATTAATAAAAAAACAATACATTTGGGAAGCATTATGAGACTCTGCCCATGTGTGCCCATGGGAGTCTTAGCATGGGTCTCTATCTTGCAAGGCAAGATGCTACAATGTAATGTTAGGTCATGTCAAAATCCTTTGATAAAGCTATGGTGGTGAAGAATGAACACATTTGCTATACAATACAGTTCAAACATTTATCAACTATAGCAAAAAATATGACTACATTACTTTTTCTACTTCTACTATGAGTATAATAAAGAATTGCAGATAAGTTTAATTGGTTAGTTTGGCTTCTCTTTCTTGGAAAATGTATCATTACACACTGTACATTGGGCAAAATGTCTGGAAACATTAGACCCCCCCCCCCCAGCTCAATGGGACTATAACCTCTAAATGAACATGCCTGTACTGTGAGGTGTTAGCACCAGGAATCTTGGAATCATTGCGTCTGTATTTCCTGTCTATAAAATGTCACTTTATTTGTTCGATGATGAATAAAATGTCCATACTGTACCAATAACATTTCCTTTCATGGTAAAGTTCATCTCTATAGTTACAGAATGTTCACAAAAAAGAAAAAAAATGTTTTTTTTTCAAGTGATGCACAATTAGCACTTAATTGTTCTAATCCAGGAACATACCTAGCAGACTAGTGCGTCCTCTACATAGAAAGGTAAAAAAAGGCAGCATACATTTATCTAGTACCTTTCTAAGACAAAATGGGCTTTACAGTATACAAGACGTACATACAAAAAGCAATTAGTGACAATCAAAGCAGAATACAGTATGTATATATTACATGGTACAGTATAACAGTCACTCTTGTTTTAACTTTTCTGGGAAGGTAGTGGTATGTCAGTTTTATTGTAGTGCATATCGCAAAAAACATAGACACACAGAAAATGAGAACAGAAGGATAACAAGGGTCAATCAAGTCAGCCCATGAGCAGTCAGAGACAACACCCAAGGATGCTTGGTTCCCTGTGACTTTTCATTTCTGGTCCATCCTGTTTAATCTCAGTGCTGCTAAACCTGCTATAACTGCAGCATCACAAACTACTGCTGCTAACCAAAGACTTCAGCCAGTTTGCACTTTCACTCAGCTCTTCAGTCAGCTCACATAACTGAGCTCCTGTCCCTGGCATTACAAGTGCCAGAGCCCTGGATGTTGCCATGGGAACCTAGCTGGCTTGTGACACTGGGAGGAGGTGGGCTGTTTGCCGCTACAAAGGTGGAAGCTGCTCCAGACTCATTTGTGTTACTAAAGCTGCTATACCTATAATACCATTAAGTGCTGCTGTTTCTCCAAAGACTTCAGCCAGTTTGCACTTCCACTCAGAACTTCAGTCAGCTCACATATCTGAGCTCCTGTCCCTGACACTATAAGTACCAGAGCCCTGGTTGTTGCCATGGGAACCCACCTGGCTCAAGATGCTGTGGGAGGGGGGCATTTGTTGCTACAAAGACTGAAGCTGCTCCAGCAGCTGCCCGCGGAGCAGCTGCCAGAATGAGTGGCTCCTACTGGAATGGCTTGAGACACCAGCAGGAGACAGAGGTTTTTTCCCATTTTGTTTTGGTTGGTTTCTATTTTTTATATTGTGGTATTAGAAGCTGCATTATTTATACTGTGATACAGTGGAAAGTCTTTCAACCTTATTTAACCACCTGTTGTTTATGTAGCTCAATTTTATATTATAGTTAGGATATAGGGTACAGTGATTAGGTTGGGGTAGGTTATGGAAAATGAAGGCAATTTGGGATGGCTGTACACTGTTGTTCCTGTTGTAACAATCTGCTTTAATTTTAATGATGTTCAGGCAGTGCAGGGGCAGTTGAGAACATTTGGTCTAATAACTGTAATAAACTGTTAATAAAATATTAAAAGTATAATTACCAGCAAAAAAATGCAACTGTGCAAACGTTTCCCATCATTGGCCCAATCTAAGGGTGTATTCAGGTAAAACTGAAGGTTATTCTTAGAAATAAAATCTGTCTATTAGTTCTATTCCTTGCAGGAGTTGTGGGGGGCAATTCCTGAACCCAAACAAGTTTGACACACATTGCAATTCATTACACAAATGCTCAAAGTTTTGTGCCGAAGATTGATGAATCAAAAATTTGGTGTTTGCGAATCAAGTCAACAATACTGGGCATTTCTGAAACTTGGCTTGATACAGCAGTTGGTGACTTAAGCAATAAGCCACGAGGGGGTGTGGGTTATTGGGGGATTTACCACGGCTGGGGTGGTTTGCCCACAAGGCACAGCCAGGTGGGTAAATCCACCCCAGCAATGGTAAATCCCCCGATTAACCCACATCCCCCGAGTGGCTTATTGCGATTATACCAAGTACTGCTTTTTTTATTATTTTAAAAAAATCAGTACTTGGTATAATACTTAATAAGCCAGTCACTATTACAGCCCTGTTTTTATTTTGTTTGGTTTTCCTGATGTACGGAGCTGCTCTTTTACGGTTTCTGCTTTGCGGAGAAACAAAGATGGAGGTCGGAGTTTCGTCCTTGGATTGTTTTTTTTTTTTAAAGATGCAGCAGGCTGGCATGTTTTGCAGTGATTATCAGTAGATAATCAATGGACGTAAGATGTCAGCCTGCCTATCTCATTGGTCAGTGGCCGAGGTCCATGGTGTAATCTCAAATAGCAACTCAGGGATGTAAACTATTCTGAAATTATAGGACTCAAAGGACAAATGAGGTTCTATTGTATCTTAGGGAGGACCTTGGCCCTTGCAGTCTGAAAAATACATTTTGTATAAAAGGGATTAAGGGCTTGTTGGTGAAGGTTAGATATGTTGCAAAGTTTTAATTCGCCCACGAAGTTTAGGCAAATTGCTGAAATCTGCCTTTGCAGATGAATTCACAAATTGTTGTCACTATGCTAAACATTCACCTTTTTCAATTTCATCTTGTGACTTCTTGTAATTTCAACTTTAGTGTTGCCAGGGCAAATGAGACTTTTGGTAAACAACTTGTCTAAAGGTCACATGGAAGAACTTCTACAGGTCACATGGTGCATCTCTATACAGTGACTGCACCTGACTTGCTTCCTGTTTCTCATTCCTAGTCAGACAGAGAGAGTAGAAGGAGCCTGTTCTGAACCAGAGAAACTGTATCTTTCAAATGCTGCTTACTGCAGTTTTCTTATCTTTTTGTCTTTCCTGTATTGTAGCTTAAATAATTAATTTTTATTTTGAATCTATTTAGGCCTATTTGTTTGTTTTATTTTCCTCATTGTCTCGAATCTTTTCTGTTTCTTTTCTGTCTGTATCTCTTTTTTGTTTGTGATGAAGAGTCATCATGGAGGTGTTCACACCCATGGTGGTGCCATAACACTTTAGCATCCTGTTTTTTTCAGAGAGCACACCTCCCATAGCACCTTACCTCCCCTTGACCATATATCAGCAGGAGCAGCCCCTCCTGATCCTCCAACAGTGCAATGTCTGCAACAGGAGGAAAGGAGTCTTGCCACCTTGCAGCAGGCCTAGGACCAGCAGCAGGAGTCAGAAACTAGTTAGGAACAGCAGCCCTCTGTTCCCCCTGAGACATTGCAGCAAGAACCCCCTGAGGTCCCCCATAATGGTTCCACCACCAACATCATTTCTCCCCCACCACCACCACAGAGGAGCCTTGCTCATCATCCTGTGGATCCTCTCTTCCTCCATTAGCAGCAGCAGCAGCTAACCCATGTTGCCAGTACCCCAAATCTTCTCTGGTGTGTGTGTGTGTGTGTATGTTTATCACTAACCCTAGTGATCACATCATGGTTACTTGTAATTTATATAAGGCCTGAGTCAGCCAGGGCAAGCAGGGTATCCACTTGGGTACTGGGTGTCAAAGAAAGTATTTAAAAATAAATCATCGGACAGAGTGGGAGAAGTTACAGAGGAAAGCAAAGAGCAGCAGTGGTGGTGGTCCATCTGTGCCAGCAGAGGTCTGATGAACAGGGAGTCAGAGAAGTTATCAACGTACAGTGGGGTAGCTGGCAAACACTATTGATAATCTAATCCCCTCCTTTGTTCCCTCTCCTAACTAGCTGCTGCTGGAACCCTCCCACCATACCACACTTGGCTCCTAAAGGTAATTTGTGGACCTGGAAATCATACTCACTGCAGGTGTTTACCTATCGATGCCTGATCAACTCCTCACCCACCCACCCACCCAAGGCCAGCCCTCTTTTTACTGTGTTATCAGGTCATGTGAGATTTCCTAAGGGTCTACTTCTCCATTAGCTAGCTATCACCTCCTACCACCAGGTGTCAACCTTGAGCCTCCTAAACTGCCTACCTCCACTGCCTCTATTCCTCCCTCTCTATTCCTTCACCTATTTCCAAACCTTGCCTCCTATGTGTCTCAATCTCAGATTCTGGTTCTATTTCTTTCTCTCCCTGCTCTCTCCCCTCCCTGAGCCTTGAGCCTTGAACCTTGCACCTTGTGCTCTGGAGGCAACAACCCTACCACTGCTCCACTTGACCTGGTTAATGTTGGGTTGGTATTTGGCTAGCCTTGTTCCTTCGGACTTATCAGACACTGTCATTAAGTGACTCAGACATACCAATATCTCGTATGTAGTGGTGGTCGAAGTGGGCTCAATCTGCTGCATGAAGCATTTCACGGAGCACAGGTGGATTTGCGGAGTGCTCTGCAACATGAAGCAGAGTACTTTGCGTTATAATGAGGAACATGAAGTGCATTAGAAATAGCAACTTCACGTTACTCCGCCTCCACTGGTCACTACTCTTTCAATTTTTAAGGTGAAGTACATTGGTGGCAGTTCACTTCGCCTCACTTCACCTTGTTTTTGAGCTCTGAAGGTGGATTTTGCAGTGATTCATTGGAGTTCAGGTCACATGGGCTCTATATTGATCGGCACAGCCTCAGTTCAGGGTAGTATGAGTAGGAAGGAGTAGGAGACAGTGTGCTCTGATAGCTGTCTGTAGGAATCTTTTAAAAGCTGTTCAAAAAGCATTTTTGCTTTTTTTGGGGGGATCCAACTGTGGTTCATCGATTGTAGGAAACCCTCCTGTGCTCACATCATCGAGCGTTTTTGATTGTGTGTGGATTTTGAATGTTAATTTACAACATTGAATGTGTGTGGTGAATGACAGTGAAGTGTGCTGTGTGGGGGAGGGGTGTATCTGTGTGTAGGTAGATTTAAGTTGGAGAACTAGTGATTTCTTTGTGTTTTGGTAATATTTTTGTTATATAACTGACTGTGTTACTGTACACATAGTAAAATTGTCAGTAATAGTACAAATTTTCTTGCTGTTTGTTGTGTGATTGTGGTGCAGCATTTCATAAGGTCAGGTTGTTTAAATTACAAATTTACATTACGTGACAGTACACTGAACTTTTGCATTTGCATCGCATTCCTCGTTCAGCATTGTACACAAAGGCCCAGATATTCAAACTGTGCCAGGCTGTGGTGCAAACTTGGGCGCAGCTCAACTTGGCTGTGCAAGGGTATGGACTGGGCGATATTCAACAGAGCTGCGCCATGGCGCAGCAGCATTGAATATCACATCCTGGCCACCCACAGTGTGCATGGTGCAGTGGCATTGCACCAGCGCAAGTGGCCAGAGTGGAGCATGGGGATGCGCTAGCGCAAGTTCCATTGCGCCATGCACAGCAACCGCAATATTCAAAAGTTGACATGCAAATGGGGCCATAATGTATGCAAGGCACACATAGGGCCATTTGCATGTCATTAAGGCTCCATTTGCATGCAGGTGAGCCGATCCCCGATGACTTGCGCCTGGCGCCTGCCAGGCAGCAGCCGTCGGGGACCGACGTCCCCTGCAGCTTGATCGCGGGCATTTGTAGTAAAAAAAAAATATTATTTCCAATATCCCTGGTGGTCCAGTGGACCGCTATCTGCCTGATCGTGGGCATCTGTATAAAAATTGACTTGGTCCAATATCCCTGGTGGTACAGTGGACCGCTATCTGCCCGATCGCAGGCATCTGTATAAAAAATAGATTTCGTCCAATATCCTCTGGCGGTCCAGTGGACCATTATCTGCTCGATTATGGGCATTCGTATGAGGGCAGACTACGTCCAATATTCTGGTTCAGTGATCACATCGCCTGATCGCTGGTATTTGTAAAAAATATTCCATTATCTCTGGTATTCTGAGTGGTACCTTTCATTTCGCCTACACTGAACCTCATTGCTCCACTCCCTCTCGGCCGCTGGCGGGCGGCAACACTCTTACCTGGCCGAAGATATCCTGCCGCTTGACCTACCGACATTTCGTAGCTGCACGCATTGGTTCCAGCGGAGCCAATGGGCGTGGTATTCTTGTATTATTATATTCCAGATATGTGAATGATTCACATCTGAACGCAGTATGGAGCAGACGCCCATTGGCTCACGCTAGAACCAATGGGCGCAGCCCTACCGAGGTGTCAGTTGGTGGCGGCAGGGCAGCAGGCGGGTGGTGCTGCCGCCCGCCAGCTGACGGGGTGGAGTGGGGCAATGGGGCTCAGTGGGCGGGTGGGGGTACCACTCAGACCACCAGGGATATTGGAATTTTTTTTGCAAATGACCGCAATCAGGCAGATAGCGCCCACTGGACCACCAGGGATATTGGACGAAGTCTATTTTTTATACAGATGCCCATGATCGGGCATGGGGGGTGCCACCAGGTGCAGCATGAACTCGGGTAGCCACCCACAGGTGGCAGCTGCCGTGTTGCACCCTGCAATGCAGCAGCTCACCTGTGGGTGCCCATCAGTTGTTCCCTTTTTTGGGGGGATCAACTTTGTGCTGGAGCAGGTAGGGGTTGTGCATGCATGGCTCTGCACATTCTGGGCTGAATATCGGGCTGTGCAGAGTATGCATGCAGAGCATGTCCCCCCACCTGTGCCTGCAACATTACTGATGCTCCGCGCGATCAGGATTTAGTGCCGCGCACTTTTCCCTTTTGAATATTGTGCCGAGGCGTATCAGTGGGTTGCACATGGCGCAATATCTGGGCCAAAGTTTTCTGTGTTGTGTGTGCAGTGTTGCGTGCATCAAATATAATACACCTTTTAAAATTTGTGACACAAACTAGCGTAAGTGCAACTAACCGCAGCATTGTGAACCTGCTATCCACTGCAGCTGCCTGATTTTGTACTGCGATCGTGTTCTGTGTTCTTAGTTTTACTGCTTGTAGTGCCATAAAAATCAGCACTGTCTGTGTTTAGTGCCCCCCCCCATGTTGAAAAAGTATTTTTTACCAGACTGGATTGTTTTTGTGACCCCATCAGCACCACTGGTTACTGAAGTTGTTTTAATTCCATGACAGTGTCACAACACAGTAGTCTTTTTTCTGTTGCTGAAGCCACAGTTGATTATTTTGCTTCACATCCAGCCAGCATCCCTCCAGTCAGAAAGTGAACGTATCAAAATCTGAATTTGGTAATAATATTTGTGAATGATCCCCCAAAATGCCTGCGAAGAGACATGAAAGTAAAGCTGTTTCTGGCCATGACAATGTTGGCAGTAAGAGGGTCTGTGGGCGTGGTAGTAGTACGCGGACAGAGAAGTGCATTGCTGATGTAAAGAAAGGTATTTCTCCTGCAATGTTTTTTACAGCCCAATCAATAGCTTCACTCTTAGTTGGAGGAGATGATGTTTTCCCAGCCGGTGGTGTTAGTGTCACTGGTGTTAGTGGTGGTAGGGTAGTATTAACATTGTTGCATCAAGTTCTAATTCTGACCAGTGTACCTTATCCAAACATATTGAGTGTGAAGCAGGTGCAAGTGAGTGACAGCGTAGATGATGTCATACTTCCCAGTAACATCCCATTAACTGAACCTGATTCTGATGAGTATGTCAACGATAGCATACAATGTGATATTCCATCCACCGTGGCACTTAACGTCACTCATTTTCCATGCGGTGATTCACAGTGCGGTGAAAAAATATCAGGTGATGGTGGTGTAGATGCTGATGATGAATGTGATGAAGATGATGATGATGTTGTTGTTGCTGCAACATGCAGTCCACATGTTAGCATCCAAGCAGAAGATGTGGATATGTGTGACCGTAACATTGATGAATATGATGATGATGTAATTGATACCAGTTGAGAACAGGAGAAAAAGAAATTAAAAGTGGCTGTGTCTGAATCTGTTTGCAGGAATCCCACCCCTGTACAAACCTGTGATTTATCGGTTGTAGTTGATGATGATGACGATGAAGACCCAGTAATTAATATGCTAGGTAGTCATGGTGGTCAGTTGCAGTCCAGATGTGCAGTGCCAGAAACATCACCGTGCCCCCCCCCCACTTCAGTGCTTAAAATAAGAGACTTAAATAAGCCACATCATCATGGACATGTTAAAAGCAGAGCATCACACTCCCTTGTTTGGGATTATTTTGTTCAAGATATAAATGATGATTCAGTTGCAATCTGCCAGGTTTGCCATGTGTGTTTGAGTCGAGGTAAAAAGGGGAGCCATCTTGGGACAGGAGAACAGCATACGCATCTTAAGAACAGGGCACTTGGCTCTGTGGACCCAGCACAAGCTGGCAGCTAATACCAGACTGGGGCGTTCACCAGTATCGTCGGCAACAATAGCCAGCATGTTATCCCCCTTCCATGACTATTAAGCCCAGTAGGAAATTAAACATGTGCAGTAGTGCGGTAATAAGAGCAGAGGATTACTACAGGCATGATGAGGTGGAGGACCATAATGACTTTGAAATGTTGTCCAGTGCTGGTGAGAGTAGCAGTTTTTGTGGTGGTGGTGGTGGTGGTGAATGCAGTATGTCTAGTGCAAGTGGCATATCAACCCCGGTTGGCAAATCTGGCAAAATAACATAATTTCTGGGTTTGTCATCATCACCTGTGCAACCATCTTCATCAAATGTCCACACTCCACCCCCTGCCAATGCCATTCATCACAGAGCACAACCTTTTATGACCAACAACACACCCCGTGTAAAACGTTTAAGTCAGCCCATGTTACAGAGTATTTTTGCGCATAAGCTGAAGTACCCCTCCAATCATACAGTGTCACGTGAACTAAATGCTGCTGTAGCTGAAATGCTGGCAATTGATCTTTTGCCCTTCTCCTTTGTGGAGAATTCTGGGTTCCGGCGGTTTGCTGCCTATCCCTGTCCACAATGGAAAGTCCCATCCAGGACACACTTTTCTACCCGTGCTGTTCCCGAGACGTTCTGCACTGTCTCAGACTCAGTAAAACATGCCCTTCGACATTCCTCCTCTCCATTCATCCATTTAAGTATGGATATGTGAACAAGTGGCAAAAAAGCAGGGAGTTCATGTATGTGTATAACTGCACACTGGGCGCAGGTGCCGGGGGTTGTCTGTGATGTTGGTAGTGGGAATAATCAGTGCAGTAAGGTGGATTGTTGTGGTAGCAATCTTCCTGGAATTCGCCAGCATGCAACAATTGCTATGCGCAGTGTGACCTGTTCACACACTGGTGAGAACATGTTGGACATGGTACTGACTGAAATTGACAGATGGCTAAACCCTCTGTCCCTGAGAGCTGGGTTCATAGCAAGTGACAATGGGCCAAATGTGGTGAAATGCATCACGAATGGTGGTTGTTTTCGTGTTCCATGCATGGCCCACTGTTTAAATCTTATGGTTCAGGAGTTTCTGTAGCACCCTGACATAAATGAAATGCTGACCATTGCATGATGTATCTGCTCTCACTTTTCAAGATCTGGAAAGGCCCGTGACCAACTGCGGCGGTTGCAGATACAAAACAGCCTGCCTCAGCACCGCTTGAAGCTGGAAGTTGTCACCCAATGGAACTCCACGTTATACATGGCAGAGAGGTTGTATGAACAATACAAAGTCATCTCAGAATATCTTGTTATGTACAATAGCCGTGACAGTTTTGGGGCCTCCACGTCTATGACGACTGAACAGTGGCATCTCATGTACTCTGTAAGAACAATTTTGTGGCCTTTTGAACATGCCACACAGGCAGTGAGTGGAGAGTCTGTCTCCATTAGCCAATCAATTCCATTGCTGTGGGTGCTGAGGCAGACATTGGTGAATGTAGAGCATAGCCTTGATGTTGCCGGAGACGGTGGTAGCAGAATGTTGCTGCAACACATGCTGACAGTATTTTACCAGAATCGTCGCATTGTGAGCATTCAGCATAGTGACAACTTTGCCATGGCAACAATGCTGGACACACCATACAAAAGTAGAATTGCATCAGTACTGGAGTGAAGGCCTGAACAGGTAAAAAATATCAGTGGTCAACAGGTTCACTTGGTTCATGGGGCACAGAAGTCACATGCCAAGGTTTGCAAACCTCAGTGGCATAATCCAGCTGAAGGTGTAGCTGGAGGACCAGCAAGCATATCATGCAAGGGTAAGGGGACTGTAGTTCCAGGTGGTCTGTCATCCAAAGTGGATGGCATCAACCCACTTTGGGAGGCTTTGTCTGAAGTGGGTATTTGTGAAATAAATGATTCCGGGGAACAGGCTGATGCATCAACAATTGGACTTAGTGCGGCACAGAGAATGGTTGAGTCATATTTGTCTGAAAACAGGCATCTGACAATAAGTGAAGATCCTCTTTTGTACTGGAGTGGAAAGGTCAGTGAATGGCCAAAGCTGACTGCAGTGGCACTGAAGTACCTCACATGCCCACCCTCCAGTGTAAGTGTTGAGAGGGTATTCAGCTCAGCAGGTGCAATAGTCAGGGATCATCAGACAAACCTGTCTCCTGCAAATGTTAGTTTGCTAACATTCATTAAAATGAATGAGAGGCACATACCAGCACAGACTGCAACCTCAGTATTCGTACCCCAGCCTAGTCATGGTGCTCTTGCTGATGTGGAAATGGAGCATCCTGGTGGCACTGGCAGTGGCTGCCTGAAACAGCCCACTACTGATGTAGATGATAACACAATGGAGAAAGAATTTCCCAGTGGTCAGACTTCAGACATCGATGACTGTGAGGGCAGTTTTCTTTATGAGGATGATGATGTGGTTAATGTTGGCAGGTTTTAACTGCAGTATTTAAAAGGTGGTGTGCGCCCCCAGACTACCCGTGATGACTGATGTTATACCAAGTCTGCCACCATGGAATGTCTCCACACCTCCCACGGACCACCACCACCACTACCAGGACCAATGTTATGCAAGTCTGCCATCACCATGAGTCTGTCTGCACCCCATGGACCACCACCACCACCATCACCGGGACTGAGGTTTTGCAAGTCTGCTGCCATGAGTATGTCTGCACCCCATGGACCACCACCACCACCGGGACTGAGGTTTTGCAAGTCTGCCGCCATGAGTCTGTCTACCCCCCATGGACCACCACCACCACCGGGACTGATGTTATGCAAGTCTGCCACCGTGAGTCTGTCTTCCCCCCCATGGACCACTAGTCCACCAGTGCACCACCACCACCAGCTTCTTAATATTTAAACCATAAAGTGAGTATGTGCACTCATGTTTGTTATGCTGCCTTACTTCCTTAAGTTGTCTGTTTTGTTTTCTATAGCTTTTCAGAGCCACAGTGGCAAAACACGTACAATACACTTCTTTTGTTTCTTTTACAGGAGAACAAAAACAGGCTCCATCGCTAATGCTAGATTTGGGAAGATGCGGTGGCTATACCGTACAGAGAGGAACTGATGTAATGTCCATGTGAAATCCATTCTGGTAAGTATGAAGATTTTATTTCATCCATTTCATTGCTTTGTAAGGACTGCTGCAAATATTGCACACAACAGGTTGTCTTAGTAGTTGACAAGATGTGTCTCTGAAATGTAACCTGACAATAGGGATTGAGATTTGAGAACCAGGGAGGGACACATAACAATGAAGTTGTAACTTGTAAGAAGTCATTCATTTCTTTTTTTAGGAAACTTCTAGATGCTTTGTTGTTCTGTCAAAGTGGCCTTATCCAAAAACATTTTTCAACATCAGGCACACCCCCTCCCCTGAGGTTGGGCACTCATGCAACACGCAGAAGTCGTTTCATTAGATGACCATGACCATCACTAACAACTGGACTCCAGAAGGATGCTGATGAAATCTGTGAAGAAGTAAAAAAATAACAAACCATTACAGGTAAAACTGAAAATATGATTCCTCCAAACCCCCCCCCCCAAAAAAAGAAATACTTACCTTCACGTGTTTGAGAGTCATCTGTTACCATTTATGTGCAAAAAATTCTCCTGTGTGATGCAGAACAATAGCATGAGTACATGTCCTTGTCAAGTTCAGCCCCCTCATCATCACCTACAAAATACACAGCTATATATATATATATATATCTACTCACAAGGCTACTATTAGTGTACATCCAAAGGCACCTTTCAATCCAGTTGAGATGATCACATTTCTCTCATTTGTGAATTGCCTTTGCACAAATAATATCAAGACCAGCAAAACGAACCTCATAGTCAACTATTTTATACTGGGTTATGTGTTGAACAGTCTCTTTTCATCGTTACCACTTGTCTATTTTCTGCACAAGGAGGATGCATTGTGGGCCTGTGGTGAAAAATCTGGGGACTCTACTCAACACTACTATATGACTGAGGCGCCATTAATTTGGGAGACATTGTATGTGCTGAAACAGTCTCATTTCACTCTGTTACCACTTGTCGTTTTTCTGCACACAAGGAGGACGATTGTGGGCCTGCAGAAAAAATCTGGGGACTCTGCGCCACCACTTTCGTGCATGACTGAGTGCATCGTAATTCTGGAGGACTTGCATGTGCACAAGAAACAGTCCCCGTTCGCCGTTTACCACTTGCTCAATTTTCTGCACACAAGGAGGATGCATTGTAGGTCTGCAGAAAAAATCTGGGACTCTGTGCCACCACTGCAGTGCGCTGACTGAGTGCGCCATTAATTTGGGGACTTTGTATGCTAAAACAGTCTCATTTCACTTTGTTACCACTTGTCAATTTTCTGCACATAAGGAGGATGCATTGTGGGTCTGCAGAAAAAATCTGGGGACTCTGTGCCACCACTGCATGCATGACTGAGTGCGCCATTAATTCTGGGGGACTTTTTATGTGTTAAAACAGTCTCATTTCACTTTGTTACCACTTGTCAATTTTCTGCATACAAGGAGGACGATTGTGGGCTTGCAGAAAAATCTGTGGACTCTGTGCCACCACTGCACGATGACTGAGTGCGCCTATTAATTCTTGGGGGACTTGTTTGTGCTGAAACAGTCCCTTTCACTTTTGTTACCAATTGTCAATTTTCTGCACACAAGGAGGATGCATTTTGGGCCTGCTAGAAAAATCTGGGGACTCTGTGCACTACATGCGTGAATGACTGAGTGCACCAATAATTCTGGGGACTTTGTATGTGCTGAAACAGTCTAATTTCACTTAGATACCACTTGTCAATTTTCTGTCACAAGAGGATGCATTTGGGCATACAAAAAAAATCTGGGACTCTGGTGCCACCACTGCATAGGACTGAGTGCACCATTAATTTGGGGACTTTGTAGGTGGCAAGCTAGGTCTGATTTCACTTTGTTACCACTTGTTAATTTTCTGCACACAAAGAGGATGCATTGTGGGCCTGCAGAAGAAAATCTGTGGACTCTGTGCCACCACTGCGTGTATGACTGAGTGCGCCATTAATTCTGGGTGACTTTGTATGTGCTGAAACAGTTTCTTTTCACTTCGTTATCACATGTCAATTTTCTGCACCCAAGGAGGATGCATTGTGGGCCTGCAGAAAAAATCTGGGGACTCTGTGCCACTTTTGTGTGTTCTGTGATTGTTGCTGTGAGCTCATAGTCATGATGTCATAGTGACATTTTTACAATTAAAGCAGCATTGCAAATAATGTCCTCACAGTTCTGAACTGTACTTTTTATACTTAAATTGCCAGAGCAACCACTACTTACGTCCGAGTCGTTAGTGACTTGAATGATACTGATTCTTCTCACAATTTATGTCTGCTTCTCTTACTCCTACTTTTTCATGTATGAAAACAAAATGATCATATCTTCAATATTAGTCTGACCAGCTTTGTATCTATTTGCAGTGAGTGAGAGTCTGTCTCCATTAGCCAATCAATTCCACTGCTGCGGGTGCTGAGGCAGACATTGGTGAATGTAGAGCATAGCCTTGATGTTGCGGAGACGGTGGTAGCAGTATGTTGCTGCAACACATGCTGACAGTATTCGACCAGAATCATCACATTGTGAGTATTCAGCATAGTGACAACTTTGCCATGAGCAGCAATGCTGGACACACCATACAAACATAGAATTGCATCAGTACTGGAGGAAGGCCTGAACAGGAAAAAATATCAGTGGTCAACAGGTTCACTTGGTTCATGGGGCAAGTCGATGCAAGCCAGGTTTGCAAACCTCAGCGCATAATCCAGCTGAAGGTGTAGCTGGAGGACCAGCAAGCATATCATGCAAGGGTAAGGGGACTGTAGTTCCAGGTGGTCTGTCATCCAAAGTGGTGGCATCAACCCACTTTGGGAGGCTTTGTCCAAGTGGTATTTGAGAAATAAATGATTCTGGGAATAGGCTGATGCATCAACAATTGGACTTAGTGCAGCACAAAGAATGGTTGAGTCATATTTGTCTGAAAACAGGCATCTGACAATAAGTGAAGATCCCTTTTGTACTGGAGGAAAGGTCAGTGAATGGCCAAAGCTGACTGCAGTGGCACTGAAGTACCTCACATGCCCACCCTCCAGTGTAAGTGTTGAGAGGGTATTCAGCTTAGCAGGTGCAATAGTCAGGGATCATCAGACAAACCTGTCTCCTGCAAATGTTAGTTTGCTAACATTCATTAAAATGAATGAGAGGCACATACCAGCACAGACTGCAACCTCAGTATTCATACCCCGGCCTAGTCATGGTGCTCTTGCTGATGTGGAAATGGAAAATCCTGGTGGCACTGGCAGTGGCTGCCTGAAATGGCCCACTACTGATGTAGATGATAATACAATGGAGAAAGAATTTCCCAGTGGTCAGACTTCAGACATCAATGACTGTGAGGGCAGTTTTCTTTATGAGGATGATGATGTGATTAATGTTGGCAGGTTTTAACTGCAGTATTTAAAAGGTGGTGTGCCCCCCCCAGACTACCACCGGGACTGATGTTATGCAAGTCTGCCACCATGAGTCTGTCTGCCTCCACCGACCACCACCACCACTACCGGGACAATACTTGCAAGTCTGCCATCACCATGAGTCTGTCTGTCACCCATGGACCTCCACCACCACCAGGACTAATGTTATGCAAGTCTGCCACCATGGAGTCTGTCTGTCCACCCTGGACCTCCACGGGACTGATGTTATGCAAGTCTGCCACCGTGAGTCTGTCTTCCCCCCTCGGACCACTAGTCCACCAGTGCACCACCACCACCAGCTTCTTAATATTTAAACCATAAAGTGAGTATGTGCACTCATGTTTGTTATGCTGACTCACTTCCTTAAGTTGTGTGTTTTGTTTTCTGTAGCTTTTCAGAGCCACAGTGGCAAAACACATACAGTACACTTCTTTTGTTTCTTTTACAGGAGAACAAAAACAGGCTCCATCGCTAATATTCGTTGGGAACGATGCTGTAGCTATTCCGTACAGAGAGGAACCAATAAAATGTCCATGAGAAATCCATTCTGGTAAGTATGAAGATTTTATTTCATCCATTTCATTGCTTTGAAAGGACTGCTGCAAATATTGCACACAACAGGTTGTCTTAGTAGTTGACAAGATGTGTCTCTGAAATGTAACCTGACAATAGGGTTAGATTTGAGAACCAGGGAGGGACACATAACAATGAAGTTGTAACTTGTAAGAAGTCATTCATTTCTTTTTTGGAAACTTCTAGATGCTTTGTTGTTCTGTCAAAGTGGCCTTATCCAAAAACATTTTCAACATCAGGCACACCCTCCCTGAGGTTGGGCACTCATCAACACGCAGAAGTCGTTTCATTAGATGACCATGACCATCACTAACAACTGGACTCCAGAAGGATGCTGATGAAATCTGTGAAGAAGTAAAAATAACAAACCATTACAGGTAAAACTGAAAATATATGATTCCTCAAACCCCCAAAAAGAAATACTTACCTTCACGTGTTTGAGAGTCATCTGTTACCATTTAAGTTCAAAAAATTCTCCTGTGTGATGCAGAACAATAGCATGAGTACATGTCCTTGTCAAGTTCAGCCCCCCTCATCATCACCTACAAAATACACAGCTATATATATATATATATATCTACTCACCAAGGCTACTATTAGTGTACATCCAAAGGGCACCTTTCAATCCAGTTGAGATGATCACATTTCATTTGGTGGAATCGTCTTGCACAACACATTGGACCAGCAAAACGAACCTCACAGTCATCATTTTATACTGGGTTATGTGTTGAAACAGTCTCTTTTCACTTCGTTACCACTTGTCTATTTTCTGCACACAAGGAGGATGCATTGTGGGCCTGTAGAAAAAATCTGGGGACTCTGTACCAACACTGCGCACATGACTGAGTGCGCCATTAATTCTGGGAGACATTGTATGTGCTGAAACAGTCTCATTTCACTCTGTTACCACTTGTCAATTTTCTGCACACAAGGAGGACGCATTGTGGGCCTGCAGAAAAAAATCTGGGGACTCTGCGCCACCACTGCGTGCATGACTGAGTGCGCCATTAATTCTGGGGGACTTTGCATGTGCTGAAACAGTCCCGTTTCACTTCGTTACCACTTGTCAATTTTCTGCACACAAGGAGGATGCATTGTAGGTCTGCAGAAAAAATCTGGGGACTCTGTGCCACCACTGCGTGCATGACTGAGTGCGCCATTAATTCTGGGGGACTTTGTATGTGCTAAAACAGTCTCATTTCACTTTGTTACCACTTGTCAATTTTCTGCACATAAGGAGGATGCATTGTGGGTCTGCAGAAAAAATCTGGGGACTCTGTGCCACCACTGCATGCATGACTGAGTGCGCCATTAATTCTGGGGGACTTTTTATGTGTTAAAACAGTCTCATTTCACTTTGTTACCACTTGTCAATTTTCTGCATACAAGGAGGACGCATTGTGGGCTTGCAGAAAAAATCTGTGGACTCTGTGCCACCACTGCACGCATGACTGAGTGCGCCATTAATTCTGGGGGACTTCGTTTGTGCTGAAACAGTCCCTTTTCACTTTGTTACCAATTGTCAATTTTCTGCACACAAGGAGGATGCATTTTGGGCCTGCAGAAAAAATCTGGGGACTCTGTGCCACCACTGCGTGAATGACTGAGTGCACCAATAATTCTGGGGACTTTGTATGTGCTGAAACAGTCTAATTTCACTTCGTTACCACTTGTCAATTTTCTGCACACAAGGAGGATGCATTTTGGGCCTGCAAAAAAAATCTGGGGACTCTGTGCCACCACTGCGTGCATGACTGAGTGCACCATTAATTCTGGGGGACTTTGTATGTGCTGAAACAGTCTGATTTCACTTTGTTACCACTTGTTAATTTTCTGCACACAAAGAGGATGCATTGTGGGCCTGCAGAAGAAAATCTGTGGACTCTGTGCCACCACTGCGTGCATGACTGAGTGCGCCATTAATTCTGGGTGACTTTGTATGTGCTGAAACAGTTTCTTTTCACTTCGTTATCACATGTCAATTTTCTGCACCCAAGGAGGATGCATTGTGGGCCTGCAGAAAAAATCTGGGGACTCTGTGCCACTTTTGTGTGTTCTGTGATTGTTGCTGTGAGCTCATAGTCATGATGTCATAGTGACATTTTTACAATTAAAGCAGCATTGCAAGAATGTCCTCACAGTTCTGAACTGTACTTTTTTATGCTACTTTAAATTGCCAGAGCAACCACTACTTACGTCCGAGTCGTTAGTGACTTGAATGATACGATTCTTCTCACAATTTATGTCTGCTTCTCTTACTCCTACTTTTTTCATGTATGAAAACAAAATGAGCACATCTTCCAATATTAGTCTGACCAGCTTTGTATCTATTTGCAGTGAGTGGAGAGTCTGTCTCCATTAGCCAATCAATTCCACTGCTGCGGGTGCTGAGGCAGACATTGGTGAATGTAGAGCATAGCCTTGATGTTGCCGGAGACGGTGGTAGCAGTATGTTGCTGCAACACATGCTGACAGTATTCGACCAGAATCGTCACATTGTGAGCATTCAGCATAGTGACAACTTTGCCATGGCAACAATGCTGGACACACCATACAAACATAGAATTGCATCAGTACTGGAGGGAAGGCCTGAACAGGAAAAAAATATCAGTGGTCAACAGGTTCACTTGGTTCATGGGGCACAGAAGTCACATGCCAAGGTTTGCAAGCCTCAGCGGCATAATCCAGCTGAAGGTGTAGCTGGAGGACCAGCAAGCATATCATGCAAGGGTAAGGGGACTGTAGTTCCAGGTGGTCTGTCATCCAAAGTGGGTGGCATCAACCCACTTTGGGAGGCTTTGTCCGAAGTGGGTATTTGTGAAATAAATGATTCCGGGGAATAGGCTGATGCATCAACAATTGGACTTAGTGCAGCACAAAGAATGGTTGAGTCATATTTGTCTGAAAACAGGCATCTGACAATAAGTGAAGATCCTCTTTTGTACTGGAGTGGAAAGGTCAGTGAATGGCCAAAGCTGACTGCAGTGGCACTGAAGTACCTCACATGCCCACCCTCCAGTGTAAGTGTTGAGAGGGTATTCAGCTTAGCAGGTGCAATAGTCAGGGATCATCAGACAAACCTGTCTCCTGCAAATGTTAGTTTGCTAACATTCATTAAAATGAATGAGAGGCACATACCAGCACAGACTGCAACCTCAGTATTCATACCCCGGCCTAGTCATGGTGCTCTTGCTGATGTGGAAATGGAAAATCCTGGTGGCACTGGCAGTGGCTGCCTGAAATGGCCCACTACTGATGTAGATGATAATACAATGGAGAAAGAATTTCCCAGTGGTCAGACTTCAGACATCAATGACTGTGAGGGCAGTTTTCTTTATGAGGATGATGATGTGATTAATGTTGGCAGGTTTTAACTGCAGTATTTAAAAGGTGGTGTGCCCCCCCCAGACTACCACCGGGACTGATGTTATGCAAGTCTGCCACCATGAGTCTGTCTGCCTCCCACCGACCACCACCACCACTACCGGGACCAATGCTATGCAAGTCTGCCATCACCATGAGTCTGTCTGTCACCCATGGACCTCCACCACCACCAGGACTAATGTTATGCAAGTCTGCCACCATGAGTCTGTCTGTCCACCCTGGACCTCCACCGGGACTGATGTTATGCAAGTCTGCCACCGTGAGTCTGTCTTCCCCCCCTACGGACCACTAGTCCACCAGTGCACCACCACCACCAGCTTCTTAATATTTAAACCATAAAGTGAGTATGTGCACTCATGTTTGTTATGCTGACTCACTTCCTTAAGTTGTGTGTTTTGTTTTCTGTAGCTTTTCAGAGCCACAGTGGCAAAACACATACAGTACACTTCTTTTGTTTCTTTTACAGGAGAACAAAAACAGGCTCCATCGCTAATATTCGTTGGGAACGATGCTGTAGCTATTCCGTACAGAGAGGAACCAATAAAATGTCCATGAGAAATCCATTCTGGTAAGTATGAAGATTTTATTTCATCCATTTCATTGCTTTGAAAGGACTGCTGCAAATATTGCACACAACAGGTTGTCTTAGTAGTTGACAAGACGTGTCTCTGAAATGTAACTTGACAATAGGGATTGAGATTTGAGAACCAGGGAGGGACACATAACAATGAAGTTGTAACTTGTAAGAAGTCATTCATTTCTTTTTTTAGGAAACTTCTAGATGCTTTGTTGTTCTGTCAAAGTGGCCTTATCCAAAAACATTTTTCAACATCAGGCACACCCCCTCCCCCGAGGTTGGGCACTCATGCAACACGCAGAAGTCATTTCATTAGATGACCATGACCATCACTAATAACTGGACTCCCGAAGGATGCTGATGAAATCTGTGAAGAAGTAAAAAAATAACAAACCATTACAGGCAAAACTGAAAATATGATTCCCCCAACCCCCCCCCAAAAAAAGAAATACTTACCTTCACGTGTTTGAGAGTCATCCGTTTCCATTTAAGTGCAAAAAATTCTCCTGTGTGATGCAAAACAATAGCATGAGTACATGTCCATGTCAAGTTCAGCCCCCCTCATCATCACCTACAAAATACACAGCCATATATCTATATCTATATATATATATATATATCTACTCACCAAGGCTACTATTAGTGTACATCCAAAGGGCACCTTTCAATCCAGTTGAGATGATCACATTTCATTTGGTGGAATCATCTTGCACAACACATTGTACCAGCAAAACGAACCTCACAGTCATCATTTTATACTGGGTTACGTGTTGAAACAGCCTCTTTTCACTTCGTTACCACTTGTCTATTTTCTGCACACAAGGAGGATGCATTGTGGGCCTGTAGAAAAAATCTGGAGACTCTGTACCAACACTGCGCACATGACTGAGTGCGCCATTAATTCTGGGGGACTTTGCATGTACTGAAACAGTCCCGTTTCACTTCGTTACCACTTGTCAATTTTCTGCACACAAGGAGGATGCATTGTGGGTCTGCAGAAAAAATCTGGGGACTCTGTGCCACCACTGCATGCATGACTGAGTGCGCCATTAATTCTGGGGGACTTTTTATGTGCTAAAACAGTCTCATTTCACTTTGTTACCACTTGTCAATTTTCTGCATTCAAGGAGGACGCATTGTGGGCTTGCAGAAAAAATCTGGGGACTCTGTGCCACCACTGCACACATGACTGAATGCGCCATTAATTCTGGGGGACTTCGTTTGTGCTGAAACAGTCCCTTTTCACTTTGTTACCAATTGTCAATTTTCTGCACACAAGGAGGATGCATTTTGGGCCTGCAGAAAAAATCTGGGGACTCTGTGCCACCACTGCGTGCATGACTGAGTGCACCATTAATTCTGGGGGACTTTGTATGTGCTGAAACAGTCTAATTTCACTTCGTTACCACTTGTCAATTTTCTGCACACAAGGAGGATGCATTGTGGGCCTGCAAAACCAAGCTGGGGACTCTGTGCCACCACTGAGTGCACCATTAATTCTGGGGGACTTTGTATGTGCTGAAACAGTCTGATTTCACTTTGTTACCACTTGTTAATTTTCTGCACACAAAGAGGATGCATTTTGGGCCTGCAGAAGAAAATCTGTGGACTCTGTGCCACCACTGTGTGCATGACTGAGAGCGCCATTAATTCTGGGTGACTTTGTATGTGCTGAAACAGTTTCTTTTCACTTCATTATCACATGTCAATTTTCTGCACACAAGGAGGATGCATTGTGGGCCTGCAGAAAAAATCTAGGGACTCTGTGCCACTTTAGTGTGTTCTGTGATTGTTGCTGTGAGCTCATAGTCATGATGTCATAGTGACATTTTTACAATTAAAGCAGCATTGCAAGAATGTCCTCACAGTTCTGAACTGTACTTTTTTATGCTACTTTAAATTGCCAGAGCAACCACTACTTACGTCCGAGTCATTAGTGACTTGAATGATACGATTCTTCTCACAATTTATGTCTGCTTCTCTTACTCCTACTTTTTTCATGTATGAAAACAAAATGAGCACGTCTTCCAATATTGTTCTGACCAGCTTTGTATCTATTTGCAGCTGCTTTTCAATAACTATTGTTCCGTGGTGTCATATAAAATACTGACTGATGCATAACTGTTAGTTAACAACAGAAGTAATATATGACAACTACTTGATGTGCTGGAGAAAAGCAGAAGAAAACAATGACAAAGACCTGATCACACTCACTGTCAGCAGCACCAATTTAAAAGGAATGCTCCTTTCATTATTTCACACATGAAAAAAGGTAGTACAGCACACTCAACTACTGCAAATTCTGGTATCATTCCAGTCAGTTAGGATGTAAGTAAAGGAAGCTGTAACATAGCATTAAAAATATCGGTCAGAGTTATCAAGAGATTGTTGCACTGCTGCTTTACAGACAGTCGCCACATTACATAGTTATGGTGATGCACATAAACTAATATGTGGGGGCGTTACTACCACTGGAAAATTTCTTGCTCCACAGAGTGCAATATATGTCTGTGAAAACCACCCATAATTTCATTACAGTGAGTCACATGACAGAGGAATTTAATAATCTAAAAAGCAACCCACATTGTGCCACACTTCCTCAGCAACGTTAAGACGTGATGGCAGCAGGAGCGCAGGTGCATGCTCCACTATTCTGAATGTCCAGCAGCTATCCCAAGCAATGTTTCCTAATGTTATAAGGTTCACTTTGGGGTGAAATGTGGGATGTTTCCACTAACAAGGCTCTTCTTACTGGAAACGTGGCCACACATTTCACAACACACTGACCATTAACATAAAGAAACATTTGCAAACCTGCACATTCTGATATTCACTGTAAGGAGCACGCACATGTGCTCTCCCTGCCATCATGTACTAATGTTGCTGAGAAGGGAGGCAGAATGTGGGCAGATTTTCAGAATGGGAATGCCTCCCTCACATGACTCACTCTAATGCATTTATGCCTGGTTTTCAAAAAAATGTATTGCACTATGTGGTGCAAGAAAGATTCCCCTGGAAGGGAAAATGTGTATGATTTAATAATAACAAACAGAAAACACACAACAAAAGTACAACACAGTAGTGGGTGGGGTCAGGGGTGGGGGTGGGGGGGGGGTAGAAAACAATACCCGGACTTACTATGGCCGTGGGATGCCGTGGTGGTCCAGCAGCAGGTGCAGCACTGAAAGTACTTGCTGCTGCTGTGCTTCCACTCTGATAACCTGCTGCTCCAAAGCACTGAAACACTTGTTGCTTTCCTCCAGTGCTGCGCACACCAGGAACTGGCTAACAGAGACTGTGCCGGGGTCCACTGCAGCGAGTAATCTAGGTAGTGGTGCTGGTGGTGGACAGGGTGGTGCTGGTGGCTGTGGTGGCGGTGGTGGTGGTGGTGGTGGAGCACCTGATGTAGCCCTCTTCCTCCTGCTGCGGCAGTGACTGCTGTGAGGGACATCTCCCACCCCAACAACACCCTCGGCCACTGCCATGGAAGGGCCAGCAGGTGGATGCCTGGCCCCTTCCGTGACAGCCTGCCACTCTGCCCCGTGGTGATTCATCAAGTGGGTGCACTGGCCACCGGTCCCCAAATGTGTCCCAGAGGGCCCATGGCACACCAGCACACCACACACATGGCACTGAACCACTGTGCTGTCTTCCCCCACACAATTAAAACACTCTCACACTGGGGAGCTGCAGGGGGGACCATACACAGTATGCACTTGTCGGGCATGAGTCCCACCACCACCCACAATTGCCAGGGCCACCTCCTGTGACTGCGGAGGTGGTGGAGGGGATGCTGCTGGAGCCCCAACAGCTTCTGCTAGTGGTGGTGGTGGAGAAGGTGAACGAGCAACAGCCACCGGTGGCATTGGTGCTGCTGCTGCTGCTCCTGTTGCTTCCGCGGGGGAAGCAACACTGGCCAGGAGTCTGGAGCGGTCCAACATAACACGACCGCCCCAACCCCCACAGGTCCGCACTCCTCCCCTCCTAACGCTGCCACATGCCAGCGACTCGCCTTCTCTGACTCCAATGTGAACCTCCATCCTCCTGGGTCCACAGAACGACACACACACACACACATACACACACACACACACACACAGTCAGTCACACACACAAAACAAAAACAAAACTTATACAAAAAAATTCATTAACCAAAAAAACACTAAGACAATACAAACACTAAATAAAATAGCTTTTAAAAAAGCTGTTTGATTGTTATGACAGTAACAAGAAATGATTCTGAGAGCCAAGCAAACTCCTCTCCTCTCACAATTTTGCTTTCTCCCTTTACAAATGCAAAGGAGAATGTGAAACTGCTTCTCTGACTCACTTCCTTCCTGACTGGCTAAAGCATGTGACTTACAGTACTGCAGGCCATGTGATGTGCCTATTTTCTTCTCACTTCGCCTTACTTTGCGTTAAGGCATAATGAGAATGCAAAGTGGTAATGATAACGCAAAGTGAGCACTTTACAGGGTCCACTTCGAGTTGTGCTCCACGGATGCGAAGTGGACACTTTGCGTCCACTTCATGGGCAGATTTATAATTCGCTGCATCTCTACTCGTATGAGACAATGCCTTTATCCCCACCTATTTTAACTTTCCTGGTTCTCCTTAATCTCCCCTTTTTCTACCCCCATCTCTCCCCTGTGGCACTGACTAGACCAATCATCCTCCCTTTCACTCCAGCAACCCTGAGGAAACTGGCCATGCCCCACCTGATATGCATGCCAAGCCCCTCCGTTCAGGCACCCTGCACCTCTTGCACTGGCCCCATATATATCTCCTACTTGCTCCTTGTGTTCTAGCCCTTCCCATCCCCACTTTAGGTAGCAATCTTCCCCACCCCTCCTGCACACCTAAAATAAAACCTAAGCTTCTCAAACTAGCCCTGCTCCAGCATGTCCTCTTACTCCTAATCATAGCAGGTAATGTGCACCCTAACCCTGGACCCCTTCATACCCCATCTGCTACCTGCAGTAGGATGGACAGACTCCTAATAGCCTCCATGAACATCTGCAGCCTGCAAATAAAATATGATACTCTTCAAGGCCGGGTGGCTCAAACCCTATCTGATATCCTTGTGGTAACTGAAACATGTCTTGACCCTGAAACTCCTGATTCCGCCATTTAACTACCTTGGCACTTCATCCTCAGAATTGACAGGTTGGGTAAAAGGGGTGGGAGCTGTGCCCTCTATTATCAGGACCCCTTACAAGCCACTAAAGTCTCTATCACCCTCCCCTCCCATGGGGCTCAAGCTCTCACAGTTAAGCTCCAGACCTGCAGCTCAGGCAAGCTCTTCCACATTGTGACGGTGTATATCTCCCCAATCAAAAGCCAGCCTTTACCTCAGTCCTCAACAGCCTCTCCCACTTGTCTAACAATAGTGAACTAACTGCACTAGGAGATTTCAATATAAATTGGCTTGCACTCTCCTCAGACCCATTTAAGGACTCCATTGCTGCTATGGACCTCACTCAAGTGGTTCTATTCCCCACAAGACTAAACCATAATAAAGGGACATCCACTCTCCTAGACCTCATCATTACTAATCCTCCCACTAGAATAGCTGGAGTCACTGTTCTCCCTGAAGCCCTAAGCAATCACTCACCAGTAACTTGCCGATGGTCAACTGGGATCCCCAAACCCCTTCCCAAGTTCATTTTTCAATGCTGTCTTAAAAAGGGATCCCTTTCCTGCTTCAGACATCACCTACTGCACTTTGACTGGTCACCTATTAACTCGGCCCCCTCAATAGGCATTGCACTAGAACACTTTATAACCACCTTCAACTTAGCCTGTGATCTCTAGGCTCCTATTACCAAACAGGTGATTAAAGGCCATGACTCACCCTGGATCACTCAAACCCTGCTTGAGCTCATGCACCCTCGAGATAATTTGTGGCACAAAGTCAATGAATCTCACCAACTTCATGACCGACAACTCTACAGAGAAGCTAGGAATACATGTACCTGAGAAATCCGTAAAGCAAAAGCCTCCCACTACCAGTAAGCCCTTTCCTCCTCCTGGGGCTCTGGATACAGGTTTTGGGACAATATTAAAGCACTCAATGGCAATACTATCTCTCCCCCCCCCCGCTGCCCAGCTCCTTGTAAATGGGTCCCTCACCAAGGAGCCCCAGCTCGTTGTTGATACCCTTAACTTAGCTTTCTCCGACCTCAGCAATGTCCTTCTCCCCCAACTTCTTTGACCCTCCCCCGTTAAACTGGCCATGTCCCCCTCTCTGCCTACTAACTCCCCTCCTTTCAGACTTAGGACTATCTCCCAAACTGAGACTAGATGCTACCTTCCCACTGTTCTGGGAAAAAATCATCACAGTGGTGACACCCTAGATCTAAAACTCCTCCGTCTCACTCTTGACCCTGTCCTCAACCCTCTTACCAATCTCCTCAACAGGTCCCTCTGCCTCAGACAATTCCCTGCCCTCTGGAAAATAGCTGTTATTACACCGATTTTTAAAAGTGGGGACTGCTTCTCCCTGAGTAATTACCACCCAGTCTCCATTCTTCTGCCCATCTCCAAGGCACTTGAAAAAATAGTATCCGATCAACTCACTGATTATCTAGCAAACCACAGTCTACTCTCCCCTGAAAAACATGGCTTCAGGAAGGGGCATAGCACCACCACCGCTCTCCTTGAATATACTACATTTATCAATAGGACCCTTGATAATCGACACTTAGTAGGTGCAGCATATATTGACCTACTGTAACTAAAGCATTTGACACTGTCAGTCATGCTCTTCTCATCCAGTCTATGGCCACCATTGGTCTATCCTCTGAGGCAACCTCCTGGTTTAAAAACTACCTCAGTGACAGATCTCAAAAAGTCTAAATTAACTCCTCCATTTCCTCCCATAGATTGGTTTACTCTGGGGTACCCCAGGTTTCTATCCTGGGCCCCCTCCTCTTCAGTCTAGTCTTAACATCTGTCTAAGGCCTGCTCTGGACTGATACTACTCTATGCAGATCATGTTGTAATCTTTACCAGTCACTCTGGCCCTATCTCCCTTCAATTTTCACTTCAGCAATCATTCTCTGAGGTTGAAGCCTGGTTCTCCAAACACAGACTTACACTAATCTATAAAAAGACTAAGGCAATGATCTTTACCCACTGTCAAAGCAAATTCAGGGACTTTGCACTTAAGATTCTTACCTACCAGCATACCCCGCTGGAACTAGTGACCTCATTCAAATACCTGGTTATCACCCTTGACTCCCACCTTCCTTTCCATGACCATATTTGCCTGCTATGCTCAGCAGTCAACTCTAGATTAGGGCTCCTGTACAGGCACAGGAGGTGTATCCCTCCAGAGGCACTTTGACTGCCAACGACCGCCTCGGCCCTTTCCCTAACTGATTATGGGATCATTTTCTATGGTGCTGCTGGTAACTCAGCCCTCCACTGTCTTAAGGTCTCCCTTAATAAAGCCTGTCTCCTTGTCAAGGGGTGTGACAGGTGGACACACACCTGTGAACTCTACAGGTGAACCAGCTGGCTAAACTGCAAAGGCAGGCTTAGATATCACACCTGCCTCTTTGCCAGAAAGATCTCCCTTAGTCTCTTACCCCCTGGCCTCCAACGCCTGCTACAGCTGGCCCTTCATCCCAGGAACACCAGAAGGACCACACTGGCCTCCTTTCATGTTCCTTACTGCAGGACCTCCCTGGGCCAATGGTCCTTTTACTATAGAGCCCCCCTCTGGATGAATGAACTACCCACAGCTGTTTTCTCTGAGGTGAAGCTTGGCCTCTTTAAATCCTCCCTTCACTCTGAACTCCTCACCCGTGGTGCTTGTGATTGCACCTATTCTATCCCCCCCAACAGTGACAGCTAACCTAGTTCCACTTTGGCCCTGTTACTGGCCGCACTGCCTTACAATTGATAGTATTATGTACCCTTTGGTAAGCCTAATTTGACTTGGGGTTTGTCATTACACCCCTTGATCCTTGTCAACTGCCTGTATGTATTATTTGCTACTCTATGTTTGTTCTAAGTTTGTTATATATGATGTGGAGCCTTTGCAAAAGAGTCCCTGACTCAAAGGATTGCAATTCTGATCTCTTTATAAATAAATAAATAAATATCTGCTGGCCCATCAGTGCAGCGGTTGGATTTCTATTTGCGATGCCGACAACCCGGGTTCAGGAATGGACCTGAGTTGTCAGACAGCTGGCCATGGGGAGAAGGACTGAGCATCACATGGACTGCTCTCCTTTTCTGAAAGGAGGGTGCGGTGTACAACCGATGCTAGAGGAACCCCTGGCGGAGGCTGGGGGTACCACAACATCCAGTGCCAGCTTGACTCTGAGGGGTGGAACAGACACTGGTGTCATTGCACGCTCCCATCCATCGCTTACAGGGGGAAGAAAGCTGAGCTGCTGGCCGCCCTCCATGATGCCAGCCCTCGGCTCCAATTAGCCTCCAGGACAGCCCTCCTTGACCTATTCCATCATCTGCGGTGCAGGATGGAGGGACCAGTGCTGCAGTCCCACTGTGGGAGTGAGCCAGGGGGTATCAAGGGGGGGCATCCAATATGGAGGTGGGAGCAAGGGTCTGTGACCTAGCAGAGTTACCGGGTGGCTGGCAGCTGCAAAAAGCATAGTAAATTTAAAAAAATAAATAATCTCCAGGGTTGTACCTGAAAACAGGCATTTGTTGCCTAGTGCGCTTATTCGGTAAACAAAAGCTAAATAAAAAAAAAGTTTTCCCCCATGTTTCTGCTTCAAACATCTCCAGCAGCAACAACATCAGTACTGGAGCTCGTTGACCAAAGGGAGGAAGTGGGGGACCTCAATTGCTGGCACACAGAGCTGCAGCAGGATATTAAAATGATCCTCTTCAATCAGAAAAAGCTGCTCGTGGGGATGGCTGAGCTCTGAGGTGCTGGTGGTGGTGGCGGTTAGCGAGCTGGGCACTTGCCACTTGCATAAAAATATTAAAGCAGGTTAAATCCCTGTTACTGTTTAACTTTAACTATTTCCCATCCTCTTTCTAGTTTTTCTTTCCAATTGCCCTACTCGTTTGTTCCCCCCAAAATACCTAAAAATAAAACATTTAACTATACAAAACAATTTAAATCCTTCTTAACTGTCTAACTGCATTCTTTCACTCATTGTTCCTAGACTTTATATATGCACTCCTGCTACTGTCTTTAAAAAAACAAAACAAAAAACAAACATTTATATTTCCTACCTATATTTTCTTGATACATTTCATCTCTAGTTCTCTCTTTCTTTCATTAATTTTTTTCAGCTACCACAATAAATATGCTACTGGACAAAACAGCTCAACCACCTGATTCAGAAAGCTATTATCTCAATTATAAAAAACAGCACCACTCGGGGACCACAATACTCAGCTTTTAACGATAAAATTCAAAATTACTGCCACTGATACAACCACATCCAGTACGAAAAAAACCTTTACTGGTTTCACATTAACTCGTGTGTCATCAGGAGGTGACCTCACACATTGTATGCTTTCCTTCTCCCTGCCTACATGCTGTGCTGAAAAATAAATCTCCCTATGCATTTTACATAAGAGACCTGTAACATCACCCCATGTCTGTGCCTTTATATATTTTTATTTTTTTCCAGAATGAGTTAAAAAGTGAAAATCTCGTATGTAACCTTCTCTGTCCCCCTAGGTTACGCACAGAATTGACTGGTATAAACATGAAACTGTGCAAGAATTGGGGCACTGGATGGTATGAACTGATGGAGGTTCAGTTTGTTTGCTGTCCTGGCTGAAAAAACATTTAAAAACTGCAGAGATGCTCTGGCTGCCTTTAAAAGTAGAACTGGGCTATTTGTCTCTGTCCCACCCTTATCTACATATGTAACAGCTGCTTATCATGCCTAGGGAGTGTGACTTTTTTCCCACAGTGTCATTGGTTTATTTCTAGCCAATCGCAACACCAGATTAGGTCCTTTAAACATTGCTTTGCCTGCAGATCGGTCAATTTTCTTCCCAAACAGCAAATGAGAACATTCTCTGTCTTCTCCAAACTTGCTGTTACAAATGTGTGACTGTGTTACAAACAGGAATGTGGAAACTGGTCAGAAATGTAAGCAGACATGAATGGGACTACATAGCAATGAAATTATGATTTTTATACTGTCTGCTATAAATCTGACTGCATTTTGTTGCTGGATTTGAAATGGGAGTATGGCATGCACTGACTGGCATTCAGTATGGTCTCTGGGGGCAGAGAAAAGGTCAGTCATGTTTGTAACAAGGGACAGAGTTAATACATTTGTCCCTGTTACAACAGGATTTAGCTAGTGGACATGGTTAATTATGTTAAATAAAGCTTTACTTTCTAATGTATTTTACTGGGGTTCATGACTGCTGTTTAAATATATCTATTTATGTCTGAAATAGCAAGTATTTGACATATTGTTCAAGGTTATCTGTTTTGTGGCTCTAATAACTGCCTTCTGTGTGCCAGACATGCTGTGAATTTCATAGTTTTGTAATGCGCTAAACAGGTGTGTAAGGCTGTGTAATTCATCACGTATGTATGACTTTTGCAGACTTCCAAACATCTTTTTTAAGTGGTTTATGGTAGTGTGCTGAATTAAACAGGGACAGAGGTAGCATGCTAATGTTTGTAATGGGGACCTCCTAAAAAATCTCTGTCCCAGTTACAAACAAGACTTTTGATGTAGTTTATTTTGAAATTGTGATTATTAAAATACTTAATGAGATTTGTGTTGGCTTTTAGTGTGCATTTGTTTAGCAGGGGAGTGTAACAAATGATTTTTGTTTTAAAATGGCCTTTCACATGCTTTGGGGGAGGGGTCTGCCAGCTCATCTGAAAGTAAATTATTTCTGGAATGTTTGCTGCAAAAGTTGGGATTAAAATGTAAAAAGTATTCGGTGCTGTAGTCAGTTACTGATGCATTTTAAGTGAAAAAATCATAGAATTAAAAACTGTATTTTCTAAAGTTTTCTAAAGTTGTCCTAACAGCCTGAAACTAAGTTCAGTCATGTTTGTAACAGGGACCTCAGGAAACCAGTGGTCCCTGGCACAAACAAGACTTCTGGTGGTACCTTATTTTTCATTGTTATTATTAAGAGATGTTATATGCTTTTTGGTTTGTTTTGAGTGAGCATTAATTTGGGGGTGTAACAAAGAATTGTTTGTTGTAAAATGGCCACTCACATGCTTTGGGGGGTGTGGGGCTGCCAGCTCATCCAAAGGTAAATTAGAAATGGAGTATTTGTTGCAAAGTTTGAGAATGAAATGTAAACGTATTGGGGGCTCTAGTAAGTTACTAATGCATTTAAAGTGAAAAAAGCCTGGAATCCATTTTAGCATTTTCAAAAGTTGTCCTAACAGCCCACAACCAAGTTCAATCATGTTGGTAACAGGGACCTCAGAAAACCAGTGGTCCCTGTTACAAATTAATGGGACTTCTAGTGTTACCTTCTTTTTTAATTGTGATTATTAAGATAGTCTACAAGACTTGTTTGTTTTGAGTGAGCATTTGTTTTGGAGATGCAACAAAGTACTTTTATTTTAAAATAGTCACTCACATGCTTTGGGAGAGGGGGCTGCCAGCTGATCTGAAAGTAAATTAAAAATGGAATGTTTGCTGCAAAGTCTGAGATTAAAATCAATAAACATATTGGGTGCTGTAGTAATTTCTAACTGAATTTAAAGTGGACAAATGCCAATGACAATATTTTAGAACAAAAATGTTTTGCAACTCAAGACTCTTGTATGTTATAAAAATAAAGATTGCGGTGGTAACTTGCTCCTTGGAAGCACAGTGGCACCAAATAAATTTACAAAATGGTTCTGTCCATGGTATGGCTAACAGGGCAGTGGGGAGGGAGACAGTTGCCACCAGGTACCTTTGGGATTGCTGACAAGATATGGAGAGGGATGGGGCTGACCATAAATCCCATGGTACAGCTGGCAGTGCTAGAGAATTTTAGGAGTGTGCCACTAGGACCCTTGGGATTGCTGACAGAGATGTGATTGATCTTACATTCAAGGGGGCTGATGGGGAGGGCAACGGGATTAACAGTGGGTCCCATGGGACTTCAGATTTGATATAGCATGTCAACAGCCCCAGGGACTGGGAAGGGAGATGGGACTAACCTCACATGCCAGGGAGCTGATGGGGAGGGGTGGAACTGACCTTGAGTACCATTGGACTACTGACAGGTCTGGAGAGTTTTGGGAGTGTACCAACAGACTACAGGGACTAGGGAGGAGGTTGCGACTAGCCTCACATGTCACGGGCCTGATTGTAAGGGGGTGGGACTGACCTTGGGTACCATGCGACTGCTGACAGAGCTGGAGATTTTTAGGAGTGTACCACCAGGCTCCAGGGACTGGGGATGGGGGGGTGAGACTGACCTCACATGCAAGGGGCCTGATTTGGAGGAGGGTGGGACTTACTTTGTGTCCATGGGACAACGGATTTGTTGAAGTGTGCAACCAGGCTCAAGGGACTGGGAAGGGGGATGGGAATGACCTCATGTGCAAGGGGGCTGATAGGAAGGGGGTGGGACTGAACTTGGGTTCTATGAGACTGTAGATTTGTTGGAGTGTGCCATCATGCCCTGTGTCCATGCCTGCCTACATTTTGTTTGCAACTCAATAGTTGCATCTGTGTCTGCCTCCATTTTGTTTCCAATCCAGTGGGTCACCCACATTACTATCTGTTCTCATCTGGTGGAGTTCAATTATGTCATCACCTGGGGTCTGTCAGGTCCCTGGTCAATCTTTCATGGGGCTCTGGTGGGTGTGCAGTTGGCGTACTGTGCGCACCTGCTAGATTGAGTCACTGTAGGCCAGCACCCATGTTCTGCTCTGATGGATTCAGTTAGACTGTCACCTGGGGTGTGCCAGGTCCCTGGTCAATCTCTCATGGGGTGCTGGTGTATTTGCAAGTGGTGTATTATGCACACCAGCTTGAGTGAGTCACTGTATGCCGGTGCCCGGTCATGTCTGGTGGATTCAGTTACTCTGTCGCATGGAGTCTGCCAGATGTACATATGTACATTTGTTAGAGATATTAGGGCTGTAATAAGCAATGTATATAGTGTGTATATTGTGGTGTTATGGTTATGGTTTTAGTTAATTTTACTTAGTGTGCCTGGTATTTCTAGTTAGTATAGTGAATTTGTTGCATCATGGACTTCCTTTGTGGTGATGGTATGCAACCGTAGACCTTTTATGCTAACTGAGTCATAACTTTAGACATTAAACATAAAGTGGAAAAGAGTAAAGGACTCCAACTGCCTGATTTTCTTTTTTCCACAATGTTTTCTGGGACTACTTAAAGTTTTGGGATTTTTCTCTGTCCTGTTACATATGTTAATGAAACACTTTTTCACTGATTTTTGGGGTTTCATTTTTCAAGTGATCAAAAAAAGTTTTAAATATTACCTACTCTTATCCCCAGTTATGTATGAATGCATTTTAATCTGTGACTACCCAAGAAATCTTGGTGAGGGAAAACTTTAAAATTACTTTGTCCTGTAATTCTCTGCCACATGTTAGAGTGATGGTTATCTCATTCTTTTGCATGCAAATATTTAAGAGTTGCTTAGTGAATTAACCAAACAAGTTAAAGTACTGCAAATTCATATAGAGATTCAAAAAGATTATACATAACTTTTTTTCTATTTAACATATTGTCTGTCTCTGTTGCATACGTTACCTGGTTACTTTTTTGAAACATTAGGGACTGTACTCAGAAAACCACAAGTTATATTATCTTCCTTTTTACACTTTTAGTAAAGGAAATTAAGGGTAAAGTATCGATGGTGAAAGAAGAAAGAAATGACAACATTTATTTTTCCACAGTCATGTTCCATTTATGTCCCCCATTACTGTGGATAGACATCATCAGGTCATCTGATCTGCCTCTATCTCTAATACAAGGAGTTCTGCACTAGTACATACAGTTTTGGGGGATCAGCATAACTGTAGCCCTATATATATATATATATATTTATATATATATATATATATATATATATATATATATATATATATATATACTGTATATATATTTATATATCTTATAAAAATACCATTCTACTGCATCATCATTACAAAATGTAGCCCCAGATTTGGGAGAAACATAAAAGGGCCACTTAAGAGTTTAGCCCTCCCTTGAGTGATGTCATAGATTGATAGGGCCCTATGAATACTGTCTGTTCTGGGGCCGCTGATGCCTAAGAACACATTTAAAATGCAGCAGCCAAGAAAGAAATGGGTAAGGGCATGGGGGTCTTCATCTCCCTTAACTTATTTTACACTGTTCCTGCACCTGCACTGAAAAATGTGCAGCAACTGTAAACATTTGTCTATTGCAACAAATAGAACATGAATTCTATTCATTCATAAAGTATTTAGTTCTGTTACCCCAAACTCTCCTTTAACTAGGAAAATGATAAGTAAAACAATGTGTTTTATCAGCATTTTCTCTTTTAATTTACAGGAGGTTTAAAGGAATGAAAGGCATTAAATAAAACCCCTTTTTCTTTCAGGATCCCAAATGTCCCGACGGCTGAAATTGCCAGCCGACGGGTTGCTCTTTCATTTGGGCCTGGTATTTCCATTGGGATTTTCTTAGTCCTCACTTATTTTCTTTGGCCCTCATTCTCCTACATACTTCTATTTTAGAAGGAGAAGGGACCCCCTCTATTGTTCGACTTGCTCCAGGACGTTCCTCAAGCTGAGCACTACACAATGCTTTCTATCACATCAAGAGAATTTCTTTCCGAGCCGCCAGAGTCTATTCATGTATCGGAGCTTGAAATTCCCACTTTGATACATTTCTCTGTGGCTCTTCCATTCTCTTTGCAAATGCACAAACCTGCATCGGTTGCGTCTATCCTTGATCTTCCCTCATGGCTAGCCTCGGAGATGTGGGGAATACGTGATTTTCGCCCACTTTCCTCCGTGGCAGCTTTTCCCATGCCACTGAAAGAGCAGGTAAACACCTTCAAATCCTTTTCTTCTTTCACTTCAGCTGCATAAAGTGGTAACAGACTCTTTGCACCAGCAGCTACCTTTTTCACAACATATAACATGCCGCATACAGTAAAATACTATCGGGGTGCCTCCTTTCATCATTAAGCACTGCCCATAGCTGCAAAAAGTCACTCTGCCTTTATTACTGACAGCAACATTTACTTTAAACATTTACAGGTGTCCCTGTAACTCTTACTTTTTATTCCCAGGTCTAGCCCTTGGTCTCTGTGTTTCCAGGGCAGACTATATATATTCATAGCATAGCCCCTTCACGAGGACATATTGGGGGTCAAAACATTTCTTATATTGCCCACCAGCCCTAGTTCCATGTTTTCCTATGATAGGAGACATATCATAGCCTCTACAGCATCACCACCATGGACCAAAAATAGAAACATAGCAGGGTAGAACAGATAAAGATACTCTGATGGGGAGGCCACCCCCTCAGAGTAGAAAGGTGAAGGAAGATCAAGAGAGACCTTGAGAAAAAGTTGCTACTGCATTAGACTGTAAGAACAGGGGTAGATAAGAAGGAATGTCCTGGGGGTGATTTCAACATTCTCGGGAGACAAATTACCACACAATGCAGCCTCAGCCCTCTAGTCAGTAAGAGAGGCTGGGGTGGCTATTTGGGTACTTACCTATTCCTGGTGCAATACCAGAACATGATCCATCCCATAGTCGCCTGCTCCACATAGAACAGGGGATTCATTATAAGACCAGGTCCTGTGTCCTCTGATCCACCCATCATGCAGCAGCACATGGGGGAGCAGGGCCACAGATAGGCACAACATGGTGGCATGTGTTAGTGAATGCTGCCATGTGCCTGTCCATGGGTGTGGATCTGGGCAGGCCAGGTACGTGCCTCTCGTGCATACCCAGCTTGCCTTCGTGCACAGCTCCTATTGTGCATAAATCACAATCAAAGATTTTTTTGAAAGGCATAATACACATCCAGTATTCTGAGGTGCAAGTGACAGAATAAATAGGTCACACTGCTACATGCATTGCTGCTGTGAATTTTTATTATGACACCATTAAATGAGATGCGTTTGCTACCCCATGTTACTGTGTATGTTGCTGCTGCTGCTAGCTGGTGTTGTGCCGTGAGTCTGCACACCAACTGTTACGATGCACTTTAGTGCCTGGAAAATAAAAGTGAATTTCAGTGGCTGGAAAAATTCTCATGACACCCAGAAATTAGATGTGCTCCCAGAAATCTTATATGCTGTCGCTGTTGTACTTTATGAACGTAGTCTACAGCAACTGGATCTGAATGATGGACTTCAATTTGAGTATCAGTTTGTTTTGTAGTGACTTACCAAAAAAGGAAAGTATTTTTTTGTCTTTTTGGGGGTTGCTGTTTGGGGGTGGGATGGTATTTGAAACTGCTGTATTTCTAACCATCTTTTGTTACTTTTTCTCTCTGTGCAGGTATTTAGTACTAGGGTGATTGAATCCAGTTGCTGCCTGGTCTTGCCCATATATGGTTATTTAATTTATGAGTGTTTTGTACCATGAAAGGTAAGTATTTCTTTTCCATTTGATTTTCTTAAATGTTATCCATATCAGTATTTCTCTATACAACTGTTGGCTGCTCCTAATTCTCTCATTTCTGGTATTTTTCAGGTGCGTGAAAAACTGAAAAACTGAACAATGAGAAAGCAGCATCAGTTGGAAGACTGTTATATGTGCTTGACAGAGGACATGTTTACAGTGGTGGAGAAGCTGGAGGAGGAGGAGGAGGAGGAGGTCCGGGCATTAGTCAGCAAGCTTGACCACATCAACAGTATGATGGAGATTAGAAGATGGCAATGGCTTGCTTGCTTTAGGAGGACAAGGAATTCATCTTGATGGCAGACTGTATAGAGACCTGATGTGAATACAAGATATAAATTATTTAGATTGTAGTACACTCCATACTGGGTTACAGTACACCTGTGAAAGGAAACCAAAACAAAAAAAGAGAAAAAATAACTTTTTGTAGGAATGCTTACTGTCACATTGGTGATAACCTGGCCTTGAAATAAAACAAAGGTGTTCCAGACAGAAGAGGTGGAGGAGGCGAAGTCTTGATTCTTGGATGAGAAGAGAGCAGGACAGGAGGAGACCTGTGAAGACAAGGGAAAATTAGATAGATAGATAGATAGATAGATAGATAGATAGATAGATAGATTGATTGATTCTTTATTTATAAAGTGCCCCTATCCAGGGTCTCGGAGTGCTGTACATTCAAAGCACAATGCAGATATAACAACAATCTTGTACAGTCCTATGGATGACCCCCCCCCCGTCCGTCTTTATCACAATTGGATTCCTACCTAGCATATTCTTTTCTGCCTTCACTCTCAAACTCTCAGAAAGCCTCCCTAGTTGCTCCCATCACTCTAGGAGAGATAATTAGAGTTATCAAAGACTTGCCCTCGGACAGGACACCCGGCCCAGATGGATTTTCCTCTAACTTTTATAAAGTCTTTGCCCAACAATTAGCACCATCCCTTCTCTCCTTATTTCATCACATCCTCTCTGGACAGGATTCAGATAAGTCTTTATTCAAAGCCTTAATTACCTTAATACCCAAAGAAGGTAAACCCCCTGATAGAGTCCAAAGTTATAGGCCGATTTCCCTCCTCAATCAAGACCTTAAAATTTTAATGAAACTTCTAGCTGATCGGTTGGGCCCCATCTTGTTGGATATCATAGGCCCGGAACAAGTAGGCTTCATGAAAGGCAGATCCTCGGTAGATCACCTTAGAACCCTGTTGCATGGCTTCTCGGCTTCCAGGGATGCAGATTTTCCTCACTGTACTGGTCTCCCTGGACGCCAAGAAGGCACTTGACAGGGTTGATTGGAACTTTTTATTTCAGTCACTGGTGACACTTGGATTTCCCCCTCTGTTTATAAAGTGGATAGGTGGGTTGTATACATCCGCAACAGCACGTGTTGTCTGTAATGGGCTATTGTCTGACTGCTTTACACTACATGCTTGGACTACACAAGGCTACCCATTCCCCCCCCCCCCACTGTTTAATATCTATTTAGAATCTCTTATCCGTAGGATTACAGCTAGCCTAGACGTCTAGGGTATAAACGTCCATCATCAAAAAGTTAAAGTTTCGGCTTATGCAGATGACTTGCTCCTTCAATTATCTAATCCTAATACTTCTGTACCTGCCCTACTTACAATCCTTGAAGAATTTAGTTCTATGTCCAACTATAAATTAAATAGAGACAAGACCGTGGTTTTTCCCTTGAATCATAAGGCGATGAAGCTAGTTGCCTCAATGGTGGGTTTCTCTTGGCAGACCAACTCTTTGAAATACCTGGGAATCAACCTGTCTAGAGATCCAAATAGATTTATAAAATTGAATCTCCACCCGTTAATCTCCATTATTAGACAGGATCTTAAGAGATGGGTACTACTTCCTCTCTCTCTGGGGAAAAATAAATATAATCAAAAAGAATATTTTCCCACGGTTATTCTATCCAATTAACCTTTCAAATGTCTGGTTGCCTTTGGCATGGTTTAAAAAGATACATAAGATACTAACAGACTTTATTTGGGCTGCTAAGAAACACAAGCTTTCGGCACCGAAAATGAAAGGTGGATTACGTCTACCGCACATCGGATTATATTACTGGGCCAGCCATGCAAGCAAGTACCTGAGATGGCTAACACCAGAACATTCCCCAACATTGCATTCCTTTACACCTATATGGCTTAAAATAGAACGTACCCTAATACAAGTACATGGGCTATCCCCTGCTGTGCACTTGGATGTCAACTTAAAATCTTTGCCCCTGTCTCTTAAAGGCAACCCCATTGCATTATCCACTAGAATTCATTCCTACCTTTGTTCTTTTCTGAAATATAAACATATTGCAGATCCATCTCAACCTTGGTGGAGGAACCCTAATCTCACAATAGATGGTAAACCTCTTCAATTGAGATGGATCTCTCAACTAGGGGATCGTCCCCTTCATTTCTTCATTAAGGCTGATGGTTTGTGATTAACCTCACCTGAAATTTTAAATGAAGTCCATATCCCGAGCTCTGTTATTTTTAAAATATTCCAATTACGTCACTTAATAGTGAAATCTTTGCTGCAGCTCCACTCATATCCCCAAGCTTGTCCTGCTTGATGGAGCTAGTTCCCCTTGCGGGTCTTTCTCACGCTGTTTCCAGAATGTATGGAGTAGTCCACAATTGAAATGGCCTGATAGTTTTGGTCCCACCAATTCTGGTCTTCTCTTTTTCCCAACCAAGAAATCATTTGGCTCTCTCTGTGGCTGAGCTGTCATAAGTTTGTTATACAAGACAGGCTCCGATTAACACAGTTAAAATCTTGCATAACCTCTATTACTCACCTCAGAAATTGGCTAGGCTGGGACTCCTTCCTTCTCCCACAAGCATTCGATGCCTTCAGGATGAAGGTAACTTACTGCATATTTTCTGGGCATGCCCCAAGATAGTTCCCCCATGGAATGCTATCAAACAGAAGGCTGACCCCCATTAGGTTTATCGGACCTATTCACTGCCGGAATTTGTACATTGGGAGATCTTTCCTCTATCTCAATTACTAACAGAAAATATCACATAACCCTTAATGCCATATGGGTTGAAAAACTGGTCCTGAGGCACTGGAAAGATACGACTGATATTACTTATAGTGAATGACTACAAGAATTGTTGGCAAATCTTAGAATGGAAAAGACAATTGCTAGGCTACATAATCAACCTCAGAAAAGTCATAAAATATGGGGCCCTCTTGTTGCTTTGTACTCTCTCCAATTGCCATAAAGGTTTCTCACTTTCTGGTAAATAGCTTTATATTGAGTAGCTGTGCTCTGTGTGTGAACGGGTGAGTATGGGAAGGGAGGGAAAGGAGGAGGAGGAGGGGAGAGTTGATCTAATTTACTAATACATATTACTGTACTATCTATATGCATGTACTATTGGATCTTCTCTCTGTAATTGTATAAAATTGAATAAGACTTTGAATTGAAAAAAATAATCTTACAATAATATTAACTGGGAGTCAGTAATGAATTAAAATGATCTATCTAATCCATTTAGGACAGCATAAAATCAGTTTAGCCACTAAAAGCTTGTTGGAACAGATAAGTCTTAAGACCCTTTTTAAAGGCATCTGCCGAGGGAGCCTACCTAAGATACCTGGGCAGTGAGTGCCACAGGGTAGGTGTGGCTACCAAAAATGCCCGATCTCCTGAATGTCACAACCTAGCTCTGGGAACTCCAAGGAGGCAACACTTGGCAGAATGCAGCACCCAGGATGGGCAGTAGGGGACAAGGAGATCCTGAAGATAGACTGGCCTCCTCTGGTGTAGGGTCTTGTAGGTCAGGAGAATTATGTAGACCTGACTAAAGTAGCCACTGTGGGTGATTGATCACACAGACAGTATATATGTTGTCCATTCCAAGACTTATTATACATGTCATCTGTGAAGAAAAAAAAATATTTAGCCTGACTTTGCCACTGTTGTGGCGGCATGATAGCTCCATTGTCCAATCTCACTCATTCTATACCAGTCACCTGTGAAGAAACAAAAATAAATTATTTAGCCTGACTTGCCATGATCACTGTGTCACTGTTCACCAGTGAATGGAAAAATGTAACATTAAACTTAAAAACAGAAAAAAATAATGTCATGATACTTACCATCAGATTAGTGATAGCCATGCCATGTACTGGCACAATGGTGCTATGGAGAGGGGTGATGGGGAAAGAGCTAGTTTTATTCTGTGGCTTGTGATGTGCTGTCTGAAGTGAGAGGGAGAAAAAAAAGGAAAGAAATTAACACATTTTAATGTTCTGTAAGCATGGTGGAAGACTCTACTGCGTGATGATGGACTCACTGCCAACGTGAGGATAAGTAATGAAAAACAATTAAAGTAAATTACCATCCCAACAGACTATGTTGGCCTTTGCTGAACTTCAGGTCTTGCTGCCTTGATGGGCTGGCTGGCTGGAGGCTTGACATGAGATCTGGCTTGCTGGCTAGTGGGGTGGCTGGCAGGATGTTTGGCAGGCTGGCTGGTGGGATGGCTAGTGGGGTGGCTGGTAGGATGTTTGGCAGGGTGGCTGGTGGGATATCTGGTAGGCTGGTAGGTAGGGTGGCTGGTGGGTTGGTTCTTAGGCTAGCTGATGGGATGGCTGGTGGGCTGGTTGGCAGGATGACTGGCAGGATGGCTGGTGGGATGTCTAGCAGGTTAGTTGGTGGGCTGACTGGAGGGATGACTGGAAAACTGACTGGAAGGCTGGCTGGCAGGATGACTGCAGGCTGGCTGGATAGCAGGATGTCTGGCAGGCTAGTTGGTGGACTGACTGGCGGAATGGCTTGAAAACTGGCTTGCAGGTTGGCTGGGAAGATGTATGACAGGCTGGCTGGCAGGCTGACTGGAGGACTGGCTGGTGGGATGACTGGCAGACTGGCTGGTGGGATGCTGGTGGACTGGCTGGTGGGATGACTGGCAGGCTGGCTGGTGGGATGCCAATGGACTGGCTGGTGGGATGCTGGTGGACTGGCTGGTGGGATGACTGGCAGACTGGCTGGTGGGATGCTGGTGGACTGGCTGGTGGGATGACTGACAGGCTGGCTGGTGGGATGCCGATGGACTGGCTGGTGGGATGCTGGTGGACTGACTGGTAGGATAGCTGGTGGACTGGCTGGTGGGATAGCTGGCAGACTGGCTGGTGGGATAGCTGGCAGGCTGACTAGTGAGATGCTGGTGGACTGGCTGGCAAGATGACTGGCAAGCTGGCTGACTGGCTGATGTAGTCTGAAGATTTTTTACTTTGACTGTTGGCATTATATAGGAGAGGGAAAATGGTGTTAATCAGATTGATGTATACAACAGAAGCACAACTTTGGGAAAAATATTAACAGGAAAACAAAATTAAATCATAAAGAAAGGGATTCAACTAACAAGGAGGAATGAGGGCTCTGATACATTTCATACTCATCAAGGAAGCAGCCCTCACGATGTTACAGACTGGAGTTGTCCCAATATGGAAATTCTTTCTCCATTACTGCATCATCTACCTCAGTGGAAGGCAATTTGCCAACGCCAATACCACCAGGCTGTTCTGGTTCTTCTTCATCACCACTGCATACATGTGATATGTCCAACTTGCTTAAGAGGGAGATTTGGGTCAAATTAGTAGGGAGATTGGCCTTCTAGTAGGGAGATGCCATAACATCATGAATTTGCCCTTAAATGGTGTCAAAAAATAAGAAAAAAGTCTCTACAAAAAATTAATTTATTTCATTTTGTCAAGAATAAGCACTAAAAAGAATAAAGAACTAGTTATACAAAGTTATCAGACACATTGTTCATCACTGATTTCATTTTAATGTGTCTTTATCTGCCAAAAAAACATGAATGGATATTTTGGACAGAATTTTACTTAAGCAGGAGATTTTGTTTCTCAGGAGGGAGGGAGGAAGGGAGGTCAGTCAAAAAAAGCAGAAGCTTCCTGCGAAAAGAGGGAGATATCACATGTATGCCACTGCCTACATCATATGGTATGAATGCAGACATAATTGTGTTACATAGAATGTAATCTACAGTACATTCATTTTAATAAATGTTAACATGCTGACATTTCTAGGGAACAGATTTATACACCTGTCCGACATGATGGCCCCTGCTTAACTGATCACCTTCTCCACACTGACACTCGAGGGTAGACAGCTCTGACATTTGACTGCTATGGAAGTCAGCACAGCTTTCCCAATCACCACCTGCCTCTAGAACCTGCTGTACATTCAACAGTATCTGCCTCAGCACCTTTAGAAGTGGGGTGGCCTGACTGATACAGGCAATGTTCTCACTCACTGCCTGTGAGGCATTTTTAATTGGCTTTAGAATCATTATCAGGTCATCCATTAGTCTCTACTGATCTGTTGTCAGAGACATTGATACTCTGGAACTGACATGGTTTGTATGTTGCTGCAGATATTCAGAGATGGCATTGTACTACTCATACAAGCACTCGATCATGTAGAGTGTCGAGTTTCTTCTGGTGACTCAGCCTCAGACAGTGCTGAAGCAGGTTGTTTTGGATCTGCAGGTGCCTAAGATAGTTACTGGCCTTTCCAGAATAAGCAAAGTGGTCACAAATGTGGTGGGCCACAGACATCAGGGACTTGATTTCAGGATATGATAGAAACTCCTGCACTTTTTGATTAAGACAGTGTCCTTGCATGGAACACTGAGAAACCCCCATCACTGATGCATTTAACCACATTTGAACCATTATCACTAGCAATGAAACCCAGTTTCAGGGAATGTGGGTGCAGCCATTCATCAGCCTCAGTCAGGAGCAGATCTAAAATTTTCTGAGACATGTGTGATCCAGTTACACTCTTCATTGCCAGTACTGGATCCTAATAAATACCTGGAATGTTGCTATCACTGCAATTGGGTTTCATACAAGTTTTCTCCATTCCATCATCAAATACTACCATAGGTACCTGTGCCCCATGGGCTGTAATACATAGTAGTAGTGGATTTATTTATTTTGGGTACCCTTCTTCAAAGGCTCAGGGTGCCCTTACAAATATAAACAAATAGTAAATGTAACACATGATTAGTCAGTGCAGTAAAATCAATAATAAAAATTCTTCAGAGACAGCTTGCTAAAAATATAAATAATTCTGCTAATCATGGGTCAAAGGCAGCTTGGAATAAAAAGGTTTTCAAACCCCTTTTAAAACTCTCTAAGGAAGGCACCTCCTGGAGGTAGCCCAGAAGAGAGTTCCAAAGAACTGGGGCAGCAGCCTCAAAGGCCTGATCTCCTGATGGTATTTGTCTTGTCCTAGGCACCACCTGGAGGGCCTCCCTGACTGACCTAAGGGCACGACCTGGGGTGTAGGGATGCAGGAGGTCTTTCAGGTAACCCGGACCCAACCCATGTAGGGTCTTATAGGTCAAAACCTATTTTAAAGGAGATGTGCCAATGCACCAGCAGCCAGAGCAGTTCACACAGGACCAGCGTTATATGACAGGATTTTGGCCAACCCGTCAATAGCTGGGCTGCAGCATTCTGCAGCAGCTGCAGGTGCCTCAGTGCACCTCCACTGATGCCAAGGTAGAGAGTATTACAATAGTCAAGCCTGGAGGTGACAAATGCATGTATTAGGGTGGCCAGTTCCTCAGGAGGGACAAGGGACTTAATTCAGGTAATGTTGCAGAGATGGCAAAAACCCACATGGACAACAGCCAACACCTGAGAATCAAGTGTTAGCCCACTATCCATCACAACACCCACATTTTCAACCTTAGGGGAGGCCTATAGTTCAGTCTGGTCAATAAAAAGCCCTAGACTTTCCACAGAGGCTGCCTGACCCCCCCCCCGCCTGGCTCCACCACCAATACTTCGGTCTTACCTGGGTTGAACCCCAATCAGTTGGCCGATGTCCAAGCCTGGGTCTCAGCCATACACTTATTCAGCACATCAACGGCATCAGATCTTCTGGGTGTGAAGGACAGGTAGAGCTGAGTATCATCAGCATAACAATGAAAAGTCAGCTCATACTACCTAATGACCTCTCCCAGGGGCAGTATATACACTGTGAACAACATGGGGGAAAGAACTGAACCTTGGGGCACTCCACAGGGCAAGGCCATCTGGTCAGATGAATAATTCCCCTAAAACAACCCTTTGAAACCTGCCCCGCAGAAAGAACTCAAACCAGCTTATGACCTTGCCAGTGAGTACTATGTACTCCCGCAGCCTGTCCAATAACACCCCATGGTCCACAGTGTCAAATGCATAAGACAGATTGTGAAGAACAAGAATAGTTCACTCTCCTCTATCCCTCGCCCTGAGCATGTCATTCCACACCCTGACTAATGCCGTCTCCATGCTGTACCTGGCCCTGAACCCAGACTGGAAAGGTTCATAGATCTGAAACTTCTTGAGGTGACACTTGAGCTGTTCCATGACTGCTTTCTCCAAAACCTTCCCAAGAAAGGGAAGGTTCAAAATAGTTCAATAGTTCGCCAAGACATTGGGGTCAAAATATGTTTTTCTCAGCAGGGGCTTCACCAGAGCCTCCTTAAGAGGCTTCAGGAAGACCCCCGCTGCTAAGGAACTCCCGACAATCTCAGTGAACATTGATCCCAGGGATCCAACGTAGCCCACAAGTAGGTATGTTAGGCCCGGACCAAGTCACAGGAGGTTAAGTTGGTTTAATGCCAAAGATCACCTCATATACCTCTGTCACACAAACCGGATGGAACTCCCCACAGTCAGGTCGAATGTGTCTGTCATCCTGAGGCCCACTACTGCTAGATGTTGGTATTCTACTCATCAAAATCCAAGCTCTTAGAGAGGATACTCTGTCCGAGAAAAATCAAGCAAATTCCTCACATTTTTGTGTTGTAAAAGCTCTAACAGGCTCCAGACAGGCAGGATGTAATAAACTGTCTATAACCTCAAAGAGCTGAGCTGATCAATTTCTCCCAATTGCAATCATCCTTGACATAAACGCTGCCTTTTTATTGATGATTGCATTCTGATAGTCATCATAATGACTCATCAGACCCAGCTTGTCCTCTGGGGATCCGGTCTTCCTCCAGTGCCTCTCTAACCTCTGTCCCCAGTTTTTAAAATCCTTAGCTCATTATCAAACCATGGTGAGCCAAGGTGCGAAAACATGGGACGTACATGGATTGGTGCCAAGTGGTCCAGGGCCTCATTGATAAGATAAGAGGTATCAGCTGTTTTGGCTACTGGTCCACATTTCCATACTAAGATGTATGTATGATGAAGCTGAAGGCTGCAGGACATGTATTACTGAATGTTTCACAGTCCTATAAAGTTCAGGAATGACACAGGTGGAGAAATCGGTTTGTGACAGAATCTGCCATTTTGGATAGGCAGGAACCATCAACTTTGAGAATCCCACATTCTCCACAAAAGAGAATAGGAATCGATCAATTGCCAGCATTTCAGTGGTTGCTGCATTCGGTTCCCATGAAACAGCATGATTGGGTGGGTATGAGGTATGACACTCAAAGATGCTATCCAGTGTAGGCATCACCATTCGGGATGTTGGAATATTAAACAGCTGGATGCCATGCATTTGACTCGGGTGGGGTAACGAAAGCTGAACAAATTAATATAGTGATTTTTTTTGTGTTTTATGGACTGGAGTTGATGTGCTTCAGTGACTCTGGCTGCTAGTATTGAAACCACCACTGCTACTATGGCCACTACCTGGTTATCCCACCAACTCCTCCTCATCATCTCTGTAGTAGTCCTCCATGGTCAACTCTGACTTCACCAGAACTGTATATATCCATGTTACTTTGGGATACCTTGCACAATGAGGATGATAAGAGAGAAGCGCCCCCCCCAACACCAGTTTCCCTTTGGTGCTGAGTCCAGCTTAACACATGCCTGGATCTCAAGTGCATGTGTTTCCACCAGTGCCTAGGTGGTACCCTTTTTGCCGACATAGCTGGCAAAGAGGCACTGTTTTGTCAGCTGGATCCAGGATGTAAAAATCCTAAACTAGGGATTTTGTAGCCCTTGCTTTTACATGGCAGTGGATCTAGTACTGGGACATTCAAGAGGAGGCAATGGGTGTTTTGGGGGGATGATTGCTGCACTGCTGTGACAGTAGGTGACTCATGTTGTGTTATTGACTCAACAGTGCTAACAAGGACAACAAGTGGTGGACTGGGGGGCTTTGATGATTCCCTGAAATTGTGGTGTGCACAGCACCACAGGTTCAGCAGCATGACTCTTACTGTTCCTTTTTTCAGGTTCCCACAGAGGGTCCAGATCATTGTCCCCATCCCCACCAAGGCTGATAACCTTCTCCCGAGATCTATGCTCCTCCTCCTCCTCATCCTCACTTTCGTCACTCTCTATTTCCTTCTCAGCATCTCTGCATGCAACAGTCAGATCTCCTGCATCACACTGTGAGTCGTGCTCAAGCTTATCAACACCACCATCAGCCGCAGGCATGGGAATAACAGCTATCACCGCATCATCCTCAACCACATTTCCAGAATAAGATTTTTTTACTTCCTGGACTGATCCTGCTGTTGCTGCCTCCACCGCAAGTGGTGCCAGCACCCACCACTATTGATACCACAAATGTGGCTGAGAAAAATTTGCCCACAGTAATAACCCCACCACTTGTACCAACTACTCCTTTTTGAGTACTAGTACTACTGGCTGCTGATGAACCTGTGGCAGAAGTATTTTTTTTTAGATACAACACCCTTCTAAACCACAGAACCTACACTCTTCTTGCAACATCGCTGCCACAAGCAACTCAAATTTTACTTGGGCATCTCTTTCTGGGCATTTTAATATGTAGATTTTTGAAAACTGCAGTTAAAGTAAATACAGGCAGCAGAAGAGACACTAAAACATCTCAGAAGAGCAGTGCAATTTTAAATAACACAATACAACAGTTTACTGATCTAACAGTAGCTACAGCAAGAACTCAAAAATAAGTTGTTTTATAAGTTTTTTTACACAAACAATACACGACGGGGATTAAGAAGACACACAAAAACTGACAGGGAAGCCAGCCCTGTGGTGCTGAGGAGTGAGGTGATGGATGCCACACCTTGTGCTACACTGGTGACCCGGGTTTGGGAAACAGTCTGGGTTGTTGGGGTCAGTGGGGGGAGGGAGAGGAGTGGGATTGAGCTGTCACGAGGTGGCTCCCCCTCCCAGGGAGGGATGAGGGGTTTCCCTGGCCCTTGGCTGCTACCTGGTGGAGGATGCATGGCAGTTTGGGCAATGGCGAACCTGTCAACAGTGAGGTGGTGGGGCGGAAAGGGCCGAGCCAGTACCCAGCGTGCATGTGTGCCTCCAGGTGCACACATGGCCGTGTCTGCCAGGGTCCCAGTATTGGGGAGAAAAACCAGTGAGAAAACATAGAAATGTAAATTTAAAAAACACTGACAAGGATTAAGAAGACACACAAAAGTTAATTATAGAGAAGATATTGTCACTGTTACAGTAAAACTGTAACTTCAATAACCAAACGAAATAACTACAATAAATATAGTAGAACCAGACTGACAAAGATAATTCAATAAAACACGCTAAACTGTTCTACAGAAATAAAAAAAAATCACAGAAAACAGAAAAAACAATTAAGCAGAAACACTGAGGAAAACAACTACAGGACTGCCTTACTTGCTGCTAGCTAACACAATTCCCCTCCCCCACAGCACTGCTTTAGTACACAAAATGAAGCCACTACTTTAAAGTAAATAAATCAGGAAAAATACCCCCACCACCCCCAAAAAAAAATTCTAATGCAGAGGCACAAGGTTCTGTGGACACATTTAAGAGTGATTTTCTTTTTCTAAATACTCTGCATTTAAAGCACTTTTGAAAGGATTTGGGGCTCAGAGATTCAGGGACAGACTTAACACAAACTATCTCTTCATAAGACTGCACTGAATTTAGCCTATGCAAGGTAATGCAGTTCACTGCAGTGCCATGTGACCTCTAATCCCATGGGACTTTGCAAACTTTGCCTGTGGGCCTCACTTTACAGGCAAAGTTATCAAATCCACCATTCGTGAATTTTAACTTTGATGTGAATTAGAACTTTGAATTGCAGATTAAAATTGTGAATTGAGGTGAATTTGAGAATGTCTATGTGAAGCAAAGTTTTCTAACTTTTCACACTGCTAGTGGAGGTGAATAAACTGAACCTGACTATTGGTGTTGTTTACTCACACCCACATATAGATTCAGTCATATTTCATGAATTGGCTTGCTTCCTTGAAAGTCAAGTGAAATCTGAAAATGTTATCCTCGTGGGAGACTTTAATGCAGTACTGCAGTGATCCTAAAAAAGCTGCACCTCAAATTAGGTGCCCTTTATAGAAACCGAAGCTGCCTACCACTACAGGCCAGGCGGGAGATTGCCCAGAAAATAATACTACCCATCTTTGACTACTGTGACATAGTCTACAGTGTCATACCAAAGTCATCCTTAACCAGATAGGACACCCTTTTCAATGTTTTCTGTCACTTGTCTCTGGATGCCCCTTCCTTTACCCACCACTGTGATCCATATCACTCTCTAGCTTTTCTTTCCCTGGAAAACAGCCGTCTAGCCCACTGCATAAAATTTTCCTCTAAATTCTGGTTTGATACGCTTCCCATTTACCTTGCCTCCTCACTGTCCTCCCGCCCCACTGCCCCTCTCTCACTCAGATCCAGTGACTCCTGCACCCTAGCTATACCGTGGTGCACCACCCCATAGGCCAATTGTCGTTCTCCTATAGGATCCTTAAGCTCTGGAACTCAATGCCTCATCAAATCAGGCACTCCTCCTCCTCCCCGTGGTTCATTTCAACCTCCCTCCTTGACTTCCTCTCTCTGTCCTGCAGCTGCTCTTCATTTCCCCTCTGGCTCCTCACTCCTCCTAATTTCCTCTCTGGCTTCCCCATCCCCTTTCCCAGCCTAGCACTTAATGCAAGGAGAAACCAATGTACTTCATTGCACTTCCTTGTCTGCATTGTATGTATTAAGTCTTCAGTGCTCTTGATTTGCTCTTGTTGCTTCAAATCACAATGTTTATTCAATGCTACTAACTGATGTATTGTTTTTTTTTACTCTTTTGCTTCTCTGTTTTATATTACCTTTGGAAATGTATTGATGTATTGTTGATTATTGTATATATATATATATATATATATATATATATATATATATATACAGTATATATATATACTGTATATATATACTTTTTTATAATACTGCATGGAAATGTGCTTTAGATTACTGTACTCCCGTGTTCCCCTTCCCCCAGGACGTTCTGTGAGACAAGCAATTTTATATTGCTCAGTGTGGCTTTCCCGGTGAAACTTTTCAATAGATAAAAAATACCCACTGGTGTGACCCAAAGGGAAGAAAATTAAGTGAAGCCTTTAGCATACTAAATGTCATACAAATTATTGACACCCCTACAAGAAACAATAATATTGGTGATACAGGGAGATTGATTGGATTTTCATTTTAAAGAATATGCAAGTCTATAAGGGTGAAGTAAGACCACCTTTAATGAGGGACCATTGTGAGAGCAGTTGTAAGATCAGTTTTAAATTCCCCTAATGAGCCTGGAAATGTGTTCTATTTGAAGTTCAAGTCTTTAAAGAATTTCAATAGTTTGGCATTCCTGAGTGACCTAGATAAAGTTAGATGAGATCAGCTTGATCCCATACATAATCTTGATGATGTGGTAAACTTTTTCATTATAGAGTTTTTGCAAATTTGTGATACCAAAATGTTGTATAAAAAGGAAACAAAGGAGCATGCCCATGATAAATGATAAAATTCTATAAAAAATTAAAGTTAAATTAATCACATTAGAAATAGGCTATAAAAAAACTAGAAATCAAATCGGGACAGTAGCTGAGAAGCCTATAAAATTATTAGAAACAGATGTCAATGGCTCATAAAGAGGCAACAGAGAAGTATAGAAACAAATGAGTCAGCATCAAGCTCTCATGACTTTTGGAAACTCATTAAACAGTTGTAGTCGCTGATTAAATGTACCCATCCAACTTCTTTAACAGTGAATGGATTTAAAATTACTGATTCAAGGTGAATAGCTGGTGCTATAAATACCATCTTCCCTTAGAAGATTCAGGAAGTAAGAATGATATACATTTGGAATGGATTTTTGAAACTTCAGGGAAATTAGGAAATGGGAGACCCACTTTTAGACTCAGAATCATCAAAATAAAAGTCATCCATGAAGTCACATAATATATCCAAACCAAGTGGACTAGATGGTCTTGGGGCCAGACTGATGATGGAGGGAGCTGGTATAATTGTGACACCTTCAACAAAACTTTTTAATAGGAGTCTTTGCTGTGGTTCCTTCCTTCCCCGTTGCTTGGAAGACTGCAAGAATTGCCTCAGTTTTTAAGGTTAGGGACTCATCCTTGGCAACTAACTATCAGCCTATAGTCTTGCTTTCCCCTGTTTCCAAGTTACCAGAGAAGGAGATCCAGAAGCAATTGTACACCTCTTTGTTGGATAATGATCTGCTCTCTCCCTAGTAGTCTGGCTTCAGGTCACTCCACTCCATCCACACAGCATTGTTGGATTTCACAGATACCATCTTCCATGTACCAAAGAAAAAAGTGCACGAGGCAATGTTTGTGGGTCTATCAAAAGCTTTTGATAAGGTAAACCATTCACTATTTTTGAGTAAAATCGTTGAAAAAGACAATGGTTCAGCAGTGTTGAGAAATGTTGAAATGGATTGGGCTGCATTTAAAGGCAAATGGTGGCTATAGGGAGTGTGTTGTCAGATATTAAAACAGTAGGAAACGGGGCCCACAGTGATTGATTTTGGATCCTCTCTTATTTGTTTTGTTTATTAATGGGTTATCCAGATTGTTTTTTACCATTACCATCAAAATGTATGTCATTTTCCTTGGAGAAAGAAGCAGTCTCCCTATATCACCATTTGGTATGGAGCAGCAGTGAAGTATACCACCAGACCATTGCCTTCTGGGATGTGTTGCCATCAGCAGTGACCCTTCCAGCTGTTCTCCTGAACCTGGGTCACCAGAACAACAGCATAACAAGCTGCAGTTGGTGCTATGAGACAAGGACTTCTGCATTCCTTGTGAACAAACAACATGTTGGAGTGACAACACAGTCACCTCTACATCTATGAAGCACTCTCTATAGGCAGTTGAGACAAGTAACATGGGCTGAGACAAGGATGAGAGGGCACTGGCAAAAAGAGCTAGTTTATTTCCCCCATAGTATACCAGGAGAGATAGACACACACTGCGCTGCTGGCATCTTCCTGTAGTGTACCGAGAGAGAGAGAGAGAGAGACAGAGGGAGAGACACACACACACACACACACACACACGCACGCACACACACACACACACACACACACACACACACACACACACACTGCACTGCCAGCATCTCCCCGTAGTGTATCAGGAGAGAGAGACACTTATTGCTGTGCTGGCTTGTCCCCATACTGTGCTGGGAGAGAGACAGAGAGAGACACACACACAGACAAGGACTCCCCACATTCCTTGCAAATGAACAACATTCTGGAGAGACAACACAGTCGCCTCTGCCTCTGTGAAGCAATCTCTACAGGCAGTTATAACATGGGTTGAAACAAGAGGGTAGGGCATTGACAAAAGAGCATCACCTGACCATGCATTAAATTTACTATTTAATCCACTGTTGGGGTGAGATGTCCAGCCAGCAAGATCCCTGGGCAGAGAGGTACTTGTTCTCTGTGGCAAGTTTTGGCAGTGAAAGGCTACCATTTAAAATCTACCGAAGTGAGAGAGTCACAGCACTGGCATTTCTCCTCTCTCTCTCTCTCTCTCTCTCTCTCTGTCTGTCTCTGTGGTCTGTATTGGGGAGACAGTGAGGGATGGCCAAAGTCAGGTGAAGAGTCACATCCCCGTCTGTGCAGAGTTTGTTGCTATTCCCCCTGTCTATGCATTTTCGCCACTAGTTTATCTCCTCATAGTGTACCGGGAGAGAGACACACACTGTGCTGCCTGCATAACCTCATAGTGCAGCAGGAGAGAGAGACACACTGCACCCCCAGCATCTCCCTGTAGACACACAATGTGCTGCCGGCATCGCCGTGTTGTGTAGCAGGAAAGAGAGAGACACTCACTGCACTGCCAGCATGTCCCCCTACTGTACCGGGAGAGAGAGAGAGACACACACACACACACACTGCACTGCTGGCATCTCCCTGTAGACACACACTTTGCTGCCAGCATCTCCCCATAGTGTAGCAGCAGAGAGAGAGACACTCACTGCACTGCCGGCATGTCCCCCTACTGTACCATGAGAGAGACAGACGCACACACTGCACTGCCGGCATCTCCCCATAGACACACACTTTGCTGCTGGCATCTCCCCATAGTGTAGCAGGAGAGAGAGAGAGAGAGAGAGAGAGACACTCACTGCAATGCCAGCATGTCCCCACAGTGTAGAGAGAGAGACAGACAAGACACACAGTGTGTTGCCAGCACTCCCCACAGAGTATAGTAATTGAGCAGCACAGCAGTGCAGGAAGAGAGATGGAGATGGAGGCTGCAGTCTCCTTTCAGACAGAAATGTCAGTGAAACCAGCTAGTCTGAAGCTCATGCCAATTGTCATCCCCACTAGCATAGTTAGTGCCCATACTGCAGAGCAAGTAAGCAGCATTGCGCTACAGGGAGAGGGGCAGACAGACAGAGAGAGATGGTTTGAAAGCAGGTACTGTGTCCTGTGTCACTACTCCTAAAGCCTGTTTCCTACAGCTATCTGTGACATGTTGTCTCTAGCTAGTTTGTCTGGCTGACAGTCTGGGGATGTGATCCAAGTGTCATTTACTCTGTGCATAATTCTTTTTATGTTGGTTGGCTTGTTCCAAATCTTTCAGCGATCCTTGGTGTCTGAAGGCATTATGCTCTTGTAGCATGGTGGTCTGCCTTTTATTACCATGGTAACTTTTTGAATTTCATGAACAATATCGTGTCTTGGCTAACAATAAATAAAACATTTCAGACAGTCCAAACAGAGCTCCTGCACAGTGAGTGGTGCCAGCAGTAAAGGGAACTTTTCCAATACACATGCAGAAAACTGCAGCACACACTTACACCAAGAAAAAGAACATCATGACCAAAAGAGAACTGTTCATTCATTTATTCAAGTAAAACCAGCATACAGCACCCCAATCACCTTACCCCTCCAACCCAGCAAAAGAAATTGACTTCTCACGAAGGCACACTGCGCTTTGTCAAGAATGCCATACTACATTTGGTTACATGTTTAAATAGCATCATATATTAATTAAAATACAGGTACAACCGATATTAATAAGTGCAAAACATGAAAAAACACTTTAAGTGCAACAATATAATTCCAGTTAGGTATGCTTTTAAAACTCCAAAACAACTGTAACATATACATATGTTCATATTACATTATATCTTTCCTCTTTCCCCCTTCATTCTGTAGGTTTCCAAATATTTAATAGATAAAAAAACCTATAGATGTGGTGGCAGCTCCTCTCTATCATTTAAACTTGGAAAGCTCATCACTTGTAATTTAAATATCCAATAATTTTCTCTACAAGCGAGAGTATTATTAATATCACCCCCTCTAGACCCAATTGTAACCTTTTCAATGCCTGTGATTCTTTGTCTGAGCTCATGTACATATGTTGTGCTGTAGCATATTCCAAATTATGGTTCTGAATAGCTCTAATATGTTCACCCACTTGTTTCTTAAACTTACGTTTGCTGCTACACACATAATGAACCCCACATTGGCATGCTGCCAAAGAAATAACATAACTGGTATCACTGGTTGATCCCTAATCTGTATCCACTTCCCATCAGATGGATTTAAAAACTGCTTAGTTGCATTAACCTTGGCACAATACTTGCACCTACCGAATCTAAAGGCTCCCTTACATTGCATATTTTGAGTCCCTGCTGGTGGCACACAGCGCCCAAATTGGTGCCCCTGCACATGTGAACACCACCTTTCTGCCATTTTCCACTTGCATTCTGTTGCGCCCATGATCCCTGTTTTCTTGAGATAGCGCAGTGGAGTAGGAGTTTTGCACCGGTTTGTTTGGCTGTGTGAACAGCCAGCACTATTCAATATGTTGCCTAGTGTCACAGCTCCACTATGGGACGGTGTTTTCTCAACTTACAGCCCTCGGTTTTTGAAAAGAACTACTTGCCCAAGTTCAGCTAGGCTTAATGTACCTAAAACTACCTTTGGCTGGACTCAGGTCTGAAGACCCTCTCCACTGTAGTATTGTTGACTGCACCCCCCACCGGAACCCTCCTCAAAATGCTGGAACTTCTCTTGCAGCACCTGCAGCATTCTGGAGCTATGCTGTGTGAATGTTGCTCCACAGCATTTCAGATCACTTGGCTGCAACCATCTACACAGCGGCAATCCAACTTTCTCGCCGTAAGAATGAGCCTTAAAGCAACCATCCGGTAGTGGAGGCAACCAATTAGTACCCGTGGTGTCATATACTGTCTGTGTGTTTGTAGACAGTAGGGAAGGCGAAGTGTGTGTGGGGGGAGGGTGTATAGAGCAAGATGGTAATGAATAGCTGTGAGTCAGCTGATTTCCCAAATTTGATGCCCTTTTAAATACCATCATAGGGAACGTTTGCACATACGATTCAAGTTTCGGTTCTCTTTGCAGAATACTCCAATTTTTTCATATAATACCTTCAATACATTTTGACTCAATACTGTATGTTGTAACAAAGTTCAGTTTATTTCCTACAGAATTGGAACCACAAATATCTGACAAAACATTCCTATTAAGATTTTTTTTACATGATTTCTTGCTGTTACAATGTCATTTTTACTATAACTATGATCTGGAAATCTCTTGTCTAAGTCATCTTCCCAATACTCAAAGTTATCCTCCGTGCTGCAATTCCTGCGAGCACGGATGAACTGACTCTTTGGGATGGATTTTATCGTATGCATAGGATGACATGAATTTGCCAAAAGGACAGTGTTCCTGTCTGTTTTTTTCCAAAATAGTGTAGTGGCAATACCATTGTCCATATCCTTGATAATATAAATATCCAAAAAAGAGATCTGAATTTTTTCCACACAAACTGTAAACCAGAGATGGGGATTGGTGGATTCCAAATCTTGGACAACATACTTAAATTCCTGTTTTGTACCCGTCGAAATTAAAAAACAATCATCAATATACCTCTTATAAATTTGATGAAAAAAGGGTTAACCTCTGAATTATACACAAAATGCTCCTCCCACATCCCCACATACAGATTTGTGAAATTGGGGGCAAATGATGCCCCCATAGCGGTACCATTGATTTGTAGAAAAAACTTCCCCTTGTACATGAATGAATTACACTCCAAAACTAAATAGGACAGTTCTAATAAAAATTCTGTAGGTAGCATATCCACCTCCCGTTTGTCAAGAAAATGCTTATCATACAGTGGGGTCCAAAATAGCAGGCTCCGACTGGTCAACTGACATCTCATGCCCATTGTAAATCCTCCATAGTACCAATGGGAAGAGATGCCAATCACCACTAAGCCACACCAATGACTCTTCTGAAATCACTCTGACCTCCGTGAACTCAGGACTGGCACAGAGGGAACACACGGTGATAATTTCCTCACTAACGACTTCAGCACTTCGTGAAGCCCCGCTGATTGAAAAAAATACACTGTCCCATCATCTTCTACACACACTTCATATGTAAATCATTGTGTTCATCCCAGATAAAAGCTTGTCATAGTTGGGCTTTCACACTGACTGCACTTCCAGTTTTGAAGCTCTCCGTCCACATCGCTGCTTGTTGTACTTCACTCCATCTGAAAACTGGTAAAACAGTTGTCTGCCCGCCTCCCTGTTCTGTCTCAAGTACCTCTTTTTCACTAATTCCCAGCAGCAAACTAATTCCGTCTTAGCTCGCCTCCTTTCACTGCTTCCTCCCTAGTCCATTCAACACTGTAAATTGTAAAACTCCTCCGTGTGATATGCATTCCTCTTTCCTCAGCCAACAAGTGAACCTGGAAGTAAGCACCCTAATGGACGGCGTTCTGTTAGCCCTTTCAAAATGTTATATCCTCAGCTTTACCACACTCAGTTTCCAGTGAAACACAAGGGAGAACGTCTTTTTTTCCTTGTATCAAAAAATTTAATTTCTAACGACAAGGTGTGTTCCTCTTATGGAGTGAGGCAGACCTAAGAAAAATAAAACTTTCCCTCCCTTTTTAACATACAGCAATATGCTGTCACCACCAACAATTGAAGGAAAACAACAATTATTGTAGCAACCAGTTAGGAATAGCAATCTATGTGCATCAGTGTGCATGTGCTGGGGGATGGGGAGAGTGGGGGTGGCAGTGGACTGCAATGTCCTACATAAAAACTCTACCTACAAAGAGGAAACTATTTAATCGAAAGAGGAAGGATACAACAGAAAAAACATATTTAAAGCAGTTTATTTGCAACTAAAATCATTTTAAATGTTTTTAAAAAAAATGTTTTTAAAGGGGGCAATTGTATAATAGCAATTTTCCACAACCAGGGTCTGGGACACTCTAGGATTCAAAATGCCTGGTGTGTTTTGCTCACTTGGCCTATTGGCCTCATGACCAAACAACACACTAGGCTTTGTAAATTCTAACATAACCCACACCCTGGTGATGGTAAATTGCTTAAATAGTCTGAAAACCACCAAGATGAGGAATATTAGCATAAAGCGATTCCACATCGAAGGTAACAAGTAAATCCGTATCCTCAATGTGGAGTACACTTAAAATGCTCAATGCATGCTTTGTGTCCCTGATATGGGATCTTAAGCCAGAAACAAAAGGTTTAATGCAGGTTTTAGGCAGTGTCAGTGGCTCAGTAGGTAGCGTACTCGCCTCTGAGGCCGGGAGATCAGAGGGCTGTGGGTTCAGTTCCCACATCTGGCACTTGGATTAATATCCCAGTACTGACACTGTAGTGCAGCATGAGAGGGGTGCTGCACTTCTGAGGTGCCGTCTTTCGGATGAGACATTAAACCGAGGTCCCATCTGCCTGGGTTGGTGGTAGTTCAGTTGGATGTTAAAGATCCCATGGCACTTATCGAAAAGAGTGGGGGAATTTCCCCAGTGTTCTGGCCAAATTTCCCTTATTCACTAAAAATACCACCAACAGCTTAATCTGGGTCGAGGTCAGTTGACATTCATCTGTATCCCCCTCCCCCGGGTCGTGCCTGAAAATAGGCAGGATTTGTCTAGTGCACTTACCCGGTCAACAAAAATGAAATAAATAAATAATAAATAAATAATGTGGTGATCCACATATTGACTGAGTGGCTCCATAACCGAGCCTATTCTGGCCACAATAGGTTGCCTAGTAGGGTTAATAGTGCTCTTATGCACTTTCAGCAGTGAGAAAATAGATAGGATGAGGTACATTAAGAAAATCAAAAGTGTCTTGATCAAGGATTCCTACTGAAAATGCTGTACTTAAATTGTTGTCACTTTCATTCCTGAAAGACAATGTGGGGTCACTACTAAGTTCTATAAAATTTTACATTAGACAGCTGTCGTTCTACTTCTTTTTCATAATCATCTGTATTTAAGATGACCACACTGCCCCTTTATCTGCCTGCTTGATAGTAATGGCAGCTGTTTCTGTAATGCTTTCAAAGCCTCTGTTTCTTCCCTTGGCATGTTAACATATATGGGCTGCTTCTTTTCATCTATTAATTTTTTTAGATCTCTTTCGCATGATCTGAAAAAATCTGCACAGTGGAGTTCTGAGGAGGCATAAACTTTGGCTTGGCTCTAATTTTTTTAATCTGGGCTTCACCTATTGCGGATGAAATTTCCTCCTCTGTAGTTATTTCAGACATCGTAGTGATGTCACTATCGTCCATGGTGGTGGACTGTGGCTGTGCAAAAAATATTTTAAATTAATATTTCTCACAAATTTATTTAAATCCAAATAGGTATCAGACCAGTTAAATGAATGAGTAGGTATGAATTTCAAACCCCTATTCAGAACAGCAATTTCAGCATCAGACTATATACAGTATGTGTAGGTGAGCTTTACAGGTGTAAATGAGAGAGTGGAGTTGCCACCATATCTGTAAGTTTTTTATCCATTAAAAATTTGGAAACCTACAGAATGAATGGGGAAAGAGGAAAAATGTGATGTAATATGAACATATGTACAGTATGTGCTACGTCTGTTTTGGAGTTTTAAAAGCATAAGTAACTGGAATTGCATTGCTGCACTTAAAGTGTTTTTCATGTTTTGCACTTTATTAATATTGATTGCACCTGTATTTTAATTAGTTGATAATGCTATTTAAACATGTATCCAAATGTTGTGTGACACTCTTGACAAAGCCCAGTGCGCCTGTGTGAAACATCAAGTTCTTTTGCTGGGGTAGCGTGGTAAGGTGATTGGAGTGCTGTATGCTGGTTTTACTTGAATAAAGGAATGAACAGTTCTCCTTTAGTCATGACATTCTTTTCCTTGGTGTACGTGCGTGCCGCAGTTTTCTGCATGTGTAATAAATAAAACACGTAGTCATATCGGACAACAGTGCTACACTACCATTTTTCAATTTGTTTTTCAACTTATAGTTGACTTCACACCAAAGTTCACTTATTTTCCATTGTTGAATAAAATATCAGCAAACAGTAATTTTGCAGTGCAGCACTTCTTTTTCTCTTCATGGGAGACCCCTGATGAGGCATTTCGGATCATCTGCACTACATCACTGAGAGGTTTATGCAGTGATTTGCTCCATGGGATGTTTACACTCAATCTGTTCTGTGCTTAAATACATTTTTCACCAAATAACTATTTACAGTACAAATTTAATAAAAATCACACCATGTTATGCAATCACTTAATATTGAGCCACTAATAAGATTTAACATTTCCAAATATTTTTTGTTTCTTCTGTATTAAAATACAAATCCAAACGAACAGAAGAGAGAGAAAAAGAAAGAAAGAAATGAGTGCCTCAGCTGGGATTTGAACCCAAGCTCCCTGCAATACCGTTCCAGCTGCACTACCAAGGCAACTGGAAACCTGTGACTCTTTCTCTAAATCATAATCTGGTGCTGTACAGATAATTACATTTTCATACACAATGGTGTGGTGTGCACATGCATGGAAACCAAACAAACAGAAGAGAGAAAAAGAAATAAGTTCCCTAACTAGGATTTGAACCTAGGCTACCCATAATACGATTCCAGTTGCACTACCACCTGTATCACCAAGGCAACTGGAAACCTGGGACTCCCAGAGACACCTTACTCTTTCTCTAATGCACAACCTGGAGCTGCAGAGATAATGACATTTTCATATACAAAAGTGTGGTGTGCACATATATGGAAACCAAACAAGCAGAAGAAAGAAATGCCTTAGCTGGGATTTGAACCCAGGCTGCCCAGAATATTGTTCCAGTTGCACTACTAGCATCACCACCAATGCAACTGGAAACCTGAAACTCCAGGAAGCACCTTATTCTTTCTGTAATGTACAACATGGTGCTGCAAAGATAATTAGATTTTCATACACAAAGGTGCAGTGTACACATATATGGAACCCAAACAAACAGAAGAGAGACAAAAAGAAACAAGTGCCTCAGCTGGGATTTAAACCCAGTTTAGTGGGCTACATCTCAATTCAGTGATTTTACCCATGTTCTATTTTATGTTCTTATTTTGATTATGGCTATATATGTTCTAGGCTATTTGTTTGGCCTAATTAATTATTTATGTAGTGTTCCTTAGTGAGGGTATTTTCATTAATGTTTTTATTTTATCAGCATTTATTACTGTTCTTTGTAAAAACAGTTTTCTTAGTGAATAAGTGGAGTTCTCTTTAATGAATAATTAGAGCACTTAATCTGAATATTATAAACTGGGGTACCATTTGCACAGGAGCTCAAGTTCAGCGAAGTAATGCTAGCTGGGGCCTGGGTGCTCTCTGGTTAAGCACAATGCATCAATTGTGGGCTGCTTAACCTGGCAGATTTTTGATTAAACACAGAGAAATATTTGTTGCAGGGTATTAGTAGGAACCAGACTAGGAGCTGAGGTGCATTGTGTTGCTGCAGTAGGAGAGCACTGTCCTAGTGTGGCTCTCCCAGAACATTATGTGTTCAGCTGATGGCAATGGCTTGAACAGAAAGTTAATCTGGTTTTTAAATCCATATTTATTTGATTCTTGGATCAATATTATTAAAGGCTAGTTAAGTAACACTAGATGGACTTAGGGATGCTATAGAACAGGCTACATGGCATCAGTTACAGGATGCTTATATAGTAAATTCATGTTTTGACACTAAGCAATGGGTATGGCAGGGTAGATAACCCATCAGAATGACGACTGAACTTGAGCAACTCGAATATGAACGACTCAAGTTCAGTGCTCATTATGTGAGCTACCCTAAAAGGGTAGCAACAGGGGAAGCACAGGGTGACCGTAAGGACAGGAGAAGGAATGGAACAGGATAGAAGGTATGTGGAAGGTAGTGCAGTGAGAGGCTACTAAGCTGGCCACGTGGTGTGGTGGTGAGGCTGACTGTCTATAGTGGGGAGGGTTCAGGGCTAGGGAGGAGCATATTATTTTGTGATTTGTGGGTGAGAGTGTGTTTTTTTTTGCAAGTTTCACCCCTTCCCCAACATGCATCCCCCTGCAGTTGAGAATCTTTAGTTAGGTGGTACGAGGGGGTGGACCCCCCACATAAAAAAACATTTGTTTTTGCCCACATGTCTTTGCTGGGAGTGTACATCACCATTCTTGTTTTTCGGCAATTTAAACTTGCTATAACGGTGATCACCATTGTGATATGGAACCAGCAGGGTGCAAATTGAAATGGGCCCATGAACTGCACTGTATTTTGAAGCCAAATGCATGTTGACTGAGAGCTCCTCATCTCTAACATTGGGCATTTTGTCTCTGGGAAAGTGTCTCTAGTTATTATGAAATCAGCTCCCCTCCTTCAGAAAGCATTATGGTTTTAGGTATACAAGTATGAAAATGCCCCAAAAGTACAACCTAATTGTGGTAAAATGCTGTTTTCTCCAAGGAGTGATGACACCCTGAGCGAAACAAGTCAGAGGTTTTGAGTGTGAGGAGCTCCTGCTGGCATTCCTTGTGAGAGGCATTTTGCCTACAGACCTTTAATAAATACATTTATGCACCAATTTTGGTGTTAGCCTGTTTTTTATGTGTTGGTGGACGGTACTAGTTTTTTCTTCGGTTTCCTATTTCCTATTTAACTGTGCACATCCAGTCACGGGGTGGCTTTTATTTGCTCTGGGTAAAAACTCTAACAAACCTGAACATTTCAGGTTTCAAATGTTATTGTTTTTTATTTTGTTCAATTGTAAATCTGAAACTACTGATGACTGCATACAAAGTCCATAATATTCACTTCACAAGATAATTTGTGATGCTCTGCCACTTTGCGAAGTTACTTCACATGGGGAAGCGGCAGTTCACAAAGCTGCAAACTGAGAACTTTGTTAGTGAACCTCTTGCCCTAGACAAAGTTCTCAAGAAGTAAACAACATGCCATGGAACTGCAGAGACTGCAGGCTACATGGTACTGGAACTGCATGTCGACCATTAGGAGGCTGTGTTCACCACAGTCTAGTCATGTCTGTCCCTCAGGGTGTCCTTTAGTCACTTGGATAAATTTCTCAAAGTGGTTTATTCATTCACAAATTGATCATAGAAGTGATCTACATAGCATTGTGTATCTGGTGTGTGGCAGTTTATTCTGTTTCTCAACATTATTCATAGAGATACAGCAAATTTAAATGTTGCATGTTAAGTTGGTGTAAAGTCGTAAATGTCATACTTTGCAAAGCTTCACAAAGTTCCTGACTTTGGAATCAACTTTGCATGGTAATATCTAATACTAATTGTTTTTTATTACCACCTGCATCCATTCAGTCTTAATAGTACCCACCACCCAGAGCCTTGAAATTGTGCCACCCGCACAAACCACCCTCTGCTGTACCAGTAAAATACTCTCCCCTTACTGGCAAAGTTTGCCACTACTGGTAAAATCAGCTGTCAGCGTTCTTCAATAAATAACACTTCCCCCACCCACATGTCCAAACCCAACTCCTCACACTGCCCCCTCCCCACCCAATGCCCATCAATAAACCATTTCCCTACTCCCAACCCTCTTCTGGCCCCTACCATCCTCTTCTGCCCTCAAACTCCTGAACATTATTTTTTACGCTTGTGAGAAAGAAAATCATGCCAGGTTGCAGACAGATGTCCTCTCCATTCAGTAAGTAGCATATGAATGAATGAATGAATGACATCTTTGATTCACTCACTGACTCACTGATTCATCTGATACTTACCAAACATCTCTCTACAATAATGGATGTCTTTCTTTTTAGAGGTTCAGAAAACAGTGTAGTGGGGTGTGGGGAAGTGGTGGGATCAGAGGGGTTGGGAGGGAAACTGACTTATTGTGGGGTCAGGTCAGGTGGGGAGAGTGGAGGAATTGTTTGGATATTCAGTTGGGGAAGAGTTATTTATAAACTTTGCTTCTACAGCTTTTTGGGGAAGGTAGAGAGCTTTGCCAGGGAGGTGGGAGAAGGTGGTCTTTTTGCACAGCAGAGGGTGGATTGGGTGGGGCATAATTCTAAAGGCTCTGAGTTGTGGGAGGGGGCTGGTACTATAAAACTGAGAAATAAAAAAATCATGATTTCTAGATAGTTTCCATTTTGTTCTATGTGGGTGAAGTGTCACTTTGCCTAGTAAAAACTTCACAAAGTGACACATTGCTGGCACATTGCCTTTGAAGCAGCAATTTGTGTGATCCCTGCAAGTGAAGTTTACTACTTACTTACTTTATTTATTTATTTAGTTATTTCAAAAGTTTCATCAGGAAAGATATTCTGAGCTAATAACAGCTCGTTTCCAGATGCGTTCCGGGGAAGGGGGGAGGAGTATAAGAACAAACAGAACAATAGAAATTAGGCATTAACATTAGAGAACAACTTACAGAATTTAAACAACAAAATTCTACAATGCTTTGAAACTAGACATTAAACAATAGCCAAATGTATGCAAGGAACTGGGCAGAGGGCTTGCTTTGCCAGGTGAACAATTTTGCAAAGTGCTTCACAAAGTCAAAAAACTTCACAAAGTTCAGGTGAAGGAGTTTTCCCAACTTTAATCATTTCTCATTATTTAATGCAAAACTGTGTGTTTCATTTGAACTATTTTTTTAAGAGTCTAAGATTAACATTACTGGGGGCGGGGGTAGGGGAAGTGCTGCTTGACTGTTAGGTCTGTACTGCAAAAGAAATATCTGTTAGTTATTTTTTTTTCAGTCTATGTCGAGGGCTTTGCTTTTAATGTGACGAGGATCTGTCACACTTGCCAAGTAAAATTTTTAGAAATACTGACATAATTTTTGTCAGTTATAGTCACTTAAGTGAGTTAAAGTCAGGTCATTTTTCTTTTCTTTTTGGGGTCATAAGAAGACTATGTTGAAAATGTGGTATAAAAATATTAAAAAAACAACAAAGTTATGAGCCTACATTGAATTTTGCTAATGCAGGTTCGTAACTTTGGTAATTTTCAATATTTTAACCCCAAACTTACAACATAGCCATATTTTTACAGCACCTTATGAATGTGACAGCTGTCATTTTTCAACTCCAGCCCAAAATGTGTTTTTGCATCCTGAAAGTTGATTTCACAGTCCCCGCACAAAATCACCTCTAGACCAGCAACTGAACATTTGTTCTGCCCTTCTTCATGAGGCAGGGTCTTAACAAGGCTATGTTGAACATTTGGTGTAAACATATTAAAAAACAAATGTTCAATATTTTTACCCCATATTCCTTGACTGCAGACTTATCAGCTCTGGCCAGAGTTTGTTGTAATTGCTATAATGCAATCCAGGGCTTATGTTATGTTGGGTAACAAAACTTCTCAAGTGGGTGAAAACACTGCTGCTCCACATGCCTCACAACACATCCTAGGTATAACATTGTCCTAGCATTACCAATGTCTTCTCATGCCTTATTACTTAAATGAAGCACTGCGGTCAAGCAGCTTTGCCTAGGTCGTCATGGTGAGTCAGTGGCTAAGCTGGGATTCAATTCAAAGCACATTCTCTGGACCTCAGTCTCTTAAATATAACCATTAGATCACACATTACCATGCTGGCCATGATGGCGTCAAGCCAAATGGAATCTAAGCCATAGCACAGGGTTGGAAACATTTAACACAGCTGGGAATTTTTGCTCATGTACACCAATTCATAACAGAAACCACCTTAGTGAGGAAATGATGTATACTCTAGTCAAAAATATCTAATTGTCATCCAACACAAATGTCTCAGTACGGCCTCATTCCTGTTTGAGCTTGAAAGGGTCCACTACAATTCAAAGCTTCAATCTACAGATGCCTGACAAATAAAGACATAGACTAGCTGGCCAACTGGTGCAGTAGTAGCACTAACACTTGGGGTGTTGATGATCTGGGTTGTGGAATGAGCTCGGAGCATCAGACAGCCAGCAGGGAGGAGGAGGCTGGAGCAGAAAACATAAAGTTCACCTCCTCCTGGGTGGGAAGGTGTAGGACTATGGCAACAGAGTGCCTACTGGCAGCAGTTGGGGTGGTAATGAGACTGAAGTCCTAGCAAGTACAGGGATTGGTGAGATGTGGCAGACATTGGCTTGTTACGTACGGGAGCATGCATGATGCTCTATGATGTCACTGCATGTCCACTCTCTCCAGGGGCAACAGATAAGTAGATAAGGTCACTGGTTGGACAGGTGATGCCACTGTCTGCCACTATGCCCACTATCAGCCCCTGCCCTCCTGGGCCCCGCAATCCCACAGCCTTAACCTCTGCCTGCTTGGAGACTGGATTTATGTACAGGAGTTGCCATGGAGCTGAAGGCATCATCATCTCATGGGGCAAGCTGATCCACATTAATGCTGTGCTCACTGGCTAATTATTGAGCACAGACCTAAAAATATTCACTAAAAAACTGGCAGCAGGGAAAAAGCTTACCGGACAACTTTGTACACAATCAGAATGGCTTCATAAAGGGGAGAACAATTTCAGACAATAGTAGAAGAACAATAAATATCATAAATAACAATACAAATAAGGATGCTGTTCTTTCATTAGATGCTAAGAAAGCCTTTGCTCGTGGAATGGGAACAGAGTTATCAAATTCTTCAATTAATTGATATCATCTTGTTGTACTGGAACTGGATCAGATTACTACATGCATCACCCATATCACTAGACAAAACAGACAATACAGTTTCATAAGTTTCATAACTTCAGAGCTAGACAATAGCTTTCACCAAAGGATCTCATAACTAATATATTGCTTTTAAGTACCCTTAACTTTTCCTTAAGATTCTATAGTAGGTATCTAATTTGGTCTTAAAACTGAGCATGTTATCACTTTCTACTACATCAGACGGGAGTCTCTTCCAAGGGGACACCACTCTCTGATTTATCCAAGCTTCCCTCTTATTAGATTTATACAGCTCCCCTTTCAACTGGTACTCATGTATTCATGTACATTTAGAAGGATCTCTTCTTGGTAGACCCATACACTCCCACAAGTCCCTATTCCTGTGAGCTGAATATACTAAGCATAAGTCCCCTCTAAGCCTACTATACTCCAGAGTATACATGTCCAGCTCACCCAACCTATCCTCATAGGATAAAGAAATTATATCTTGTATCTTCTTGGTTGCCCTCCTCTGAACCCTCTTGAGGTTCATTACAACAGATTTGTGATAAGGGCTCCAAAACTGCACACCATACTTACTAACATACTAAAATGCCAGCAGAATAGGCCTAATGGTCTTTCTTGTCTGCTCGTTTGGTCAGCCTCCACCCTGAGTGCTGACCTTGCTGCCCCCCTCGCCTCCTCTGGCTTCTCCCTTCCCAGTTCCGGATATTCTTGCTGCATTGGGTTTTGCTTCCAGAACCCTTCCCCTGTACCTGTCCCACCCCCTCTTGAACCCCTCCACTGTCTCTGCCTCCACCAGCCCCCTAGGCAGCGCATTCCATGGCTCCACCACCCTCTCAGTGAAGTAGCACCTCCTTCCTCCCTGAATCTTTCCCCCTCCAGCTTCCACCCATGCCCTCTAGTGGTCCCCTCCTCCTTCCTTCAAAGCACCCTGACTGTTCCTCCCCTATTTACCCTCTTCATGTATCTGAAGACCTCTATCATGTCCCCCCGGTCCCTTCTCTCTTCCAATGTGTACATATTTAGCTCTTCAAGCCTCTCCTCATAGGTCCTGTCCCCCAAGCCCGAAATCATTTTGGTTGCCCTCCTCTGGACCCTCTCCAGGAGGGTAATGTCCCTCTTTAAGTGTGGCCTCCAAAACTGCACGCAGTACTCAAGGTGCGGCCTCACCAAGCAGTTATACAGAGGGAATATCACTTCCTCCTTCTGGAGGTGATCCCCTAGCTATGCATCCCAGCATCCTGTTGGCCTTGGCTGCTTCCCTCCTACAAGTCTCTGAGTTGTTCATCTTGACATCCACCACCACCCCAGGTCCTTCTCAGCCATGAGACTTGTAGCATTCCCCAGGGTGTACACTTGGCCTGGGTTTCTGGCCCCAGGTGGAGTACCTTGTATTTCCCTGCATTGAACCTCAGCTTCCACTTTCTAGACCATCTTTCCAGAGCCTCCAGGTCCCCCTGTAAGGCCACCCTCCCCTCCTCCCCATCCACCACCGCTCCCAGTTTTGAGTCATCTGCAAAGAGACTCATCTCACTCCGGATTCCTGTCCTTATGTCAGAGACGTAGGTGTTGAAGAGGAGGGGCCCAAGGACTGATCCCTGTGGGACCCCACTAATGACCCTCCTTGGGGATGAGACTATCCCGCCAACTATGACCCTCTGGGTCCAGTCCTGGAGCCAATTGCCTATCCATCTGATTATCTGGTTCCCAACCCCCATTTCTCCCAGCTTATCCAACAGGCCCACGTGAGGAACAGAGTCAAATGCCTTGCTGAAGTCTAGAAAGAGGACATCCACTGGTCTACCCAGGTCCAAGGCACTCGTCACCCAGTCATAGAACTCCACAAGGTTTGTCTGACACAATTTCCCCGGGATGAATCCATGCTGTCTATCGTCCAGGCACCTTGACTTTTCCAGGTCCCACCCTAGCCTCTCCTTGACAATGCCCTCCATCACCTTGCCCACCACTGATGTCAGGCTGACAGACCTGTAGTTCCCTGCCACCTCCCTTGATCCCCCCTTGTGGATAGGCACTATATTCACCACCTTCCAGTCCTGGGGCACCCACCCTGTCTTCAGAGAGATGGTGAAAAGCTCCACCAGGGGTTTTGCCAGGACATCTGCAAGTTCCTTCAGCACTCTGGGATGTAATTTATCCGGCCCCGGTGCTTTCTCTGTTTTAAGGGAGTTGAGGGCTTCCCTCACTCTCTCTGCTGTGATTTCCACTTCCGGTATCTCTTCTCCCTGCTTAGCCTCCCCTCCTGCCAGTGATGCCTCCCCCTCTCCCCAGACCCGCCGATCGGTAAGGGTCCCCCCTCCTCAGTATCTCTGTCTCCTCCCATGTATGATGCAGCACCCCCATTTTACTTGGTGAAAACTGAGGTGAAGTACTCATTTAGTACCTCAGCCTGCTCCCCCGGGTCTTGTGCCCATCTCTCCTCTGATTTAATCCTGCTAATCTGCCCCTTCACCCTTCGTTTTTCCCCAATGTATCTGAAGAACCCCTTGTTCCCTCTCCTAATTTCCCTGGCCAGGTTCTGCTCCTTCCTTGCCTTAGCCACCCTCACCACCCTAGTGGCACTTCTAGCCATCAGCTCATACTCCCCTTGATCCCTTTCACTCCTTGAGCACTTGAATTGCCTATAGGCTGCCTTCTTTCCCCGTACCACCTCCTGGACCTCCCTGGTCCACCAGCAAGGTTTTCGGGCCCTACCGCTTTCGTCTTACTCTTGCACAGGTGCTGATAGCATCCTGTACCCCTCTCCTGATGATTTCCCACCTACTATCAGCGTCCATGTCTGACCCAATCACATCCAAATGCTCCTTAAGGATCCTTCCCATTTCCGTAAAATCTGTCCCCCTGAAGTCAGTTACCTCCATCTTTGTGCAGCCTTCTAGCCCTCCTAGGTCCAGGCAGAACCAGACCATGGCATGGTCATTCCCCACCAATGGGTCCCTTACCTCCAGGCCCCCAATCTGGTCACTGTCTGCCAGGACCACATCCAGTACCAGCACCTCCCTGGTCAGTTCCCCCACCTGCTGAGTTAGGAAAGCATCCTGAAAGACATCCAACAACCTCTGTTCCCTGGTTACAGAGGATGTCATAGTCTTCCAGTCTGTTCCTGGCATGTTTAAGTCCCCCAACACCACCACCATTCCTCTGCCCAGTCTGCAGTGTCTCCCAACATCTGCCACCAAACTCTCCTCCAGCTCCTCCGCCAGGGCAGGGGGTCTATACACCACTCCTATTTTTACTATCTTGCCCCCCCTTGTTACTTCATTATAGGCCTAACCAATGCAGTGTATAGGGGTAGTAGCAAAGATCTGTCCCTGCTTTCTGTATTTTGTCAGATGAAATGAAGCATTCTATTAGCTTTATTGACTATCCCAGAGGTGTGTTGTCTAAATGATAAATCATTGCTAACCAGAACACCGAGGTCCCTCTCACATTCCACACTTTTGAGAGTATAGTTGCATAGATTACATGTACCCTGGATATTGTTATGGCCAAAATGCATAACACTGCACTTGGCTGTGTTAAACTGCATCCTATGTGTTGTGGCCCAGTCACTAATAGAGTCTAATTCTGCTTGAAGTTTCAGTATGTCTTCGTGTGTTCTTATAATGGCACCAGCCTTGCTGTCGTCAGCAAATACTGCTATCCATGCACCCCCTGATGTTTTGAGAGAGGACACAAAGATATTAAATAGTACATGGCCCAGTTCTGAACCCTGAGGCACACCGCTTGTGATATCCCCCCAATCTGGCATGAATCCCTTTATGCTCATCCTCTGTCTTCTCATACCCAGCCATGCTCTAACCCATTGGATAATTTGTGATGATACACCAATATCCTGTATACTCTTAAGTAAGCCATCATGTGGGACTAGATTGAAGGCCTTGTCAAAGTTTTGTACTTTCTAGAGGAACCAGACAAGTATGTCCCCTTTCTCCATTAATCTTTCACTGCCAATATAACCCTTTCTAATAGCCATCCATGACAATCAAGGTATGGAGGGAATTTGTATTCAAAATACATTGCACAAGGTAAGCCTATATGCAGATGAAATATTACTGTACATAAATCCCACAAGGTCGTTGAAAGAGTTAGCATCAGTAGCCCATAAATTCACAGAGGCCTCAGGATATAAAACTAATTTAGGGAAATCAGAAATTCTCACATTAGATTTTACTAGGCCAAAATTAATGCCAGTTATGTCCCTGTAAACAAACAAATTCAATCAAATGACTTAGAGTTAATCAATCACCAAAACTGGATATCCTATATAATCTTAATTATCTTCCATTATTAACCTCAGTATAGCCAGATCTTACAGTATATGCTGGCTACCCTTTCTCATTAAACTTAATGAGAAGAGCATGCATCATGAAAGTGTATATTTTCCCCCAAATAATTCTTCTTTTCAAAACTTTATCAATTCAAATTCTAACAACGTTTTTCAAAACACTAAGAAAGATATTACTAATTTTATTTGGAATAATACAAAAAAAGGGGGGTGCTTAGGTCTACCCAGCTTCATATGGTGGTAACTGTCTCCTGAAATTTACATTACGCAAGAGTGGTTTTCAACTAATAAAACTCTTCACTCTATAGGACAAATGGAGAAAGAACTACACAATTATTACAGTAATAAACGTAAACTAACATTTGAATACTACAGCCAAAAAAGCCCCAAAATAAATAACATACACGTACAGTAGTCACCACAACCACAGTAATTTGCTGGTGTAAAATACATGATATAGTCAAGTTCACAAATAAAGTTGGTTTGCATGCACCTATACACAATAATTATTTATTTTCTCCATCAAAAACAAGACTGTTCATTTAAATCATGGTATGAAAAAAGGGCTACAGGAGTTGGCACAGTTGTATGAAACTACGCTTTTATGGCATTTGCAGAAGTCTGGGAAAATTTGATATTCCTCCTTCACTCTTCTTTCACTATTTGCAGATACAAGATTTAATTAAACATCTTTATTTATTGAATTTTGTTGACCTGGTAGGCCCACTGAGACTAGAAGTCCCTTGTTCAGGGGCAACCGTGGAGGGGGGATATAGATTGTAACCAACTGAAATTGAACCAGATTAAGCTGTTGGTGGTATTTTTAGTAAATAATAATGGGGGCATATTAATGGGGGATTGCAACCAGCTACTAACTCTCCAGTTATTGAACTATTAACAGAACATTGGAATAAGCCAAAATTAATACCAACAATTTATTGACAAACTTATCATCACTTGGCCTTGAGGCTCCAAGAACTAAATGGAAGCAAGAATTAAATATACAAATAACTGATGAAACTTGGACTGAGATCTTGTACTAACTCCAACAGCTACTGTATGAGTAAAGCATTTCAGATGCAGCAGATTCAATACATTACTCTACCTTGTTTATAAAATACTGATCACCAGTTAGACTACACAAAATGAACAATACTATTTCACCAGAATGCGCTAGATGCTCGCAAACATCTGGAACATCAGGAACATTAATTCACTTACTATATGTGTGACCTTAGTTATCATGCTTCTGGTCAAAAATACTAGCAGTGCTATCAAAAGCAGTATATTCCCCATAAACTTTTTCTCCACTGTTATTACTAGTTATTCTTGACCCCATCTCAAGTTTCTTCTTCAAACTCAAAAACATATTATACTGGGTATCGTTTTTGCAAACAAATGCATACTACTTAAATGGAAAGACAGGGATCCCCTGACATTCAAATTATAGGTAAATTACATGTTAGACATAAGGCAGCTTGAAAGAATACAGTACTATAAACTTGGAAAAGAGAACCAATTCAACAGAATGTGGTCTCCTTATACACTCTTATACAAAATGGGATTGTAAAGCTAGATAATAAATATAGAATAATCTTGAAGAAGTGTAGTTTATGGGAATTTTATGCACACATGAGGTGTGTGATGCCCCACAAACATTGAGAGCGAAGCCAGGGGGTGTTTATATGGGCATCACATACCAACGGTGTGCATAAAAGCCCCATTAAAATTCACTTCTTCATGTTTTACTTATTGGATTTAATGGTCATCCCCATTAACGTGTATGGAGCGCATCCCCTCACTGTTTATGAAGTGAAGTCAGTAAATGTGTTGCGGTGGAGGGGGGGTCTGCAAACTCGGAACTCAGTCCATGTTACAAGCTGGCCACAGAAGTAAAAATTACCAGGTTTTTATTTAAAATAGGGACGAGATTCATAAAAGTTCTTGGGGCACTGAATGTCAGGGCAGGTAAGCTGCCACATATGTCAGGGGGGAGGGGAGCAGTTTGAAACTCATAACCTGCTCTTAGTTTTAAAAATTGCTTCCTGAGGTATTGTAAAGCCATCAAGAAGCTTGTGCCTCATGCTGACTGTGTGAAAAAAATAGCGCTACTGGACGTGCAGCACAAGTGCATCTTCTCCGGCTGCTTTCTAAGGTGCTGTTTGGGTTTTTGTGTGCCCGTGGTTTACGGAGCTCTGGAAACTTCATATGTGGTTTACAGAGCTGTTGTGCATTTTCTGGCAGTGGTTTATAACCACTAACCAGTAAATATATAGCCAGCCTGGTGGTGCTGAGGGTTGAGGTGCTTGACACCACACCTCATGCCACACCAGTGACCCCGGTTCGGGGACGGACTCAGGTCATCGGGGTTGGCCAGGGGAGGCAAGGGGATCCTCGAGGTTTGGCTGCCCCCTGGTGGAAGCCGAGTTGGCAGCACTTCGGTTGAAGATCTCTGGCAGTATGTCAGGAAGGACAGATGAGGCCAAACTGGAGCTGCAGTGCGTGTGCGTGTGCGTGCCTCCACACACATGTGCGATTGCTTCCAGGGCCTCAGGTTAATGGGTGTACATGCACAGAAAAATTCCCTCCAGTGGCCAGCAGATATGAATGAGATCCCAGGTACCTGACCACATCCTGCTATCAGACCCACCTGCATTGTGATCTCCCATGGGCAACCCAATCTCACGGTAGGCCCCTCTAATCTCAGATAGGCTGCCAAGGGTGGGCAGGCCCTCTCCCAAGGGGTGATCTGGGGGGCTGGACCTGCAGTGGATCAGGGGGAGACCGATGTGTGGGGGTTTCAGACTAGGAGTAGAAGCAGAGTTCAGTGGGTACTCTGGAAGGATGCCCTGGGCATCCAGGGAGCACAAATAAAGTCTATAAAACAGTAAATATATAATAAATATCTTCAGGCAATAAGGGAGGCAGTATGGCCCTGTGGTTTAGGGTACTGAGCTGCAAACCTGGAGACCTGGATTTGAATCCCACAGCCCCCACTTGTATACTGTGTGACCCTGGGCAAGTCACTTAACTTCCTTGTCCTCCCAGGTCGCACCTGGAAACAAGCTTTGGCTTAGTGTGCCTTTCCTGGTTAAACAATTTCCCCTTTTCCTTCAGTTCACTCAGCAGTCTTCATCTACCCAATTATAATCAAAATCTTATAATATTTCTAACAAACCTCAAGCTAAAATTTAAAAAGAATGATTTTTTTTGTTACCAGTAAGTGTTATTAGCATATTATATGATGATTGTGATGTTTCTCTTGTTTTGTTCCTAACAAAAATTATTAAAAAAATATATATCTTTTATATGCTGAGGCTTGCTCATGGTGTCAGCTGGAGTCCCTGTTGATTCAATAATAGTTGTATCTGCTACATATGAGGAAATGACAGGGTCATCTCAGGAGGGAATGCAAAGCTCTGAATCTACTGTAGGTGTCCATAGAGGGCAATGCTGTAACTAGAAATCACGCATTTTTGTTTTCATATTTTTTTCCCCAAATGATGATTGTTTGCTGCTCACAGCTTGCCCACAGCTGATGCTGAGTATTTATATTTTGGGGAGGGTGGGCTGCAGCTGTAAAGCACAAAATCATTTGTTTTACACTACTAAGGTGTAATGGGGGGGGGTTAACGTAAAAAACAGTAATTGGTTTCACGTTGTGTATACAACTAAATTCCATGTGCATAAGACCAAATGCTGCATTTAAACAGTAGTGGTGGTGGGGTTGGGGGTATACTGAGGTACAGTAGTTGAGTCAACTGTCAGTGACTAGTCTTAAGTGACTGCAAACCACCATGTTTTATGGTGGGGAAGTCCCTGGTGAAGTCAGTAATGTGTTAAGTTTTATGAAGAAAATAAGCTGCAGATGGCAATAAACTGCAATTATCTCTGCTGCCAAAATCATACTTCAAGATGACTGTAATTTCAGAGGAACGTCTTCCAGAAAGGCGATCTATTAAAGCAGCAGTATTTGTTAGTGACCATATAGTTTTTTCAGCAATAATGTTTTTCTTGCAGACATCTTAAGATACCCCATTTTTCTTTTCATTGTCTTTCACACCTGAACCAAGATATGGAATTTCGAAGATTTGTAACCTTCCCACTCCCTTGCCATGTCTACCATGAAAAAACTTAAATGTCTTGGTACAGTGTTGTGGTGTTTACCATCAGAAACATATGGTAACACCATCCTATTACATCAACATTATGAGCTTGATCCTCAAAGGGCCTTTAGATTGATACAAGCTGCAGCAAGAGGCAGCTTGCATCAAAGCCTGGTGTGCCAGGGACCCTGTGCCCAGTTCTCTATCAGGCATTGTCCTGGCAGCAAAGCCCTGCATCTTGCAGAAACTGTGGCCATGCACCAAATAGATGGCGCCATCCAGAGGGTTTTCCACAAGTGGCGAGGTGGCCATGTGCTACTCTAGGATGTTCCTGGTGGTCTAGCAGACCTCCCCAGCCCCAATCCCCTTATTATTACATTAATATGTAATTAATTATTACATTAATCAATCCCCGGTGGTCTAGGAGACCCCCCCATCCCCTATGTGCCCATAAAGTGCAATGTTAATAGAAATCATTCCCTGGTAATCTAGCTCAGAGTGAGCTGCCAATCGGTGAACACATACTGTATATAGTAAGCACTCAGTGACAGTTCAGTTGGTGGCCAGCTGTGGTGAGAGGAAGACTGTGCCAGTCATCTGCTTGGGAGTCGGGATGGGGGGAACAGGTGGTGGGCAACACCTGCTGGGGTTGGGGGGTGGGGGTCCACTAGGCCACCAGGGAAATATTGTATGAACATATTAATTTACAGCAGATTGGGGCTGTGGGGTCCACTAGATCACAAGGGAATGATTTCTATTAACATTGTACTTTACAGGTACATTGGGGACAGTGAGAGGGGTCTGCTATACCACCATGGACTGCTTAATGTAATAATAAGAGGAATGGAGCTGGGGGGCCACTAGATCACCAGGGAATGATTGTATCAACATTTTAATTTACTGGCAGATCAGGGCTGGGGGGGGTCCAATAGATCACCAGGGAATGATTTCTATTAACATTGTACTTTATGGGCACATTGGGGATAGTGAGGGGGCACCGGACCATCAGGGTCTGATTAATGTAATAATAAGTGGATTGGGGCTGGGGTGGCCACTAGACCATCAGGGAAGGATTTTATAAACATTGTACCATATGGGCACATTAGGGTTGGGGGGGCAGGGCATAGGGTGAGGGAGGGCTCCAAGAGTGGCACAACTGGTCAAACTCTCCCAGAGGGAAAAATTCAAAGCATACCCTGGCTGGTCTAAGGGTACTTAGAATTTCACCATCCAGGAGGGTTATGGGAATCCTGATTTAGGGGATGTGGCAGCTTGTGTCTGCCGCATACCCCTAATGCTACACACCAGCCCATTTTGTGGCACATGGACATCACAAGCCCTTTGGTGCATGCAGTCTGTGGCTGACACAGGCTGCATCTGTGAATCTCCTGAGACATTGTTTGGCAATAAACAGCATTTTGTGCACCATCCCTTAGGGCAAGCTCTGCGCCATGCTGATCTTTGAGAATAAAGTCCCATGAATCTAGCCTGTACATTCTCCAGGTACAGTATCCTCAGTGGAAGAGATTTTTTTTAAATTGTGAGTGGTGGCCATCTTTATTGATGTGAGTCATTAATTACAAAATTAGCTATAAAAGCTGTTTTAACACTATCTAAGAAAACTAAAAATGCACTGAGGATGAATCTAAGGATGTCAGAAATAACATTTTTGCCAAAAAACTATGTGACTGAATCTTTTGCTAACTAACACATACTGCCACTTTAAAAGATCACTGATTAGCAGCAGCAAACATACCAAAAGTAATTGATACACAGTAGTAAAGAAGCAACAGAAAAAAACTCTTGCTAGATTGTGTGAATATGCCAAACACTATGAAATGGCACACATCAAACACTGAACTGTGACTCCACCACTAGCATTTGAAGTAAATGTGCATTTTGTCGAGAAATGCTGCACTAACTATTGTAGTTTTCGAGCTTGTGTCTACGCATCCCCAGAGAAACTGTACCAGTTTGGGTTCCAAGGTTAGGAATGGGAGAACTGGTTTAGATGAATTCAGAAGTTTCAGAATTGATGCCATTTTCTATGACTGTCTTTACCAGAACCTATTTCCAAGTTTTGATATGGTTCTGATAATTTATGCATTGGTGTTGGAGGTCCTTATCTTAAAAGGAGATCGGGAGATAAAAAGCACCTGAATGAAGCCTGGTAGTGGAGAACAGATCTATTGAGAAAAACTGTAAGTGGTCATACTCACACTACACACTAGTGTTGCTTCACAATGGGGTACTGATTAATTATATGATAATAAGTAAGTTATTTATTATCATATAATTAATCAGTACCCTGCTGCAAGACACAACATTGTGTTGGATGTGCTGGGATGCATGCATGCCCAGTTTCAGAGTGAGGCACAAGGCCACAGTCTGAGTAGCTTCATTCATTGAAAGTGCATTTACCTCAGCACAACCAACCCCCTGGAGGGTTTTATTGTAGTGATAACTGGATTGGCAGGTGTACAAGGACATCTTTCTACCATCCAGACTGCATCAGAATAAGTGAGTGGTCAAAAACTGCATGGGCAAAACAGTGTGTGTGGTTTTGGAGTATGTTTATATATATTAGCGTGGTTTTTCACTGCACACATTTTCTGGTGTCAGCGCAGTGCAGTTGTTGACCGTGTGTGTAATACTCTTGTGGTTTTGACCTAGACCCATTTATAGGGTATTATTGCTACACAATGCCCTGTACATAAATAATCTGAGTGGCTGCAAGAGTTTTGCTTTGATATGAGCTTTTAACATGGGTTTTGTGATACATGGGCTGGCAGTATAGCCTAGAGGTTAGAGGAACGAGGTGTGAACAAGCTTGATACATCCAGCAGACCAGACCTGAGTTTGATTCTCACAACCTCCACTTGCATACTGTGTGACTCTGAGCAAGTCAAACCGCCCAGTACTTGCAGGTCACCCCTGAAAACAGGCACTTGTGCCTAGTGGGCCTTACCTGATTACCAAAGACTGAAATAAATAAAAAAAATAAATAAATAAATACATTTCGGTAAATAAAAAAGTTAAATTGTAAAACAAACACAGTTTTAACATAAAATAGTTCCTTGGTAGCTGTCTGTTGCTAAGGGGTGCTGCTGAGCTAAGTTGCAGGTTAATGTACTCCATGGACCTGATTCTCAAAAGCCCCCCTAGATTGACGCAAGGTGCACCATACCCCTGCTTGTGGCAAAGCCGTTTGCGCCGGGGACCCTGCTCCATTGTCTAGTGCATGGTGGGTCCCCGTACCAAAGTCCCCATGGCTGCCACAAGCAGAGTCATGTGCCAAACTGGTGGCATAAGGGAGGGGTTCGATGGAGGCTGTCATCATTCCCTGCCCTTTGAACATCTAGCCCTTCATCTGCAGGAGATCAGCAGAGCTCTGCAGTACCCCCAATTGGAAGATACTTCAAGGATGATTGGAACAACCTGTATGCAGAGTTATATGGCTAGCTAACCTACTAAGGATGACTTGGCATACCGAAGTAAGTAAGTAAGTAAGTAAAATTCTATTGATATCAAGCGCCCTTCCCAAGCTCAGGGCACTTTTACAATAATTCAAATCACTTAAAAACACATTTCACAACAATAAATCCAACAGTAATACAGTACACTTACTTATTATGTTCCAGCAAATGCTAGGGCAAAAAGGAAAGTCTTTAGTTGTTTTTTAAAACTTTCAACGGTCAGGCAATCTCGCATCTGGCGAGGTAGAGAATTCCACAGGGTTGGTGCCATATAGGCAAAAGATCTGCCTCCAGACATCTTTAGACGTACCCTGGGAATCTCTAGCAATCCCTCGTCAGAGGAGCGAAGAGAATGGGCAGGACAGTAAGGCACCAAGAGCTCTTTCAGGTAGTGAGGTCCCAAATCATATAGGGCCTTAAAGGTCAATAATGCGACCTTAAAGGTGATCTGTCACTGTACTGACAGCCATTGCAGATCACGCAGCACAGGTGTCATATGGCTAGATCTTGAAACTCCCATCATCAACCTGGCCGTTGCATTCTGCACAAGCTGCAAGTGGCAGATATCTACCCCAAGCAGCCCTAGATAGAGGGCATTGCAGTAATCAAAATGGCTGGTGACAAAGGCATGGACCAAGATGGGAAGATCTTCCAGTGGAATGAAATGTTTCACCCGGGCAGTGTTCCTCAGATGAAAAAAAGGCAGATTTGACTATAGCCGACACCTGCAACTTCATAGTCAGGCCTTCGTCAAACATCACGCCTAGGTTACGCACTTGGCCAGAGGCAAGAAACAAGGCCCCCCAAGATATAAACCTGAGGGTTTCCCAGTCCAAGCTCCTATCATCTTCCCTCCAGGGTCCACAACCAACACCTCAGTTTTCCCTGAATTCTACCTAAGCCAACTAGCACTCATCCAATCCTGAATCTCCAGGAGGCAGTTATTAAACAACGTGATGGAATCAGACTCCTGATCAGGCATAAAAGACAGGTAGAGCTGAGAATCATCAGCATAACAATGAAAACTCAGCCCATACCATCTTATAATGTCCCCCAGTGGAAGCATATACACCGCGAATAACATAGGGGACAGCACCGACCCTTGCGATATCCCACAGGGCAGCCAATGAGGGGCCAAGGTGTAAAATTCTGGACACCACTCTCTGAGATTTGCCCTCCAGGAAAGATTGAAACCAACTGTGGACTGCTCCCCCAGACTACAGAAAAAACGCAGGTGTTCGAGCAATACCCCATGATCCACGGTGTCAAATGCTGCTGAGAGATCCAGGAGAACCAAGATGGAACCGGTCCTCCAATCTCTTGCCATCAGGAGATCATTCAATACCCGAACAAGAGCCGTCTCTGTACTAAGCCTTTTTCTAAGCCGGATTGAAGAGGGTCATAGATATTGCGGTTGGACAAATGATCCTCCAGTTGCAGAGCGACCACCTTCTCAATAACCTTCCCTACAAAGGGAAAGTTAGAGACTGGTCTGTAATTTGCAGGGCAGTCGGGGTCAAGAGAGGGCTTTTTCAACAGGGGGCGTACTACTGCCTCCTTTAAGGTATCCGGAAAGATCCCTCTTTCTAATGATACCACCACTATCCCAGCCAGGACTGGGCTGATAACATCTACACACCCCACCACCAAGTGAGTAGGGCCTGGATCCAACTTATAGTAGGTAGGTCGCAGACTCTGAATGATCCTTACTATATCCATTACTGCTGATAGTCTAAAGGTAGACCAGTACAACTGTGCGTTAGTACCACCCAATTGATCAGTGCAATGTCCAATAGAGGGACACTGACAGATCTCATCCCTAGTGGTAGATACCTTGTCAGCGAAGAATTTCGCAAACTCCTCACACTGCACCTGTGATAACACTCTACCAGTCTGGAGACAGACTAGATTGCACAGTCTGTCCACATTCCGGAAGGTCTATTCCTCACTGCAGCAATTTCCCTGGACAGGGACTCTGCCTTCTTATGGGAAATGGCTGATTGGTAGAATTTATAATGTTCTAACAATTCAAGTCTATCCACCTCCAGTTGAGTTTTCCACCAGTGTCTTTCCAATCTTCGTCCCTTCCTCTTCCACTCACGGACCTCCCCATCAAACCAGGGAGCCCCTAAGTGAAGAGTACATGGACAAACATGAATTAGAGCAATGGCATCCAGGGCCTCAGTTACAGCCCTATTATAGACTAAGACCAAAGGCCCTGGATCCATGCTATCCCTTGGAAAATCCGAGAAGTCCAACTCCGTCATTAGGCCTTCTGAGGTAACCCCTTTTAAAGGACGGAACTGTACTAACGCCCTAGAGGCAGGCCTGTTTCAGGGGACCACAAATCTAAACCTCAGAGCATGATGGTCAGACCATCTGACTGGCTCCACCTCCACATCAGATACTTCCATCCCCAAATGGAACACCAAGTCCAATGTGTGCCCCCCATCATGGGTTGCAGAGGTAATTACCCATGACAGGCCCAATGAATCCATCAATTGGAGGAGGTTTTGACCAAATGGCAAGAGTTCATCGTTGACCCGGGCAGTACTTAACATATAAAATGAATGTACCAGTTCCATATACATATGAGTTTGAAATGCAAATTACAGGTAGCCATATTAACCAAATATTTGATGTAACCGGACAAATCAACTTTTGATGTGGTATCTAACAGTCACCAAATGCCTCTGCCAATATGGATTGTAGATTCGATGGGGTATAATTGCTTCAGGTGCTGATCATCTGGAGGTCTAGCTGCTGAAGGTGTAGGACGCAAGTTGCTATGCGCGTCTGTGTTTGTGGAATTAGACACAAGAAGCAGGGTTACACCGTGAGTTTTATTTTTACAAAAGGTATGCCATTAGTGCCATAAACGTTGTGTGTAACCTTTCCAGAAGAACTTATTGTGCTTTTGTCCTGGTCAGTTCATTTGCCCTTCCTCTCTGTCTCCCTGCAGGTGGCTGCTGCAGCAGCTGTTGATAGTTACTACAGACTATGGGCACTACAGACAAAGGAACTGAAAAAACAGAGAGGGCCAGCTGGGCAGCTAAGGAAGGAATTATTCTGCTTATCTTTTTTCATTTTTAAAGTGCAGAATTCCTACTGACCCCAAAAAAAAGAAGTGTATTTGGCAGCTTTTGGTTCATACTTGCCTATGGCTGATTAAGTCTGGAGAGCTACAAATAAATAAGAAATGTCTCCTTGTGCTTTTCCTATTAAAATACATTTACCTTTTTATGTTGCTTGCACGCATGTGCAAGAAACATAGTGCCATCATCCGAGTTTTCGGAGGTGTGTCAGCCCATCTTCCAATGCAGTCACTGTGTTTGCAGGCACAGCCCGGGTTCTCCAATCACTGCTGCAGCTGTCTATGACAAGCTGAAAATGCAGTGGCATACAGTTGAAAGGGAGAGCTCTGCTTGAGTGAGCAGAGCTCTCTCCCCCAACCACACACGCATCGCCAGCATGCACGCACACTGCATGCCTCATGCACCTTCCCCTCACTGTACGGCCGCCGACCGGGGTGCCCAATCCCCGTCAGCTCCACGCCCCCAAGCATCCAGGTGCCACGCTGAGCCCACCCCAGCATGACAAAATCATGTTATGGCCAGAGGGGTGCCCAATCCCCGTCGGCTCCACTGTCTCCCCAGTATAGGTGCCACGCCAGAGCCCACCCAGCGTGGCAACAGATGCCATGGCCGATGGGGGTGCCCAATCCCCCATCGGCTCCACACACCTCAGCCATCCTTCTGCCACGCTGGAGCCCACCACAGCGTGGCAAGCGTCCCTGCGTCATCATTTAAAAAAAAAAAACCTGTAAAGAAAAAAGCAGTCCCCGCGTTCCCTGCTCCCCCAACCTGCACCCACCCACTGCGCACCACCTCCCCACACCCCCCACCCCATACTTACCTCCAGAGTCCGGCGCGACGATCTTCGTGGACGGGGAACACGTCTGCACTCTTCAAAGCCGACCATGAACTGAGGAAATGCCGGTAAGCTGTATAATGGGATAGATGGGTTTTTCAACTTTGTTGCATATCTCAGGCATTTTTTGGAATTTTTGCACCAAATTTTCAACATGGGGTTTTTGGGACCCCTCCTCATGAATTCTTGCACTGTCATGGTGTTACTGGTCGAAGGGTGATTTCGCAGCCACTGCGAGAAATCACCTTTCTGGAATGATTAATGAAACGACACTACCAGTGTTCATAAGGTGGGCTCTCAAAAAGCCTATTTTGAAAATTTGGTGGAAAAATTCTTAAAAATGACTGTTTTTACTGACGTGCGTTGCGCAGCTCCTACGCAGACTCGTAAGTTTATGAAATTTCAATAGTTTCACTCCAGATTTTCAACATTGCCATTTTACCACACCTCCTTATGAGCAGTATAGCTGTCATTTTTCACATCTCACCGAAAATGTGTTTCTGCCCATGTAGCGCACAATGGCGCAGTCGGTGTGCAAAATCAATGTATGGGACACATTAAGAAAATCACAGTGACACTGTTCATGAGCAGAGGTCTTAAAATGACTATGTTGAAAATTTGGTGAAAAAATTCTTAAAAATGACTGTTTTACGAGCGTGCATTGCGCAGTTCCTACGCACGCTCGTAAGTTCGCAAATTTTCAATATTTGCACTCCAATGACTTCCAAATTACTAAACAGCATATAGAATCAAGCAACAGTCGGCATTGACAAATGCTTGTTTACTTACACAATCCTACTTTTATTAGCTAGAAAAGCTCTTATAGAAGACTGGAGTGATTTGAATGACTTACAGTTTAAATTGATTTATATATAGTGTGAATTCCCGTATTTTTCTTTTCACTTCTGGGTTTCATACCTTTTTTTTTGTAGTGTGTTTATATGACCATAAGTATGCATAACTGCGCAAATACTGAAAGTGGCGTCCACGACTTTCTCGGCGCCATTTGCACAAGCAGCATCCATGCAAGCAGCCACTGGCCACTGGCTGGAAAAGCAGCCATTTGAATACCTGGATCTAGCCAAGAAAAGGAGCTCACCGAAGGAGTCATTCTTGAGTTTAGTCTCTGGGCAAAAGATCGATATCTAACTTTTACTGGTGTGGTCTTTGGCTAATGGGTGTGCTGTTATTTAGCGGCCTTAATGGTTACAGAGGACTGCTACAAGCCCATAGAAGTTTTTCCTTTTTGTATTCATGTACTGAATTAAAAGTAAGACAAGTTTTCTAAATCATTTTTAGATAAGAGTAGGCTATGTGGGAATATTTTTAATATTGTTTGATGGCACTTGCTGATACTTGTTGATATGCAGATATGCCTTGTATAATACCAACATATTTTAAACACTAAATTTGGTATTTTAATTACTTTTAGTGCATTGTTTGAAGAAAAGGTGTTGGACTTTGTATACAAATCACTACAGCCTGTCACAATTCAACCCTGTAGTGAGATTCACGTTTGAGGCTACATGGGGCCATTTTTCTCCGAGTCAATTTCTGTTCTGACAAGATACTTTTTACTTGCCTGTGGCTTTCCTTTACACACTACGGTCCTTATGATTTAATTATGGTGCTGTGTGACTCATGAAGTTGTGACTTTGCCTAAACAATGTTTTTTGTTCAACAACTGGAACTGGGGTTATAAGTACTTTTGAGAGACTGTACCATCAAAGTTCATCCCCAAATTGACCTCTGCCCGTTCAGGTACCTTTTAGGTAGGCCTGCCAGATATTAACTTTTACAATGAAGCAGAGCTGACACAGAGAAACCATGCAAATAGGATTTATCAGCTTAACTGTAGGCTACTTATTCCATATTCTACATTTTATATTCAGCCCATATATAGGACTGTTTGAGCTCTTTTTCTTTTCTCTGTGTATTGTTCTATATTCCCTGAGCCATTGCTTCTTATTGTAAGCTATTCTGGAGTATAATAAAGGAATAATGCATGACAGGGTGTGTCTCATGCTGGGATAACGCCACACCTGGGGTGGCTGAGCATGAGGCTGCAGGCCGAGTGAGTCCAATACCCCAGGAGTGGCATTATCCTAGCACGACACATAGCCTGGAGTACATTATTCCTATTATACAATGGCTAATCATTTAGTAAAAGAAAATAAAAATAATAATAAATATGTTTAAGAACAGTTTTTCACTTGATTTTGTGAGTGGAAGTATACTTATTTAAAAAGAAGATCCTTTATCTAGTTTGTCCTCTAGGTGGAGCTATGTGGCCAGTAGCTGGATTTTTTGCCATTTTGTATCTGTTTCGCAGTGTGGCATATGGCTTCTTTTATTTCCTGTCCCCCACCCCCCACCCATATGTTCTGCTTAGGGTCTTGTGATAAACTTTTCTGCAGTGTTAAATTATTTTATGGGTGATCTTTTCAAAGTGGGACATTTCCTGTCACTAATCACGGTTTGAAGCTCTGGCCCCATCCTCTCTGCTGCCACCCTCTTGCTGCCACTGTTGTGAAATCCCTAATGGAAAAGGGGACAACCTATGGAGGTGGTAGGGAAAATTATTTTTCAGTTGTTTTTAAAAATGACACATAAAAATGAAGTTACCGAGATGGAGTGAGTGAGCGTTATGAAAGGAGCCGCGTCATTATGAAAGGAGCCGCGTGCTGCTGTTTTCTTTAATCACTCACTCTCCGCTTATTTATACCACAGGAAACAAAAAAGGGAATGGCTAGAAGTATATTTGTAGATTGTTTTGTGACTTTCGGGGAAGGGGGCATGCTATTATTTGGTGGGAGGGAGTTTTTTTTTTGTTTTACTTATATATGGCTATGTGCTTGGGTGAAATGAGGAATGGGGCGCAGTGAAGTAGGCTGGTGAGTGGTCAGTGAAGCTGACTGCGCTGATGGCTGCATGATTTGTTTTACATTATTAATGCGGTCATTTGTGTGGTAGGACTAGATCGGTGGTATTAAGCCAGGATAACACCATGGGTCCAGTCCCACACTGACCAATCAGAGCCCGAGATTCTTTCCTGGCATTGTATAATTTAATATAATTTAGTTCTATCATTTTTTGGGGGCAGCATTTCTTATTATTTCCTGTTATTGTGTTGTTTTTTTATATCTGTATGACATTGGTTAATACTAGGTCACAAAGGGTACAAAATAGTGATCTAGCTCCATTGTAAGAACTCTCCTTAATTAAAAAAAATACAAGTGGGCAATCCAAAATAACAGAACATTTGAGGCTTCAACTGAATAATTCAAGATCTTAACACCTAGAGTAGAAACCTCTATAACCACTCGGGAGGTTGGTCAGAGGGATAATATGAAAAGGGTTAAGGGTAGCCTAGAGTCTGAATCTAAATCTATAAATCAGTTAAATACTTAATTGTATAAAGAACACCACAACATCTCTAGGGTGGTAGAGACCACCCCAAAGACTAATTTTTCCAAAGGTACTCCAGTACAGGATATTACTGTTTTGGGGTGGCCTTTGAATCTAGCCCATACTTCTTACACCTGTGACACACCAGTGATCTCCCCTAACCAAATGAATGGAATTTCTGATCAAGGAAGACAAACAATAGAGCATTCCAGAATAGAAGACTCACCCACACTTTGGTACTCCAGTACTAGTGAGTTTAGTGAGAGTCAGGAAAGGGAGGGTGTACGTTCCAAAATAGGTGAAGTAATTCAGGAGCCACAGCAAATCATAAATGACTTAAAACAGCTGGAAGAACAAAAAGCTGTCCTCAGATTCTGCATGAACTGTAGTACTAATGCTGAACAAGTCCCTTGTTCCAGTGGAATCTTTAAACCTACTTGTCTAAGTGAAGATGTGATGCATTTATTAAATAATATGTATAATGCTCATGTAATATTAATGGAGCAACTTGTTTTAAAAAAAAATCCTAGAATATTTATGAGCAGGTGTTGCTGTGAATAGGGTTAAAATTGATCAGGTGCTCTTCTTAAATGAGAAAGTAACAAAGGAAAGAGAGACTATAAGTGAGGGAGGGAGCCCTATACATGCAGAGCATAGGGAGAAGAACATTATTTTTGGTAGACCTGACTTTAGTGCAATTGAAATACCTGAATCCCCTCAAACCAAACCTAATCCTAAACCTAAGAGATTAAAGAAAATGCATAGAGGAGAGATAATGGCTAAAGGGGCAAATATCAGCAATCAGAGTCAGAGACAGGCTACTGTGAATATAAGTGACTCCATGGAAGAGGAAAGACTCCATCCCATTTTAACACATGAAGGTAAACCTCCTAATAAGAATCTTCCAACATTAGTAGACCACACAATTAAATCTGATTTATAGAATAAACTAGATGTTTCAGAACAAGAAGTTATAAAATTAAATCAACAGGTAACCCATGAAGTGGGTGCATGAGGAAGGGTGCCATCCATTACGTCGACACCTTCCTGGCACAATCCACTCATGGCGACGGAAAAGTAGGGTGACCTGATGAGGGGTGGGTGAACTAGGTGACAGGATGTTGCTATACGTACGTCATGAGGGGTGGGAGCAAGCGTGGGCTGGGAGGGGTGGAGAGGCTGTAGGGGTGGTGCTGGGGTTGCTGGTTGAGCTGCATCATGGTGTCGGGGATTGACTAGTGGCTGGGGTGGCTGAGGTTCTGGATTTGGATCCGGGCTCTGGTGCGGTTTTTAATGCGCCTGGCCTGAACCTTTTAATTTTTAATGCTTTCACCCCCCCAACATACACCCCTTGGAGTTGAGAATCCTTAAGTAGGTGGTGTGGGGGGCAAAGCCCCCCCATGAGGGAAGGGTGTGGGGGGCGCAGTAAAAATATGTCCTGGCGCAGTTGTGCTGGTGTGCCAGGGTTGTCAGAGTGCTGAAAATGTGTTTGACACTCTGACTGAGCGATAACGGTGATCACCTTTAGGCGTTCATCGTAATCACATAGACTCAAATCAACATCTTGGTCACTCATCTACCTGACAGAGGAGGGACGCAAGTGTATCTTCATCAGATAATGACGGTGGTAATTAAGAGGCAATAAAGGCTCTGGAACAAGAAGCTGACTGTACAGTTAATGAGTGTACACAGGAAAATGTGAATAATGTATTAATCTTTAAAGATATGAACAACTTAAATCAAAATACTTTCGTTGAAACTTATCCTCTTACTAGACTATACGGGCCTCAAAACTGGAGCAATTTTAATCCTTCTAATTTGGAAACTGAGATAGTACAGTACTTAGGAAAATGTCTGGACATTAATCTCACTGAGCATGATATTCTAAAGATAAAAAAAATTCCCGATAGTAGAAGCAACCATGACTGATATATTATTTCTATGTCCTAGAACAGCAAACTATATATGGGTAAACAGTTGGCTGATACAAGAACCTGACTTGATTATCACATTTCCAAATAGAACTATTTTCAATAAGGATAAGGAATACTGAAACCAGAAAAATAAATAATTCTTAGTATGTTCAGAATGTCCTCACTAGAACAGGAAAATTATACTAAGCTAACTAAAGCAATAAAGGATTTGTTGGTCAACTTTCTGAGATTCCCAGTGGATGAGTTGGGTTCTATTTCAGCTACTAGACCCCATATAGATAGCCAAGTCAATTTACTAGTATCAAACTCCAAATTAGCAGAATGTATTATGGAAAAGGCTAATAAGTTGGATCACATAGGGCTAAATTTTGTGGAATCTGATGTAGTTAATAAAATGGGGGTACCCTTATAAAATGGCCATAATGCTTACACTGTGCCAGTAAGCAATAAATTTATGATGTTGGCAGGTTACAGTAACAATTGACTACCCTCAAACCAAATGCCCTTAGTTGAAACACCAGCTAGCCGAAGACAGAATTTAACATTTCTAACATGAAATATTGCAGGGTGGACCTCTAAAACAGGTGATAGTGAATGCAAAGACTTTCTGATGCAATATAACTTCATATGTTTGCAAGAGACCTGGCACACCAATAATGGCCAAATTAAGTTTAATGGATATGAGTGTTACCAGGTAGGTACCTGGCTTAAAGACAACAAAATTTGGCAGACACTCACAGGGCCTAATAGTTTTTGTGAAAGTAGGCAAGTTTAGTATAGTGATGAAAAAGACATTGGGCATTAATATGATTGCTATTTGCATCAAAACTGAAACTTTAGACATGTTTGCTATAAACTGTTATGTACCCCCTGAAAATTCAGAAGCTGTGTGGAATAATCTAGCAAAAGAGATTATGAATATTTATTAAGACAATCCTATTGCTGAAACTTTGGTGCTGGGTGACTTTAATGCTCAAATTGGTACATTTGATGGACTGGTAGAAAATTTGATGCATATATATATATATATATATATATATATATATATATATATATATGTATGCATCCAGGTGCCAATCTTAACAAGAGAAACACAAATGAAGAAAAAATTAATAATGGTAAAATTACTAATAGAATTTATGGTAGAACATACCTTATATCCACTAAATGGAAGACTTAAGGGAGATATGGAAGGCAAGTTTACACACTTATCCCCAAGGGGTGCCTCCCTTGTAGATTATGTATTATGGTACGGACAACCTGATATGTGGAAATCCTTGTTTCTTCCATTTAGGGCAGAAAGTGATCACTATGCATTAGTTCTGGAGCTTGATACTCCAGAACAACTACAAAAGGACACAGAAACTTTTCCTTTATTACTCACTGAGTTAAGCTCAGCAAAAAGAATTGTTTGGCAACATAACTCGGATGCAGATACTGTATATCTTTATTGTTAACAGAATCCTGCCTATCAGAAAATGTTGAAGAATTATTGAAATTAGATATACAAGCATTAACACAGATGTTGAATCATCTTTTTATAGAGATCTGTAACCATCTGGAATGCACTTTTTCTTTGCATTCAGCTGCAGATACCAACTGGTTTGACGCTGATTGCAAAAAAGAAAAAGCGTACATAAGGAAATTATATAGCAATTAGAAGAACACTAGGGCTAAACAGGATTTGATTGCGTTAAATAAAGAGAAAAGGAATTATAAAAGCAATAAAAAACAATAACTCTATTATAAAAATCTATGGCAACAAATGTTGGTAGTAGTTCAAGAAAATAATTCCAAGGCCTTTGGGACCTTAGTGGCTAAAGGTAGTAACAACATTAGGACAGAGATTGATACCTATATTACTGAAGACAAGTGGTTAGCACATTTTTCTTCTACCTTTTGTGATCCAGCTGAATTTGATTCCACTAGGGAAGTATTATTGGTACAGGAAGGTTTTGCATTAATTACTGCTGAGGAAATATACTTGTCAATTGCCACACTAAAAAAACATAACGCAGCAGGTCCGGACGGAATCCCAGCAGAGGCATTTCTCTGTATGCCATCAAGTTGGATTAAATTCTTAGTCATATTTTTTAATAAATGCATAATGTCAAACACCTTTTCCTTATTCATGGAGGGATGCAAGCATTATACCTATTTATAAAAAGGGAAATCTATCTGATGTGTAGGCCCATCAGCTTATTAGACATGAATCTAAAAATATTATCTAGAAGCATACTTGAAAGACTAAAAAGAGAGGTAGAAAGAATTGGAGGCCTAACTGCCTTACAAGCAGGCTTTAGAACAAACTATTTTTTTTTTGTGTGTTATCTGTTTTTCCCCTATGTGCACAGGGCACAACCACTACTGTAGGCTGCTAAGGACTCCTACACCCCTCTGATTCCACCCCAAGCCTCCTTACCTCACATAGCAACTATCAGGGTAACCCAGCATATCCTTTAATTGCACAGGTCTCTCTCTTCTAAGAGGGAAGGCACTGGGAAGGGGGCCAACACACTCTCAATTGGCCCCGTGCTGCAGAGGCGGACATGGCTCGTGGGAGGTCTGGAGGAAGTGTGGGCAGTCTGGCAGCCATCATCCAGCTGAGCCCCGAGCGATTTTCCTGTTTTCTTGGTCCCACAGCTATTGACGTCCCGTTGCAGTGCTCCCATTCTCCACCGGGGCTGATGCAGAACAACGCGCACCCAGTACCCACCCCAGGAGAGGAAAGCAGTCCAATGGATGCTCAATCCTCATCCACCCCTGCTGGCCTACAGCAACCCGAGCCCATTCCTGAACTCAGGTCACCGGTGTGATGCGAGGTGTGGCGTCCAGCACCTCAACCCTTTATGCCACTGGGCCAGCCTACAACAAACTATTCTACTGTGGATAATATATTTGCTTTGAGACATTTCATTGAGAAATATGTAAGATTAAGACATCACAAACTTTATACGGTCTTTATAGATTATTCATCTGTGTTTGACCATATTTCCAGACATATTTTGTAGGCTTTATTAGTACAAAGGGGAACTGATATAAATCTAGTCACCCTAATTTCACAATTGTACTCAGATACAGTAACTGGACTAAAATTAGATTAAGGAGACTGGGAGGATTATCAGCATCCTTTAAAATTAATAGGAGATTAAGATGGGGATGCGTGATGGCCCCTTTATTATTTTCCCTTTGTACAGAGAAAATGTTAGTCGACTGTGATTCTGTTAAGTCAGATTACCCAAATATTTAATCTTTTTCACAACCTCTTTTGGCGTATGCGGACGATATTGTTCTCTTGTCACTTACTAAATCAGGACTACAGAAGAAGCTAGATTTTATTTACAGTAAAGCAACTGACAAAGTTAAAAATAAACTTTTTTTTAATTTAATAAACTTTATTAAACCCAATTGAGATTAGATACATACCACAAGCAGGATACATTCAAGAATGTTCAGTGTACATATCAGTAGCCAAGACAAAAAAAAAAGAGTGTCCAATAATTTTGCGGATATCCCAATCAAGTTACAATTTTACTAACACAATCCTCCCTGTATCCCCCCCACCCTACCACCCCCCATCTCCAAAGTATAGTATATAACCAGTATCAATAGGATGACATTAGATATGATATGGCAGCAGAGGAACCAAGGTACAGTATACTGTAGTTATATTTAAGACAAAAGGTGTAGCATCAACAGTGGTAGGTCCTGGGGGCAAACCATAGATATCGAGTGACAGATATACACACCCATCTTTCACCCAGGGATCAATGATAACAAGGAATAAAAGGATTCCCAAGTTTGTTTATATTTAGTGTATGAGTGTGACATACTAGGAATGGTGCGCTCAGCTCGAAGTGCAAATAGAATTTCCTTATACCATTCCCTGTATGTGGGGATGGCTTGGTCACACCAATGCCGCATAATGACTTTTTTGGCGCAGGCTGTTATTAGGGCCATATGTGGTGTTCATTGCCCAGTAAAGTTCTGGTAAAGTTACCTAAAATACATATTTCTAGAGTGAAAGACTAATCAAGGCCAAAGAAGGGGTCTATATGATGCCTGATTTCATCCAAAAAGGGTCTAACTTTGTCACAGTGACAGAGAATGTGAAGTACTGAACCCTGTTCTCCCAGACATCTAGTGCATATGTCCAGAGACAGCCTGCCCATTCTATGTAGTTTTATAGAGGTGTAAAACAAATTATGTAAAATCTGAAATTGTATAAAATGGTACATGTCCCATTTTATGTATTTATACACTCCTTTCCAAATGTGGGGGCCATTCTCATGGATGGTCTTGCTGAGGGAGGGCCTGGTCCCTGTAATAGTGGAATACCTGTTCCCTTTCAGCAAGTAGGTCCCTCAGCTGTGTAAGAAAAAAAGATATAGTATGAGAGGTGGTGGTGGACTGTAATAAATGGAGTAGTAGATTACCATATTCCTTGGATCAATTACCAGATCCAATGTGACTGAAAAGCATATAATGAAGTTGTAAGTATCTGAAACACATGGATACGGGCCAGCCGTATCTCTGCTGTGCTTCTTTAAAGGTAAAATCTTATTGGAAGATAGCAGATGTTCAACTGAAAGAGATTCCAGGGAGGGCCAAGCAGACTTAGTAGGTAACTTCCCAGCAATCACTTCTTTTTTTTAAACTATCTTTCCCCTCCCATCACCATTGGCTGGGGCTACATTGATGGACCTATCTGATCCCCCTCTTGTCAGAGACCCCCCCCCAACTGCACCTCGATCCACCATCACCCATGACACACTCATGGATCACCCCCCAGAATCTGCCCACTGGGGTGGGGCCAACTTCTGCTCCTCAACACTTCTTCCAGTGCTCCTATGGGTGGAGGCGAATGGGGAGATGAGGTCCCAGTGGGCAGGGCCCGACGATGGACATGATGGCAGGTGACATCTTCCCCCCAGTCAATGGGGTTTTTCCACTGTTCATGAGCATGATCCCTGGAGCCCGGATGAGCAGCGATGTCCAGTTCAACCAGGTGCACTCCTGTACCCTTACCGTGGACATCTGCCGAGGCTCCTCCCAGCACCTGTGTGATCCCCAGGCTGTCATGCTCCCAGCTTCTGCTGAGAGTCGCTATTGCTGGGGAGGCAACTACCCACCCTCCTCAGGAGAGGAGACCAGTCCATCAAATGCTCAATCCTCTCCTCCTCTCCTGACCCCCAACAATCCATGCTCGTTTCCTAACACGGGTCATCGGTGTGGCACGAGGTGTGGCATCCAGCACCTCAACCCTCATCGCCACTGGGCCAACACTTCCCAGCAATCTTGAAGTTCTGATTTTCCAGAATGGGTTGTGTGACATCATGGCGGGGGTTTAGGGTGAGCAGATGGCACAGCTGCTGATGGGCAGAAAGTGAGTAACCAATAGGAGTAACTTTTAAGGGTCAGGGATCTTCCTAGTGGGGACATACACTAGGGAGCCAAGGCACAGGTCCAACTGTTTCCTCTGAAAGCCCTCTATATCAGGCCATTGATGAATATAAAAAGAATGTGGTGTTCCTGAGTGGAGTGATTCCAGAGGGAGAGTCGGGAGCAATGTATAGCCAAATAGTACAGGTAGACATTAGGAACTTTTAGACCCCTGGCTTCCCTGAATTGCATCAATTTTACCAAAGCTCTACAAGGGGGTTTTCCCTGCCAGAAAAAAACAGGAAGAAAGTCTGTTTACCTGAGGAAACCATCTTTTAGGAAGAGTCAGACTGAGCATAAGAAGGGAGTATAGAATTCGAGGAAGAACATTCATTTTAAGAATGTTCACCCGACCCCATGGAGACAAAGGGAGCAAGTACCAATGATTAAGATCATCCTGTATTTGGAGAAGTAATTGGTCCAAGTTGTATTTTTTGAGTTTAAGTAGGTCAGTATTAAGATATAGTCCCAGGTATTTAAGTTTGTCTTTAACCCAATGGTGACCCAGGTGCTCTACAGTGGTGCAATGAGTAGAGGTATTCAAAGGCATGAGTTCTGTTTTGGATAGATTTAATTTATAGTTAGAGAGGGTGCTGAATTGGGTAATAATATTCAGGGCCTCCAGTACTGTAGTAGAAGGGGATGTGATATGTAGACGGATGTCATCCACGTAAACTGACAGGTTGTATTGTGAAGGGCCTATAGCTATATCTTGAACCTTTGGGGAGGAATTAATTTTTCTAATTAGAGGTTCAAGGTATAGGTTAAACAAGAAGGGAGACAGTGGGCACCTTTGACGGGTTCCTTGCTGCAAGGAAAAAACATTGGAAAATACTCCATTACAAAAAATACGGGCTGAGGGTTTGGTGTAAAGGATTTTGATCCAAGTTATAAATTCACAGGGAAGGACATATTTGGGAAGCAGGTGACACAAATAATCCCAGGAGACTTGATCAAAGGCTTTCTCCACATCCAAAGATGCCAATATAGTAGGTATAGAGGAATCCCTGGATGTGGAGATGAGGTGCTGGATTTTTCAAATGTGGTCAGCTGACAGCCTGCCCGAAACAAACCCCACTTGTTCTCTACTAAGGAGATATTCCCAAACTGTGTGCAATCTAGTGGCCAGTATTTTTGTTAGTGTCTTTATGTCCACATTAGTCAAGGATATAGGTCTGTAGATGGTCACCGATGAAGGATACTGTCCAGGTTTGGACAGGACAACTATAGTGGCAGCTGCGAGAGAAGTGTCCGAGAGACCTTTCAGAAAGAGATATTGAAATAGCTCCAGAAGGTGTGGTACCAAGTCTTTACACTTCTGGCAAAAGTTGGTGGAAAACCTGTCCAGGCCAGGAGATTTATCTGGTGTTAAGGAATCTATTGCTTTTTTAACTTCATCCAGGATCAAGGAGGCTTTCAGCAAGGTCGCCTGGACTGGACTTAGCCTTGGCAGTTCAAGGTTCTGGAGGAAAGCGTCTAGTGTGGGGAGGTCCAGAGTGGTCAAAGGAGCCATGTAAAGAGAACTGTAAAAGCTCTGAAACTGGGAGACAATATCATTGGGTGAGGGGAATAATTGACCAGTATCTGACCTGATGGATGGGATGTTCCGGTCAGCCTGTTGGCTGTGCAGGCACAGTGCAAGGAGCTTCCCAGCCTTCTCCCCTTGATCAAAATATTGGGTCTTAGTTCTTAAAAGAAGATGCTCAGCTTTCTCCCCATGACAGCATGATACTTTGCTCAGAGAGCTTCGAGATGTTCCTGTTTTTTTAGTGGGGAGGAGTCTGAACGTTCTCTCTCAGCTGTCCGAATTTGTGATAAAATGGAGACCATGGCTTAGGAAAGTTCTCTTTTCCTTCTGGTTGCTAACTTTATCATTTCACCTCAGAGAGCACATTTGAAAGCGCACCAGAGAGTATCCAATTTGGGCATTGTAGGTAGGTAGGTTAAATAGGAAGAATTCTGATAAAAATGACTAACCTTTCAGCTATATCTGGGCATTTTAATAGAAAATTATTAAGGCACCAGGTTTTATCTCTTTTGATTGAGGGGGACAGGTTAACCTGTAGGAGGACTGGGTGATGATCGGAGATAACCTTGGCACTGCAACAGCTGGCAAGGACCCCTGGTAAAGCTTCAGTGCTTAATAAAAATTAGTCAATACGGGAAGAGGAATTATGTGGGATGGAATGAAAGGCATATTCTGTAGAGTCAGGATGTATAAGCCTCCAGAGATCTGTTAGATCTAGGGTGTCCATTAAGCCCTGTAAGGCCAGCTGACTAGGCATGAGGGGTTGATCCTGTCTGGTGGACCTATCTAAATCATTATTAGAGATGCAGCTGGTGAGTGTCCGTGAAGTGGGTACCTCGCATTGCCACTCCGCTATGCAAAGTGGGCAATACAAAGTGCTCACTCCACCTTGTCATTACCACTTCATATTAAGGTGGAATGACAACACGAAGTGAGGAAAAGCTGTCGTTTTCAATGGACTTCACCATGCTCTTTAGCCATAGCCAGGAAGGAAAAGGAAGGAGGTGAGTCATACAAGCAGATACTTTCACCTTCTCCTGTGCAGATGGAGACAGAGAGAGGGGGGAGTGTGTTGTTTTGTCACTGCTGAAACTTGGAGATCAGAGTGAGGAGGAGATTTAAACTTTGATTTAGACACAACAGCTTTTTCATAAGCTACATTTTTTTTCCCTTTCTGTACTCTTTTTTTACTTAATGTGTTCTTTCTGTAAATTTATTTTTCTTACCTTTATAAGTAGTTAGTTGTTTGTCTGTGTATGTGTAACTGTGTGTGTGTTGTGTGACGGTGTGAGTAGTCATTGCTCAGCTGAAGGAGTGCAGTAGGAGAGATGGACCAGGGTGAGGGTCTGAGGGAATGTCTGGGGCAGAGGCAGCTCTGGGAGAGCATGGTACTGGTAGGCATCGTACCATGCGCATGCGTGGTGAGCATGGTCACCAGTTCCTGTTGGACTGATTGAAAATTCTGAGTGTCCCCCCCCTGGAAGCAGGACCAGCACTGCCTCCTGACTCTGAGGCAGTTGAACCACCACCACCACCACGTCCAGCACCAGGTCCTCTGGATCAGGATGTGCCTGTGCCCCCTGGCCCAGGTGTGGATCCCAACCCTGCTGAGCACCATGACCAGCTGGCTGCTAGTTCATCTGGCCCCTCTCCTGCCTGTGCCTGGTCCTTCCCACACCTCCATTGTTTGGCAGTGTTTTGACTGTGTTGGGGGGGACAGCAGTGTGGTCAGGTGCTGCCTATGTGAGGTGGAGGTGCACCGTGGCCCCCAGGAGACTCACTGAGGACTGGGGGTCAGCACACCCATGTGCTCAATCAACACCAGTTGGAGTTGCAGGCTGCCACATAACAGGCCATGCCTGCACCTGTTGGTCCTTCTGTGGCAGAGGGTGCAGCTGTGCATGGCAGTGGCCCTAAGAAGAGGAGGGCAAGAGCAGCACCTGCTGCTTCACCAGCACCCAAACCACCACCAGCAGGATAGCCTGTAAAATGTGTGGACCACAGAGAACTGCATGTAACGCAGGCTGACTTGGCAGTTCTCTGGAGTGCTGTCAAGGAGAGCAATGAGAGGGCGAGTGCTGTCGAGCAGCACTTGGATAGCAAAGAGGGACATCAGTTGCAAATTATGTCCATGCTGGAACTGCTGCTGGATCACCATGGGATCCCACATTAGTTTTTTTTTCTCACACCATGTGCCCACCCTACACCTTCCTTGCTGTGTTATAAAATGTATTCCTCCACCATCCCTGAACCTTGCATGTAATTATGCCCTTTTTTTGTTGTCTTCCATATGCATGACACTTTATATTCTGAGCAGTGCAAGTATACTGTGCTAAACTTCATGTGTGCAGTCAGTCTTCTTTCCAGTCTGTGTATGTGCTGCAGACACTGTCCAACTCCCTGACTTAAAAAACACTTGCTAATGAGTACAATGGTGGGGTGGTGAAGCCTTGAGAGATACTACAAAACAGGCTTATGATACATCCAAGTAACTAGTAAAAAAATTAATGTTGTGATTCGTGACGTGATCGTAAATTGTGATTTGTGACTGCATTTATGACCGTAATGATGAAGAAATGTAAATGCCTATGACTGTACTTTCCCGAGCCCCGATGAGGTGTGGCACAAAACTCCCCAACTTAAAAACACTCTTTAATGAGTACAATGGTGGGGTGGTGAAGCATGGAGAGATACTACAAAACAGGCTTACAATACATCTAAGTAACTAGTAAAAAAAGTTAATGTTGTGATTCATGAGTGACGTGATCATGAATCATGATTTGTGACTGCAATTGTGACCGTGATGATGAAGAATGTGATTTGTATAACGAGTGACTCATGAACATGGTCCTGACTTATAAATGCATATTAATGAGAACAATGTTCATGCAGAATTATGCACCACACCAGTCCAGTACTCTGAAGGGAAGCCAAAGAACGTGACATAAGTTACAGATGGAGATTGGACCCTTAAAGAGAAGCAAATGCACAGACAGATTAAGATTGCTCTGCGCACTGAAGAAATGCAGATGCAAAGGCACAACACCTAACCAGTGCTCACCATCAGAAATTCAAATCTGGAAAAGAATACCTTTGCCGGTTGGGGCGATCCATGGGGGGGCAGTGTACTGCACTGCTGCAGTAACAGTCACTAGTACCAGTACCAGTAAAGATACCACAAAGAAGTACAAAAATCGTACAACTGCAGTGGATAGCAGGTTCTCAACACATTGCTGAAATTATTATGTGGCACAATAAAAGGTGTCTGATTTGATGACATGCCTTACACACATACTCATACACACACTAAGTAATGCGTAGCAAATTGAAAACTTCAGTAATATAACCACGTATTCTAAACAAACTAAAATTATGCACTGCTGCTCCACAACAATCAACAAAAAAATGGCAAGAATTATTACTATGTGTACATTAACACAGTTATTATACAAGAAATATATCACCAAAACAGAAATAACTGTCTTTTTCTCCAAGTTAATCTACCTACACCACAGATACACCCTTCCCCCAAAGCACACTTTCACTGTCTCTTATTACACAGACCCAGTGTTGTACATTAACATTCAAAATCCACACACAAACAATAAACACATGATGATACGATCACAGGAGGGTTTCCTACAATCGATGAACTAAGTTTGAGCAAACAAATTTGCTCAAAAAGGCTTTTTGAACAGCTTTTAGAAGATTGGAATCACAGAGATCTCTCAGAATATATTTTCGTCATACAGCTTCCTACGTACATTACCACAAACTGTGGCTGTGCAGAACAATATAGAGCCCATGTGACATGAAATCCCATGAATCACTGCAAAATTCACCTTCAGAGCTTAAAAACAAGGTGAAGTGAGGCAAAGTATATTGTTTTCAATGTACTTCACCTTAAGATTTGGTGGAGTAGTGGTTTGGGAAGGCAGAGTAACGCAAAGCTATTGCTATCAATGGACTTCACGTTACCCATTATAACGCGAAGTACTCTACTTTGCATTGCAGAGCACTCCACGAATCCACCTTTACTCTTCGAATCACTTCACAGAGCAGATTGAACCCACTTCACCCACCACTAGTTATTATCCAAAGCTATGTTACAATCCCCAGCAAGTATCATAGGACGAGAGGTCCACTGGGATAAAATGGAGGGTATCTGGGAAAAAAAGAGGGATGCTCTGTATTAGGACCATAAACTGATCCCAGGATCACCTCCAAATGACCTAATAGTACCCTGACAAATATATATATCTGCCCAAGGGGGTCAGTAATTTCCTGGTGAAGGTGGAATGGGACAGATCTGGAAACTAGAATAGTAACACCTCATTTACGGGAATCTAGACCTGAACTAAATACCTGGCCAATGCAGGAACACTTGAGAAGCATCATCTGCACCAGAAGGAGATGTGTCTCTTGTAAGAAGGCTTCATCTACCTGCAACTTGCGAAGATGGAGCAGGACTTTGGCATGCTTCATAGGTGACTGGGCTCCTTTAATATTCCAAGAACAATAATTATAATAAGATGTCGTATTTTCCTGGGTATATGTTAGGTGTCAAAGGGATAGACATGTTCCATAAAAGAAACTGTTTTTAACAGATGTCATCCCATGTAACTTCCAGAAAGAACAGAGACAGGCCCCCAAATCCTGCCCCCACCCTTAGCCCAAACAACCCACAATGTACCCACTGAAAGTGTGCAGCAACAATAAAAGATGAATAACAGGAACAAACCAAGACCCATCTTTTCTCCCACCCAACCACCCTCCCTCTTTAATTGTAAATCCCATAGTAGCACCCCTTCCACCCACCACATGACTACAACTATCCCTACCATAAACTAACTGGTGCATGAAGCTCCAACCTGCCATAGCTCAGTGCTCATCCCTCTTGGCTCCCCCAATTGTTAACTTGTTCCTATCCTGATATATTACCTTACAACAAGGTGAAGTAGCCTTGTAATATCTGACATCCTAAAAGACATTTTAATACTGTATCTAGGAAGCAAATATTCAAGCTTTTCCAAATTTTTGTGGGTTAACTGTAATAAAACATTCATATGTGCATTTATGCTATCCCTATACTTCTCATACACCCACCTACTTATAATGTATTCTAGGGATCAGCCCATATCATACAAATAATAGAGCCTCAAATAGCATTGGAGGCAGAGACATAATTATTTCTGTTATAGTAGGCACAAATAAAATTGAAAATAAACAAAAAGCAAAAGATACTTATTAAGGCATCTGTTGCCTGAAAGTTGTGTACTAAACAGACAGACACAAAATTAACAGTGTATCCCTCCCCTGCCTGTCGCAAGTTGAGGACAAAGTCCTTTGAAATCCACAAGAAGATCCCAGACCATGTATGCAGGTGGCTCCTCTACTCCACGGAGAGGGAGATCAACTCGCACCAGGTCCCAGGGATGATACTTCAGTCAGTTGACCTGGGAGGATTCCTGATCCAATGTTGGAAATGCAGTAGGGGTAATTCAGAAACAATGGGGCTATGACATCTCAAATGGATCTGCAGAAAAAGTGCACTGAGAGTTCAGCAATGAAGTAGGGCTAGAATACTGCATCAGTCCAGATTTTGCCATGAAAAGGACAATGGCAGAATGTGCTGGTTAAATGGATTAATGTTTAGCTGCAGTGCAGAGGAGCAAGTTCTTGATTTGAGAGCCTGGCAATAAGATAGAGATGTAGCAAGGCTTGTGGTGTTCATAAGACGGCACAAAATAAAAAGAGAAAAATGTCCCCAGTAGGTTCCCATATAGGAGTGTAAATTGATCCTTAGTTAGGCCCTGCACTCACCTATCTTTGAATAAGTCAGGCAGTTGTTCTTTGAGGCTTTGTGCAGCAGAATCCACCATCTTGAATGATTGCCAGGTGCCTTGAAGTGAAACCTGTAGGTGGGCTGGATAAAGCATCCTGAATTTAATCCCCACGGCTATGAGCTTAGCCACCACAGGGTGGAAGGCGGCATGTTTCTGTCACATGCCAGCTGGTAGATCCTGAACAATTTGCAGTCTTTTGCCTTCCCACAAAATGTCCTTTAAGTCTTGGGTTTTTTGAAGGATGTGTTGTTTATCCAAGAAATTAAATAATTTGAATATGAGGGGGCAAGGAGGGGAAGCCCTTGGAGGTTTGGGGCAGAGGGATTGGTGGGGCTGCTCCACAATATATGTGGGGCCATTTGGTGAGGGACCAGCTATTTTTTCCAGGAATTTTTGTATGAACTGGATCAGTGAGGTCCCCTCTTCTCCTTCAGGGAGACCAAAAATAATGAGGTTGTTTCTCCGACTTCTCCCCTCCAAGTCCTCCAACTTGGCTTCTAGTTTCCCCAGACATTGGTGCAAGGAAGCAGACTCTGAATCAGTTTGCTGTTTCCACTTTTCTAAGGATATCATTCTCATTTCAATGTCCCCCACCCATCTGCCCATGTCTCTGGAATCAGAGTGCAGTGATTTTAACTCCTCAGTAAGTGTTTTTGAAGAGTCCTTGAAGGGTTCAAACTCCAGTAGGAAGCACTCCTCGGAGAGGAGGGCAGGTGCCATTGTAGTAGTAGGAGGGCAGCCTGAGCCTGAGTTCTGAGCCTTCGGGCATTTTATTTGTTTATCAGGCATCTACGGGGGTGTATGCCACAGAGGCACCGGTCGCATCTCGACCTCTGACATCTCTGCTGTAATTGGAATTTCTTTTGTTCTTCTGTGCACTGGGTGTCTCTTGGATTATGGCTGAAGGATAATACACTTGGTAGAAGGTTAGGAACTTCTAAAAAATTTAAGATTTTAATCGAAATATGTGGGGAAAGTGGGAGCCTCCAAGAAGAGATGCTATGCTGGCGGAAACATCACGTGACTCCCATTAAAAATAAACTTAAACAAAACTAAAGTTGTAATATTTAGATTTGGAAACAAGAAAGACTCAACGTACTGGCAGGGGGGGCAAGAAGAGAATCAAGGTGGTAACCAGTTATGTCTATTTGGATATACTGTTCCAAGAAAATAGTAATTGGACAATGCATATTGAAATGTTACTAGAAAAACTTAGATTGTGGTGGTGCTCATTTGTTTTAATATAAAATATGGTGGCATGACAATTAAACCATTAATATAGGTGATCAGGGCAAAATATGATGCCCAACTCCTTTACAGGTCAGACATATGGGACTATCAGAACCTAAATAGATTAATGTCCCCACTATATAAATTCTTGAGTACAATCTTAAAGTTGGGGCATTCTTGCCCAGCAGCATACATAAGAACTGAACTGAGAATAGTTAATATAGGGCCTCTGACCAAGATAAGGAACGTCAACTATTGGACTAGATTAACTAGACAAAATAACTCTACCCTAACAAAACTTGTCATAAAAGAAAACGAAGAATGGTATAATTTAGGCTACAGAAATGGTTACTGGTTCACTTCCCTCGTGACTATACTCAAAACACATCAAATGTTAAACTTGAAACATGCAACTGATAAGGAATTACCTTTAGGATAAAATATAAAAAATATGTCACCACAAGGATAATGAATAATTGGAATTGCTTAGATCTAGACTTGGTCAAAAATTTGCATTAGTCAAAATGTTTTTCTCAAAATGATTATTACTTTGGGTTTAAACCTTGCTTAGAAATATTAACCGATCCAAAGCTTAGATCCATTGTAACCAACTATAAATTTGAGCAATGTGTGAGTAACATGCTTTTATATCATTATAAAAAAATGGCCTCCAGTCAGGAGAATGTGTCTGTAACCACGGTGGCATGTAAAAGCTAATACACATATTATGGTATTGGACCTGGTATGATAGCCATAGAGACTATTGGATGAGTCTCTTTTTAAATAGCATGTATTATATGGACAAATTAACTCTCACAAATATATTATTCCATACTGAGGCTGCTTGGACTGTTGAAAGACTAGAAAAATACTTGACTATAATAAATAGAATAAGAGAATGTATAATTATAGCTTGAACCTGGGTGGCTGTCTACAGATATTTCTACTTTAGTTACTAATAGACAAAGCACATATCATACAAACATTTGCACAACTGACATATTTCTTACTTATTGTAGTCTTTCTTACTTATACATTCCTAGCTAAGGACTTAACTTGCAGATTTCTGCAATACTCCAGGTGCTAGCGGTTTGTAGTTATGGATGCGGTTGCTAGTCATAAGCCCTGTGACTTCCAGGTCCCATCTACAAAGCGTTCATGGTAGCAGTAGACCGGAGCACGCGCACGCAGGCAAGCGCATGGAGACGCGCGCAGAGTCACGTGTCCCTGCATGTATGTCAAGCATGTCCAGCATGATTAGTAGGATAGCAGGTCAGTTTTTTTAGTTTTATTACTTTCAGTTAGCCACTGAAATGGCGAACTCCATCGTACACACTATTGCCTAAGGCAGTAACTGGGGATAGTTTTGTGAAGTGTCAGAAAATGAGTGAAGCAAGTCTGAAAACTGATTGTTTCATTCTGCATACAGATCAAACCTTAACAGTATGCTCCTTATGCAAACATGTGTTATTTAATGTCTCTACAGTCTCCAGTTTACCTGCAGATATAAACTGTTCATGCTGTCAGGAAGTAGAAGCTATGACTAAGGAAGTTCAAGCAGCCAGGGAAATTAAGGAGCTTGAAAACTTCCTGGATAACATGGTTAGAAATCTCCCTGAAACTAATAAAGTTCAAGATTTGTTTCAAGATACTAACTCAGTGCAGGCTCCTAACATTTCAAATGTATCAAATTACCAAATCTCAGATGGATCTGTAGCTCCCTTAACTAATGCTAAATTTAAAGAGACAATAATCTGTGATAGTCAACTAATTCCAACATCTCAGTCAAATTGATCTTTAACCCCTTCAGTATCCAACAAGAGAAGCAGAGATCCTTCGTCAGATTTAATCTCAGATGGGAACAGAGAAATAATCCCAAAATGAAAGTATAAAAAGGGAAGAAGAGCAGACTACATCCATTCAGTACCATTAGACTGTCCACACTCATTAAATTTAAAGGAACAGGGTTTTGCATCTCATAATAAATACATCATTTTACCACACGAACAAATAGAACAAGAACTACCTGATGCCACCCAGGTAGTCGATCTTCCAACTATCATTATAGGTGACTCAATAGTCAAATACATTGGCTCTTATGTAGCCAATTCTGAGAGTAACCAGGTCTCAGTGTTTTGTTTTCCAGGTGCCAGAATTGAGGATATTGCATTTAGAGTAGACTCACTTATTACCAGTCCAGCCATTGTGATTATTCATGTAGGCACTAATAATGTGGGTTATACACATGAGAAAGATATCTGCTTTGAACTTGTTGAGTTAGGTAAAAGGATTAAGTCTAAGAATTGCAATGTCTTCATTTCCATCATTCTCCCCATTCCTCAGGCAAAATTGGAAAAGAATTACACTACTGAGAGAATTAATGCAAGATTAATGAATTGGTGTACCTCCAGTGATCTAGTCTTCATTGACCACTGGTCATATTTTAACAATAGCTGTGTGACATTTGCTAAGGATGGTTTACACCTGAACAAACAGGGTGCAATTAGTCTATGTCAGATATTTCAAACTAGGATACCTTCAATTAATTTAAACTAGCAATGATGGGGGAAACTCAAATAACACATAAAACTGGCTCCTTACTATCTTCTCATGTTATTTCTAAACAAGCAAAGAATCAAGAGTTAAAGTTTTTGTTGCTGAATGCCCGTAGTCTAGGCAATAAAGTGGATGAACTAATGTTGAGAATAGGTACTGAAAAAACAGATGTCATTGGTATCACAGAAACCTGGTGGTCCTCGGAACAGATTTGGGAGCTATGTATTCCATCTAAGCAGATCAAATCACAAGGGGAGTGGAGTTACATTCTTTGCTACCTCAACTCTACTGGTACATGATATTTCTAATAAGATTAGAGACAATACTGCTTTAACAGAGACTGTATGGTTGAGTATTAAAAAACAAAATAAGAAAGATCTTGTATTGGGCCTCTGCTACAGGTCACCTGATTCTAAACCTGATTTGTTAAATGAAATTATTTCAGAAATGGAAACAGCTGCTGATTTAGGAAATATCCTATTTATGGGCGATTTAAATCTAGGTGACATAGATTGGATAAATACCACTGCCAGGACTAGAATGTCAAAAGTTTTCTTGAACATGTGTGAGGAAATTAATTTAGCTCAACATGTAATGTTTCCAACCAGAGGCTCTAATATTTTGGACATTGTGTTAGGTAGTGAATCTGGTAACATTAAAGAATGGTGTGCTCTGGCTTCACTGAGCAATAGTGACCATTGTATTGTCAGTTTCAAACTTTGAAACACATTTTTAAGGTCAGAAAATGTTACAGAAATATTTGCCTTTCATAAAACAGACTTGGCAGCGCTTAATAATTATTTGGCAGATATTGACTGGCCTATCCGTTTGAGTCAGGACAATATTGATGATGTATGGAATGCCTTTACTTCTATTATTATGGACACTGCAAACAAATTTATACCCAGAATGTATAAAAGAAAAACACGTATATATCCAAAATGGCTTAATACTAGTCTACAGAAACTGATTAAAAAGAAAAACAAACTTTATAAGAAGTACTGTGCAAATAAATGTGATAGAAGATTAACAGCATTTAACAGGATCCAAAGAATCTGTAAAAGGGAAATCAGAAAAGCAAAAGTGAACATGGAAAGATCGCTTGCATTTCAAGCACAGAAAGGTAATTGTAAAATGCTGTTTAGTTATATCAACTCTCTAAAAAAGCAGGAATGTAGAGTAGGTCCCATTATTACCACTGATTCTGTTCTTCAGCACCCAAAAGAAATGGCTGAAATTTTTAATACCCACTTCAGCAAAGCATTTACTACTGACAATAGTGGTGTCAATTATATAGTTCCAGATAGTCTATCATCTCACAATATAGGCATCTCTTTGGATATTATTGAAACTAAATTAAAATAGACAAAAAAGGTTCCTCAGCCAGCCCTGATGGCATTTCTGGGAACCTAATATGGGTAATGAAGGACCATCTCTGTGTACCTCTTAAAATACTATTTGAAAAAAGTCTAAATACAGGTGCCGTGCCTTTTGGATGGTAACAAGCGAATGTGATTCCATTATTTAAAAAGGGTGTTAAGAGTTCACCGGATAATTACCATCCTATTAGTTTAACCCCTATTTTTTGTAAAATTTTGGAATGTATTATCAAAGATGAACGGTCCTTAGATATACCAGGTCTAGATCAATCCCAGCATGGGTTTATAAAAGGGTGATCATGTACAATGAACCTGGTGAGCTTTTATAATTTCGTAAGTGAACGTTTAGACAAAGGCAAATCATGTGATATTATTCTTCTAGATTTAAAAAAAGCCTTTGATTCTGGACCTCACTGGGCTTTAATTCAGAAGCTACAGTTGTATAAACATTAAGAACATATACATTCAGTGGATTTCAAATTGGCTGTCCGACAACAGGCAAAGAGTGATAATTGATTGTCATACATCTAACTGGAAAAACTTAGAGAGTGGGGTCCCACAGGACTCCATTCTGGCTCCATTAATTTTCCAGATATTTGTATCAGATTTATCTAATAATATTCAAAGTAACATAGCTAAATATGCAGATATTGTAAAATCACCAATATATGTATGAGCTCAGAAGACCATATGATTATCCAGGAGGATCTGAGTAAGCCAGAGGACTGGTCCATAAAATGGAATTTATGTTTTAATCCGTCCAAATGCAGTGTTCTGCACTTTGGAAAAAATAATAATAAAAAACAATATTATCTTTATGATAACATATTAATTTGCAAAGAAAGTAAAAGAGATTAGGGGATTATTGTTGACCTATCTTTAAATTTTGATATTCATATTACTAATGCTCTTGGTAAGGCAACTAAGATATGGTGGGTCATTCGTCATAACACTACATCTAAAAACCCTGACATTTTGTTGCCCCTGTACAGAGCTTATGTAAGACCCCACCTTGACTTTGTTTCGCAACTATGGAGTCCATTTAAATGGAAGGACATAGTTAGAATTGAGAAGGTACAGAGAAGAGTTACCAAATCTGTAGTCTCTAACAAGGCCCTTTCATATGAGGTTAGACTATTTAAATTGAACCTGATGTCACTGGAGGATCGGAGATCTCCTATTCACATGGGATATTATTCAAGATCCATATCTATCAGCAGAGTGTGGCCTAGATTTCAAGCAAGTTCAGGTTAACACCAGAGGTCATCCATTACAGCTTTCTAGAAATAAATGTAATACAATGAAAAGGGCCTACTATTTCTCCCCGACAGTGGTCAGGCCATGGAATATGTTGCCCTTAAATATTATTGTTAGCAAAAATAAGAACATCTTTAAAAATAGACTAGACAGTTACATGAGATCAGGATTGACCCTTAATTACTATATGTAAGGTATGATGCTCTATGAGCCTTGCAGCCTTCTGCTTCTTTCTGTTCTTAGTATTGTATTTTTATTTATTGTTGTATACTCCCCATGCTATTTATGTATTTATTCTTGAGTGTTGTATATTGAGTGAACTGTATTTGTAAAGGCTTTTTAGCCACACAATAAAATGATTTGACTGACTCCATAGGGTGTAAAGTAACACCGGATAAGACTGTGGTCTGTCCATGTCAATGTTGTAGTATTTACTATGCTGTACATTTAAAGTCAATAACCTATTAAATGTTCACATACATGTCAATTGTGAGCAATAGCCTGCATGTGCAGAGGTGTTTCCCCACTCACATTGTAAGCAAGTGGCACATGGGCTGTTGGACCTGCTTTGGCTGGTCTAACCCCTGGCAAGCCCTGCGCCCAGAGTGGCTGTTTTGGAATCCCACATATGAGGATATTGCAGCACCGCTGTGGCACAAGCCTCTCCCCACCAAGGCACAGCCATGCATCCACCAAAAGAGCAGCACAGGTCCGGTTGGTGCAGGTCCCCCCAATGTGGCACAGGCTGCATTTGGGAATCTGAAATGGCAGATGGTGTGCTGCAAGGTCGTCTTTGTGCTATTCCTTGTTGGCCCAAGCACCGTGCATGATTTCTCACCTTTTGAGAATCATGGCCCCATGTGTTTTGTACCATACTAATTTAATTATGCACACACACACACACACAGAAACGCACTCACATACACACATGCAATTACACACACGCATACGGGCGCGCACACACACACACACACACACACACACATACACTTTGGCAAAATTTCAAGCCCTTCTTGAGGTACTGTTGCTTGCAGAAAGTTTTACTTTAAAAAACTCAGGTTGTGGTTCATGTCATGGAGTATCTGTTCCATGGCTCTTCTTCTTTTGTTAGTTGCATATATGATTATGAGGAGTGCAATCTATAGCAGGAAGTACTTCTGAAGAAAACCAACCTTTTATTCTGCTAGCCATCTCTGTATATTGCAGGTCTGGGAAAGACGATGCTTGATAAAAAGAATGTCTATTCAATGGTGAAGTGTAGCAGGAAAAAGAGACTGTTATGGTTCTCTAGGGAAGTGGCCGATGTGGTGAAGGAAAAAAGGTGACATTCAGGAGGTATAAGAAAATGCTGGGGAAGGAGGACAGAGAGGTATACCAAGTAAAATAGGTGGAAGCAGGAAAGGTGGTGAGTGCAGCAAAAGTGCAGACACAGGAAAGGATAGCCAAAGGGGTAGCTAAAGGGGATAACACTTTTTTCAGATACAAGAGGGAGAAGATGAAAGCAAGGGGAGGGATAGTGAGGATTAGGAAGGTGGCAGGGGGACACTGCATAGAAGAGGACTGAAAAAAGCTGCCATCCAGAAAAGGTACTTCTGTTCAAGCTTCACAGTGTGGGGGGGGCAGACTACCAGGGAGTATCAAGAACAAAGTGGGGGGCCAGGTGGATACAAGTCAATTGTCAGAGGAAAGAATCCTGAAGGGATTAGCAGCTCTGAAGGTGGACAAGGCTATGGACGGAATGGGATACACCCATTGGTACTGAAGGAACTTAGGGAGGCACTAGCTGCCCCACTGATCACCTTATTCAGCAGTGCACTGGAAACAGACATGGTTTCAGAAGATGGGAGAAGAGCAGATGTGGTCCCTCTATATAAGAGTGGCAGCAGGGAGGAGGCTAGCAACTATAGACTGGTCAGTCTCACTTCAGTGGCGGCAAAATGAATGGAACCCCTGCTTAAGGAAAGCTAGGAAGAGTAACTTAAATCCAGTAAACTGAAACATCAGAGGCAGCTTGGATTCATGTGGGGGAGAGTTGGGGGGGAGGTCATGCTAGAAGAATCTGATTGATTTCTATGACTGGGTGACCAGGGAGCTAGATCAGGGGAGGACAGTGGATGTGACCTATCTAGACTATAGCATGGCCTTCAACACTGTGCCACATAGGGGAATGATAAAGAAATTAACAGCCTGTGTGTGGAATCCAAAGTGGTGATTTGAGTTAGAAACTGGTTAAAAGATAGGCGACTGAGGGTGATGGTTAACAGCACTCACTGTAATGATGGGAGAGTGACCAGCTGGCTGCCGCAGGGCTGAGTACTTTGACCAGTCCTATTCAGCGTCATCATAAGTGACATTGCACAAGGTAATGAAGTATATAGGCAGTATAAGTAACATTGCAGAAAGCAATATAGCGTATAGGTATAGGAGCTAGTATAGCATACTGGTTTAGTGCTCTGATCTTCAAAACATGGAGAAAGTCCATGAGTGGTGGAGAGCATGGCTTTTGTGGTTCAGAGTCAAAAAATGCAAAATCATACACCTAGAACATAAAAACTCAGGAGTGGAGTATAGGATGGGCAGACAAAGTTTGTGTTTCTATACTATTTGCACTCAACTCCTTTCCTAGATCCTTGGTCTCCACTAGATCAGTCGAGCCAATGGTCACACACATAAATGTGACTTGCGGTCCCTTGCCTTCAGTTACAGATGCCTGACTGCATGGAACTCGCTACGAGAATCCCTATGCCTGATAATCCGACCCTTGCCCTCCAACACAAAAGTCACAGAATGATTCTTCATAGTCTTCTCTGGGCATGCACCTTGCTTTCATTATTCCAGAGATGTAACATAAGTAGCAATAACTGTAAGTTTCCACCCCTGTTACCCCCTGCAATGGGCCTTACCGTGCACTTAAAACATTGTTATGGCTTTGTAAACATACAATACTTTATAAGTTGTACACTGTATCTAGCATGTCTGTAACATGTTTGCTTGCAGTAGCAGTAAATAGATTTATTCAAACAACCAGAAATGGAATAACCTAATTTAGCTGAAGCTCATTTCTGGCGGGGTCCAAGCATTCATACACAACTTGCAATAAATATACAGTTTCTGCATTTACAAGGTACAGTGGAGTGCAGTTCAAAATTATAAAACAATATTCAGTCTGCAAATGCAGAAAATACACAAACAGAACAGTAAGTAGGATTAAATAGTAATATACTACCTAAATATGTGTTTGCCCATTAACTGTCTAAAATAGTCTGGGACATGATATTTGATTTGCTAATACTTCTGCCCATTGTCATAATGGTTACAGCTAATTTTAGGTTTTGCAGTTGACACAAGAAGAGCTCACAGGGCTGCTGATGGACCTCTTCAATGCATCCCTGGAGTTGGGAGTGGTGCTGCAAGACTGGAGAACAGCACTTGTGTTGCCTAGCCACAAGAGTGGGCCCCAGGAGGATCCAAGGAACTACAGGCTGGTAAGTCTGACACTGATCATGTGCAAACTCATGGAGACCATACTGAAGGAGAGATTGGTAAAGTACATAGAGGAGAATGGTCTCCAGGATGAGAGGCAGCATGGGTTTATGGAGGGAAGATCCTGTCAGATGAACCTGACTGACTTTTTCAACTGGGTCACCAGGGAGGTGGATGGGGCCAAAGCGGCAGACATCATTTACCTGGACTTTAGCAAGGCCTTCAATTAAGTGCCACATAGAAGATTGATCAGCAAACTGAGGGATCTGGAGGTTGGGGAGAAATGAACAAGGTGGGTAGCCAGCTAGCTAAGTGACAGAACCCAGAGGGTGGTGATGGGGAGCAAGAGTTATCAAGTACCAAGGAGGTTACCAGCAGAGTCCTGCAGGGGTCAGTGCTGGGGCCAGTGTTATTCAATCTCTTTATGAATGACATTGGGGAAGGCATAAAGGATAAGATGTACTTGTCTGCCAATGATGCCAAACTCTGTGGAAGGGTGGATACAGTCGAAGGGATACAGGACCTAAGGGAAGACCTCAGAAAACTTGAGAAATGGTTGAGGATTTGGCAACTTGGCTTTAATGCCAAATAATGCAAAGTGATGCACAATGGGGCCATAAATCCAAGCACTGAATATTATCTGGGGGGATCAAGGAAGCAGCACTGGAGGAAGAAAAATATCTGAGGGTGGTGATCACCAGTGACCTAAAACACTCCATGAAATGCCAGAAGGCAGCAACAAAGGTGAACAGGATGCTGGGGTGTGTAGTCAGGGGATTCAGCAATAGGCAGAGGAGGTCATAAAGCCCTGTACAGGTCACTGGTGAGATCGCATTTAGAATATGGGGTAAGGGTACTGGAATCCCTATCATAAGAGGGACATCAGCTTATTAGAGAGGGTCCAAAGAAGGGCAACCAAGATGACAGGGGGACAGCAGGGGAAGACTTACGAGAAGAGACTGGGAGCCATGAGAATGTACTCCATGGAAAAAGGGGAGGAGCAGAGAGGAGAGGAGGGACAGGGGGACATAATAGAGACCTTTAAATATCTGAAGGGGAAAAATAGAGTGGCAAGAGAAGGTCTCTTCAAGCTGAGGGACAACAGATTTCAAGAGGGGGCACAGTTTGAAGTTGGTGGGGGGAGGTTTAGGAGGGATGTTAGGAAGCAATTTTTCATTGAGAGGGTGGTGGACAAATGGAATGTGCTGCCAGAAAAGGTGATCTCAGCAAAAATGGTGGGAGGCTTTGAGAGGGTCTGGGATAGGCATAAAGGAAAACTAATGAGGCCGTGGAGGCAGAGTTATGAAAGAAGTGCTGACAAGGGGGGCAGGATCAATGAGATAAGACAGGGACACTGCATTACTAATGAGCAGACTTGAAAGACCATTTTCACCTTCTGCTGGCTTTTTTGTGTGTTCATATATTTATCAGTAGTCAAGATTTTATGGGCTACCAGTGAAGAGAGGACTGGGACAGGCAGGGGGTCTTCAAACTACAAGGGAGTTTGTTCCAGACATTGGCAGCAAGGCCCTTTGTGTTCCTGCAAACTGAGACAAACATATTTATACTGTGCGAGGACCTCAGCTCCACCCTATGGATTCTTTGTTTCAGGAGTTCCAAGATATACCTTTGCGTTCCTACAGACTGGGACAAAAAAACTTATAGTGTTTGAGGACCTCAGTGCAGACCTATGAATTCTTTGTTCCAGGATTTCCAGGATGTACTTTTGCGTTCCTGCAGACTGAGACAAAAAACATTATACTGGTTGAGGACCTCAGTCCCGTGCTATGAGTTCTTTGCTTCAGGAGTTCCAGGATATACCATGGTACTCTGTATCTTATACAGTTGTATACACATCATACCAAGTGCAGTTGCCTCCAATCTTCCAGGATCACCCAGCCCAAATCCCTGTACAGCAGGCAATCTAGGTCCCAGGAGCATGCAGGGTAAAACAGGTGAATCTGCCATAAATATTATCCAGCTTCAACAGTTCCATTCCCTGAAGGCCCCACCCCCACCAAATACCAAGTCACCATAATGAAATAAAAAAACATGACTATCGAGGTGTTCGTCAGCTGTTTACAAATACTCAAGAGGATACTTTCCTTGCGTCTGTGTAGGAGTCCCAGCTTAACATTTAACTTCTTAATGGTTGAATTTATGTGGATATCCCACTTGTACTGGGAGAGAAGCCAGACTCCCAGACTCCTACATACTTGTAGGAGTCCACTTGGGCAAGGTTATGTTCATGCTTAGTTTTAGATAGTCAAGTCTTTTTGCTTAGAAACAGTGCCACTCCTTCCCCCCAAAAGCATGGTCTGAGACTTGGTAGAACTGTATCAGTCTGTGTGAGCAAAAATAGCCCTGAAGCAAGACAAAGGCACTTTGGAGAGTAGTCTAAATTTTGTTTACAGAGGTGTCCTCAAAGTATATTACAGTATCATCTGCATAAAAATGATGACTGGTCTCCTTAAGTAGAGACCCGACTTTATTCATACACAGATTATAAAGTAATGGACCCAGCACAGACCCTTGGGGTACACGACCTGATGTTGCTGTCCTGAGAGTTGAAATTATTAAGAGAAACATTTTACTTTTTATTGGTTATGTAGCTAGGGAAGTAGGCCTGTGCAAGGGAGTTTAGTCATAAATTTCTAAATTGTTTAGTTGAACACTGTGGTCAAGACAGTCAAAGGTCTTTGCCAAGTCGGTAAATATGGCACCTACCAAAAGCCCTCTACCAAAGCATGCTAAATGTGGTAACTTTGACCAATGCTGTAGATCTGCTGTGAGTAGCATAAAACCTGACTGATATGTATAATATAATTTAAATGATTCCAAATAATCTTTCAGTTGATCAGCAACCAGTTTACGGATGACAGTGATATGGGTCTGTAATTGTTAATGTCAGCTTTGTTACAAGTAACCATCTCCAGGCATCAGGAATCCTCCACTGGTAAGAGACAGATTAAATATATTGGCCAATGATAAGGCCACTACTTGTGCTACCAACTTTAATAGTTTTAAAGGAATGCCATCCAGACCAGTGGATTTCTTCACATCTAGATTCAACAATTCTGCTTGTACCTTCTCAGCAGAAACCTTGTCTGAGCCCTGTAGTGATTTATTTCACAGAAGAAGGTTCTTGGGTCTTTAGGTCTGTCCAAATAAAAAAAAAATATGAAAATGCGAGCTTTAGCCTGCCTCACTTTCTTTAGGTGGGTGTTACTAGCAGTTTGGTACTGAGTACAAGAACCTAAGCAGTTTAGTCGCTTGGCCAGGTTTCATGTTTTGTCGCTTGTCATTAGAAGTTTTGCCTTAACAGGATATCATTGTAGACAAGCTCTGGTCAATGGTTTTGTCTTGAATAAAACTGAACTGAATTAAACTGAAATTCAATAAATAGCAGTTACAGTGTGACAGTTTTTTTTGTGTGTGGGAGGGGGTGGAGGCTGTTCAAAAACAAACTCTGATGAGAGCCAAAACAGCTGCTATGCATTAACTAGATATAAGAAATAATCATAAGCATAATTTATTTTCAAATCAGTTGTATAAATAGGGGATATGCCAAAGGCAGACTCATAGGGCTCGATTTTCAATGCCTGAAAGTTGGTGCAAGGTGCCTGCTCCAAAAAGAATTGATGCAAGTGGCACCTTACGCCACATTTTGCTGCAATCCTGATTTTTGAATGTAGACTGCATTGAAATCAACATACTTTGTACCAACGCCACCCTGTGCCACCCCTGCACCAGAAGTGCTGCTGCCCCAGGTCACAAGGGGGCTTGCACAATGGTAGAGCTACACCATGACCTTATTTGGGGTTTTAAAAGTCCTGCCATAGATGCATGAGGGGGCTGAGGTTAGACCAGCTATGAGATGGTCTTAGGGCCCTGAGCTACTAGCTTGGAAGGTGGAGAGTGGGGAGTCTGCAAGGTGAGGGCTGGGGGTAGAGAGACCAGTGGGGATGCTGTAGTGGGCAATGTGGGTATGGCGACAGTAGCAGGGTTTAGAAGTGGCACCCGGCAGAGGTGCCATGTCCACTGGGACAGAGCTGCTTGGCCCGGGAACACCAATATAAGCACAGATGGACCCTGTCCCAGACCCCAGGGGGCTACAGCCCTGGCACCTGCCCCACAGGTGACACAGTTCCCGACATGTAGCAGGTGCATTGGCTGCAGATTATGAGGTGCAGTTGCTGGACAGAAATGTCCCCAGGCACCATGACATTCCACTGCTAAACAGCACACTATGTGGAGGCAGGCTAATGCCCAACACTATGTGACTATGTCACCTCTTGGACAGGTGCCAGGGCTGTAGCCACCAGGGGTTTGAGACAGGATTCATCCATGCCTACATCAGTGCACCCAGGCCTAGCAGCTCTGTCCCAGTGGCCATGGCACCTCCGATGGTGACACCTCTGAACTCTGCCACTGCCCTTGTTCCCCTGTCACCCACTATGGTACCACCAGTGGGCGCTCTACCCCCATTCATGACCTTGCAGACATATCCCCCCCAACCTTCATGGCTCCACTAGGGTTTCTTCAGGCTGGGTGGGTTGATGGGACCCTTAGTCAAACCCACCAGGTGCACCAAAGGTTTGATGCAACCCTGTGGCAACTTTCAGGACTTTGGCACAGAGACCCACATTTTTCTAGAATAGGGCACAGGGTCCCAGATGCACCTATAGTTTTCTGTAGCTGTGGACTAGCACACAGTGCACTGATCTAGTGACCAATAGAAAATTGAGTCAACCCTCTTAATATTGTTTCCTATGCGGTTTTGATACTCCTGTGGCTATCTCGGTGCAGGTCCATAGGCAGCTGTGTAAGCTGTTTTGTTTGGACTTGCTTCAGGACACTTCATAACCCATCATCAGCAATCTCAATTTCAAGGTGACTGGTTGGGTTCTTACTCCCTCTTATTGGCCCCTTAAAGATATTCAATTAGTTGATCCTCTTACTTGTAATTATGTACTTTTTAAGTTTTCTGAACTTCAACATTGCTATAGTGTCCCTGTGTCCGACTGTTTTAAATATCTGCAGCTCACTCAAGTATGATTTAAGCATTTTGGCTACAGTCTAATGAGTATGGGCAGAAAACTTTTCCTTTGGTTAAATGTTTTTTTTTTTTTAACTCATGCTGTTTCTTTTGTGTATTCACAGTTTTATATCTTGCTTCCCAACAAAGTGGTGGGCACTGCTGTTTATTGCAATTGTGTATCCCTGAGTCACAGCTACCATATGACTGGTCTGTAATTTGGATGGATATGTATAAACACATTAAATGTGACAGTTGCAGATTTCAACAGTTCTGATTATTACAGAATATGTATTATATAGAGAATAATGGATATACAACTGTGTGTTATGGATTTTTTTACACACTGAAGGTGTGAGATGACCCATAAACCTCAAGAGTGAAGCTTGAGAGATTTATGAGGTCATCCCACACCAAGGGTGAGTAAAAAACAATCCATAAAAACACAGTTGCATATCTATTGTTTTTTATAATTACTGATGCAAGGAGTTAGTTCCCAAAACCGCTGCTCCTTGGTCAATCACATATACACACACACACACACACACACACACACACACACACACACACACACTCATATGTTTTTTTTTTTAAACTGTCAGCCACAGAACCACATATACATGCTCTCATATGGCTCTTTTGTGTTTTTCACTGTCAACCCATGGCTGTGTCCAGGATTGAACATGCTGTATCCTGATTCAGACACAGAGTGGGATCAACCAGATATTTGTATTACTGTATACTTAAAAGGTAGGATCAATCAAATAAAGATTAATAAAGATTAAAAAAATGTAAATAATAAAGATTGGACAGGAATGAACAATAGCGGCTGTGATGCTTGGACAGCTGGTTCAGATTACTCTATGCTTTTTGTAAAATAAAAATGTGTTATTGAATGTCTCTCTTGGGACATGCTGAGACAGCCTGTGGGATGACCCCCAGGTCTCAGCTAAAAGATGTTATCCTAAAAGCCAGGAGATAATTACAGGCTAGAAGAGACACAAATTAAGGATCTTCTATTTATATGACTTGATTGTAGCTGTCAGCTGCTAGGATAGGAAATCATAAACGTTTATGATGTTTAGATGAAGAATACAGGTTATGTCACTTAGGTGCTAAGTCATAAATGTTCCTTTGATGTCTGTGAAGCAGGATGCTGCTCATGGATGAAAGAAAGAACTTGGAAAATTACAGACTTGATTGGGAAGTCACATGGGGAAACAAGTTTTTGCTGATGTCACCTATTTAATTTACCTTCTGTATGATAAGACATCCTGCTTTGTATCATTTTTATATTCTGACAGGGAGGAGCTAGGTGACCCCATGCAAAGAGGTTGGCAAAGCCAGTTTTAAACAGTATTCTGTTTTCCACTTAGACACACTCATGTTTGGACTCTGAAGAAGAAACATCTACTTTAGATAGACAAATCTAATTGTCTGGTGGTAGGAATTAATTTGCACTTTTTAAACCTTATTCTTTTTAAGTGATTGTATGTTTTTGTGATATATTGTTTTGTATTTACATGTTACATATTTTTATCTATTTTAAAGTAAACCTCTATTTTAAGAGACTACTTGATGCCCCTTTGAAATTCTTCTTTGACAAGTGAAGCTTATATGGCTAAAGCTGACATTGTGCATAGCTTACTGGTAATATCAAAGTGTGAAAAGGTAAGAGTTAATCTGAGGTCTTTTCATAGAGTTTTAAGGGATCATTTTGTACACCTGGTTAGGTGCCCATAGGCAAAAGATATCTGCCCCCCCAAAGAGCAGAATTATCTGAGCCTGTACATTGGTTATGCTAGCAAGAGGTTCACAGTTTGAATCCCTACAGAACTTGAAACCAAAGGTTGATTTGAACCCACAAAACAGAAAGGAGGGTTACCCTGTTCTGTTCCTGTTCACAATACTGCGCTCGGAGCTTGGCACTGTGGGAGCAGAGGGCCTGACCTGCTGAGTGGAGTTGTGACAGCGGCCTCACTAAGCGGTAAGTGAAAACCGGAGCTGCCATGTTTGTTATACTGTTTAGCCTGCCCACACACAGAGTGTGAGTCAATGAAGTGACATGCTACATCCGAGTGACATATGGAGGACACTGCTGGTGAAAATAAATTTTAAGAATGCCGTAATGACCCGCCTTCAGGTTATTACTACATTTGAGAGAGCCTTGTTAACAGTGTGATAAAGGGGGTCACCAGTAATTATACCCCCATTAAATTGTGTAAAATAGGTTGGGTGCCTTCTGACACTTGTACTGGCTGTCAGGTTAGTTGGGATAGCTATTTCACATTTTGTGGGAGTATTTCAAAATTGTGCCCTTTTAGGAATTAATCCACTTGAAATTGAACCCCTTGTTAGGACTGGATCAGGCATCATCCCCTGACTTCTGTTTAATTTTGGATTATAGGGATAAATTATTATGGAACCAAAAACATCATATGGCTTTAATCTCTGCATGTGCTAAAAAAGTTATTATGAGACATTGGTGTGATGAAGACATACCTACTTATATTGAATGGCACAAAGACATTTTGTTTGCTTTTCACACAGAGAAAAATGTTGCAAGTATGGCAGATCATTTGGATACCTACTGCAAGAAATAGGAGCCTTTGCACACTTTATTGTTGTTAGCCTCTTGATCCGCAGGGTACTCTATCAAGATGTCTTTCTTTCTTTTCTTTTCTTTTCTTTTCTTTTCTTTTCTTTTCTTTTCTTTGTGGGGTTTTAGATTCTCCCCCTTCTTGTTTCAGTTTTTTTGACCATTGTATTTGCCAGAATATTACGTTTTTTCTTGATTTATACTTATATTCTTGCAGTCCGGAGTTTGGGTGGGGGTAGGTGAGGGTGTCGGTAGTGTCTCTTTTAGTGTTGTGTTTTTAATCTTTTTCTTGTTGTATTTCTCAACTGTTTTATGGTTTGTTTTTCCTTTTTGCACTGTTAGTAACTATTTGTTCTTGCATTTACCCATGTTTCAATAAAGTTTATGCAATTAAAAAAAAATATTGAACCCAAAACATGCAATTTACTGTCAAGTGTGCGGGGGTAGGCCCATAACTCATGAGTGGCACAGTAAGTTGTGAAAGTTCTGCCCACTCACAAGTGATGATAAATTACCTATTTTGAGTCTGGCTATCATACATTTAATATTTACAACAGTACTTTACAAGATAGAACTTTTAAATATGTTGCTGGTTTGGACATTTTGCTGGTTTTCTTTGATTCTAGCTGCTGGCTTCAGTGCTGCACTGGGCATCGTGATGTCATGAGCATTATGGCAGCTCCCTGAATGGTTTATTTTTCTAATGCAATGACAATAACTTTAATGGAATACTCTGGAAATCATGACAGTGAAATACAGTGTTACTCATTGCTTGCCAGTCAACATAGTGAGCTCCTGATGTTGATCATTTAAGTTTTTTGTTTTAAATCTGCCGATACCCCCCCATTGTGTTGTTCACCATCTCATGTAAAGTAATGGCTACAGCCACAACCAGTATGTAAACGAGCTTCCCGTGCTCATTCTTAGCGTGTGCTCTAGGGACATTCACAAGCACGGTGAGTGGTGCGGCATGGTTGTGTTCCCAGAAGTGCAACGGAAAAAACAGTTGTGGAGAATTGTAATTGTCGCACAGAAAGAAATACTGCTGTTTCATACTGGAAAACTTACTGCTTATTGCAGCCCATAATCACTACTTGTTCTGGCAAATGGCAGTTCATTCTGAATAGTATGTAGTCTTATCCTTGTATTTGTATGGTGTGCAAGCCATGTTGTCCTTGCCTCGAATCTCTATGAGACATGATGAAAACCCTGGACTAGCTCTGCGTCTGTGTCAGGGTGCACTGTGATAAACAACCTACACATATTCATTAAGTGTCACAGTGCTGTTTGATTTTTGCATTGCAATGTGTGATTCACTGTGATAACTAAGAGTGTTCTGGTGTTTGTTCAGATTGCACTGACTGGTCATTTGAACTGTTGTCAGCTACAGCACTGTGTATTGCTGTAGTATGCAAGTCACTTGCTGTTCCATACCATGATTTTGTTACAGTTTCTTGCTGCAAAAGTGATAGAAATTCCCCCAAATCACGTTATGTCAGTCATATGGAAGTAGTATTCCACAGTAAATGGCAAATCCCAGCATGTGAGAGATCTTGTTATGATCATAGGGTTATGTCACTATTCAGCTGCCATTTTCTCAATCAGCAGCTGATGTCAGGGTGCAATCCATGTGTGGATTCTCAGTTGGCTGCAGTGAAGTTGCATGTGGAGGTTGTTCCACAGCTTTCTTATGGTGACACAGGGCGTGCTAGGCAGCATGACTTTCTGGAGGTGTAGGTCTGTGTGTACTCATGACGGAAACATTTTACTGGTGCGCCATTATCTCAGTATGGTTAGAATATAGATGTAAACAAATCTTGACTTGATGTAACACAAGCCCACACACTTGAGTATCCCTCCTGGAAGTTTTTTTTCCTCACCCCCTTCCCCGCCATCCCTGAAACCCACTTAATAATGTTCCCAAGCCACATGCTGGTGCCACATCACCAATGCCATTTCACTATTTGGCGGATGTCAACACTGCTGGATGCTGGACCAATTGCCGTTCTTGTTATCTTGTCCCAGTTTGGTGTGCACTCAGGCATGTTGACATGGGAAAGAGGTGTCATCTGTAACACACTGTCAAGGCATCAAACAGGAACAATGGCTGCGATGACTTTTGGCAAGGTATCACATCCTGAACATACTGCTGTGTAGATTACAAGGCGACTGATGCGGAATCATGTCTCCTGTACCATTCTGTGATGTCTGCAGGATGTGAAATGTGTGTTGCCAATTGACAGTCCTCATTGTTATTTTAGAAAACAAACCTGCTGCAGTAAATAGAAGCATTGTTTGCACACGTTGTCAGACTCTGAGTTCTGTTGGTAGTGATGTACATCATGGTTTGGAGAAGCAAGCACTTTATATTCTGTGGCATAAAACAGTGTTGCCATGTGCTGAACAGTGGGTTGGCATTACTGATTTTGCACAACCAAGTTGTTTGGGCATGCTCTAAGTTGAAGGTGTGGGGCCTTGCCAGTGACCACACTTAGGTAACATGAAGAAATATAGCAGGGAGATGGATATCTGCCAGTTAACATGTTACAGACTCAAACAATAACTCACAACACAGAAAGTGGAGAAGGCAGTGTTAGCAGGAGGTGCTGTCCCCACCACTGGCAGCCCTGATCAATGATTCACTTGATTCTTGAGTGGTTGCAGAGTGTAGGAAGGCATATGTAGTCCCTCTTCAGATAATAGGCTGTACAGAACAGGCTACAAAGTATCAAATAGTCTGACTCATCTCGATAGTGGGGAGCATAAATGGAACGGGTACTTAGTCAAATGATCATGGAACACCTTATATGTGGCTCGATACATTATTCATCTTTTCTTAAATGATATTGCAAATTAGCTGGGGGGTGAAGGTGTGCCTCATTGCAGATGACACAAAGATGTGTCATGGGGTGGACAATCAAGGAGGGATGAGAAACAATGAGGGACCAAGGTAAAGTGGAACTTTGGTCCATGGTGTGGCAGCTGTCATGTAATGTGAAAAAAAAACTTTAAATCATTACTTTAGGCCACAAGAATCAATGAGTGAGTTACTTGATGGGGGTGTGGGGGAGACAGTTATACTCCTCAAACATGAATGGGATTTGCTGGTAATCAAATTTAAATACCTACAGTTGGGCAAACAAGCCTGCAGTTGGGCAAATAATTCACCAAGGCAGTGGGTACAGGCAGTGCAATGATGGTGTGCATAGGGATACGTACTACCCGCACTATGAAGGCAGTTGTGATGCCACTTTAGAGATAATTGGTGATCCTTCAGGTGGAAAACGGTGTCCGGTTCTACAGGCCACAAGTTCATAAGAACATACACAGGGTGCAGGCAATTCAAAGACGTACAACAAAGATGGTGCATTCACTCACCAAACCTCATAAGAAAACACACTGGTAGACCTCAACATGTATATCCTGGAGGAGAGGAGAGACAGGTGACATAGGATAGCAAGGTAAAGATGTATACAAGCCATAAATATTATATTGATGGTTGGCATCTTTCAGCAAAGGGCATGTCCTGCAGTGAGAGATCATGACATGAAGCTGTAGGTGGGTACACTAAGGGGTGTCATTGAGAAACATTTCTGCATAGACAGGCTGGGGGATGCACAGAATACTCTCCTTGCACAGCTGGACTGGGGGTCCACCTGGAGGGATGCAGGCCTATACTGGCGTGATGGTCTGCATCTGTCCAGGAGGGGAACCAGGATCCTAGGTGATTGGTTTAAATGCTTCATTGGCAAGCATTTAAACTAGCCAAGGGGGGAGGCACTGGAAAGGAGCAGGGGAAACCCAGCCTCTCCCCACAAAACACAGTAGAGAGGTAAACACCAAGGTAGAGAAGTCAAAAGGGAGCAGGACAGGTGTAAATGCAGAAAAAGGTAGTAAGGAGAGGTATGGAGCTAAAAGGGGTAAGGCCATCAAAAAATGGAGGGTGATGAGTACCAACACCCATAGTCTATGTAACAAGCTAACTGAACTAGTGGCCTTGATGGAAGAGGGACACCTGGATATCGTGGCAGTCACAGAAACATGGTACACTGAGAACCATGAATGGGATGTCAACATACCATGGGTACACAAGCTACAGGAGGGACAGGGAGGATAAAAGAGGAGGAGGAGCAGTAGCTCTCTATGTAGGGGAAGGGATCAAAGCAGTGGAACTAAAGGATAAACAGGGAGTAGAGAAGACACTGTGGGTCACCCTGGAGACAGGATATGGCACCACAATCTGCATGGGGTTATATACAGACCCCCATCTCAGGGGGAGGCAATGGATAAGGAAATGATAGAAGACATCCTTAGAATGGCAGAGAAAGGGGAGGTATTGTTGATGGGGACCTGAATATGCCAGATGTTAACTAGAGCACCTTTGCTGCAGCCACATTCAAGAGCAGGGTTATTCTCGATGCCCTACAAGGGGCATGCCTCAGATAGCCAGTGGTAGAATCCACTTGGGGGGAGCAATCTTAGACCTTGTACTGTCAAATGGGGATGGAGAAAGTATCTCTGATTTAGAAGTGGGTAGCCATCTGGGAACAAGTGACTACCAAACTGTGTGGTTCACGATAAACACAGCCATAGATTCAAGCCATACAAAAGCAAGAGTATTAGACTTTAGGAGGGCTGGCTTTGGGAAAATGGGAGAGTGCCTCAGAAAAGCACCAGCAAACGGGCAAGAAGGAAGGGTGGAGGAACAATGGGAAAAAATCAGAACAGCCATCACAGAGGCAACAAGCCTTTGTATGGATCAAATCAACAAAGCAAAATGAAGGAAAAAAGCACTGTGGTTCTCAAAGAGGTGGTGGGGAAGGTTAAGGAGAAAAAGGTAGCATTCAGGAAGTACAAGGAAACACAGAAGGAGCAAGACAGAGAACTGTACCAGTTAAAGCAGAAGGAAGTAGAGAAGGCAGTCAGAATAGCAAAGGCCCAAACTGAGGAAAAGATAGCCAACTCAGTTAAGAAGGGGGATAAAACCTTTTATAGGTACATTAGGGAGCAAAGAAAGACCAAAGGAGGGATAGTGAGGATTAATAAAGGGAAGGGAGGGTGGGCAGAGGGGGATCAGTGAAAAAGCAGGGATACTCAATGAATACTTCTGCTCAGTATTTACAAAAGAAGAGGAGGGGGAGGTACCTAAGTCAAAGAATAGAAGCACCCTAGATGAGGAGGTCAATGCCAGTCCATTCACAGAAGAAAGGGTTCTGAAAGAACTCTTGAAACTGAAGGTGGACGAAGCAATGGGGCCTGATGGGATTCACCCAAGAATTCTAAAAGAACTAACGGTGGAACTAGTGACACCACTGACTACCCTTTTTAACAACTCATGGTAGGATGGTGTGGTACCTTAGGACTGGAGGAGGGCAGATGTGATTCCCTTTCACAAAAGTGGGAGCAAGACAGAGGCAGGAAACTAAAGACCTGTTAGTTTGACCTCAATGGTAGGAAAAATGATGGAATCACTTCTGAAAGAAAGAATTGTTGAATTCCTAGAGGCCAGTGGGGCACAGGACCCAAGACAGCATGGATTCACAGCAGGAAGGTCGTGTCAGATGAATCTAATAGATTTCTTTGACTGGGTGACCAAAGTAGTAGACCAGGGAGGGGCTGTGGACATGGCCTACCTAGACTTTAGCAAGGCATTTGACACAGTCCCACACAAAAAGATTAATATACAAGTTAGCTAGCCTTGGAGTGGGTCCCAAAGTGGTAGCCTGGGTAAAAAATTGGCTGGACAACAGGACTTAGAGGGTAATAGTAAACAGAGTTCACTCTGAAGAAAGGGTGGTTACTAGCGGGGTACCGCAGGGCTCAGTACTGGGACCGGTACTCTTTAATGTCTTTATAAGTGACATTGCAGAGGAACTGGAAGGAAAAGTATGTCTTCTTGCAGATGACACAAAGATCTGCAACAGGGTTGATACAGAAGGTGGGGTGGAAAGGATACAAAGGGACTTGGCAAAGTTGGAGGAATGGTCAAATGTATGGCAGCTTAGATTCAATGCAAAGTACAAAGTAATGCACCTGGGAAACAAAAACTCAGGGGAAGTGTACACAATGGGAGTGAGATACTATCAACAACAAAAATGGAAAGGGACCTGGGGTAGTCATATCAGATGACCTTAAGGTGGGCAAGCAATGTGAGAAGGCAGTAAGGAGGGCTGGCGGGATACTGGGATGCATAGGGAGAGGCGTCACCAATAGAAAACAGGAAGTTGTTATCCCTCTGTACAGACAGTTGGTGAGACCCCATCTGGAGTACTGCATGCAGTTCTGGACACCCCATCTCCGCAAAGACATAGATAGAATGGAGGCAGTCCAGAGGATGGCAACTAAAATGGTGCAGGGTCATACGAAGAGAGATTAAAGGAGATTAATATGTATACCCTCGAGGAGAGGCAGGAGAGGGAGGACATGATAGAAACTTTCAAGTACCTCGAGGGAATCAACAAAGTCCAAGAGGGTAGCATATTTCAGAAAAAGAGATGTGCAAGAACAAGGGGGCACAATTTGAAGATAGAGGGGGGACAGCTCAGAGGCAATGTGAGGAAGTATTTTTTCACACAGAGGGTTGTGGATACATGGAACAGCCTTCTTGAGGAGGTAGTGGAGTCAAAAACAGTGGTGGAATTCAAGAATGCATGGGACAGACATAAGGCAATTCTAGTGGGGGGGTAGGAGGAAGTAGGCTGTCGGTTAACTAGGATCTGCAGCTTATCCATTAGATAGGGAAATGGACAGACTAGGTGGACCAAGCGGTCCCTATTGGAAATCAAATTCTATGTTTCTATGTTTCTAAACACACTGGGGGGATTCCTGCGTGCATCGCACAGGCATAGGGGAACTTTGGCCTTTAGAATGAGGATGTAAAGTCGGAAATCAAGTATGGTCTGTGCCTTGATAGTAGGCAGTGAAAATGGGCAGACCACATGGTCCCAGCGGTGATTATTTGCTGTTAATTAATACGTTTCTACGTGTCCCTTGCTCTGAGTGACATGATGTGCAGCTGTGCATATAGTACCATTTCTCTGCAAGCAATGGTAGTGACCAAATATGTGATGGTGTTTTCACAGTCTTTATATTCCCATCCTGGGATGCACTACACAGTGTATAGATCATTTTGATAATAGCACAGTGTCAAACACCCACCCACACCTCCAGAACAATCAGGTTTTCCTGTAAGTCCTACACTAGTATGCGGGTACTGATCCTACCCAGTCAATGGCTGTTCCCCTCTCCTCCCCACCTCTAAGATTCCCTTATGCCCGTCCCAGGCATGTTTAAATCCCTCCACTGTCCTTGCCACCCCCCCCCGTATCAGGCTATTCCATGTAGCAACTACCCTCTCCATGATGAAGACTTTCCTCACATTTCCCTTCAACTTGCCACCTTCTAATTTCATGTCATGCCCCCTTGTTCTCATACTCTTCCTGAAATGGGAGAGGTCACCCCCCTGCACCTTGTTTATATCCCAGATGTACTTGAATGTTTCTATCATGTCAGCCCCCGTCTCTCCTCTCCTCCACCAAGTACATATTGAGGTCCTTGAGTCCCTCCTCATATGTTTTCTGGTTTAAGCCCTGCACCATCTTTGTCACACTTCTCTGAGCCACCTCCACCCTGTCGATGTCCTTACGAAGGTGTGTCTTCCAGAACTGCACACAGTACTCCAGGTGAGGCCTTACCAGTGTTTTGTACAATGGCATCACCACCTCCCACCTTCTGCTTGTGATGACTCTGCCTATGCACCCCAGCATGCCACTGGCTTTACCCGCTGCCTTTGTACTCTGTTTTTACACCTTTAGGTCATCTAACATGATAACCCCCTCATTCCTTTGCTCTTTGGTGATAGTCAACAACTCTCCCCCCCCCTTCCTGTAGCACTCCCCAGGATTCCCTCTCCCCAGGTGCATTATCTTGGATTTCTTTGAACTGAGCTTTAGTTGCCACTTCTCAGACCATTTTTCAAGCTTCTCCAAGTTCCTCCTCATTTTCTGTTCCCCTCTGGGTCTATCCACCCTGTTGCAGATCTTGATGTCCTCTGCAAACAGGCAGACCTTTCCCTCCAGTCCTTTCACAATGTCAGTAATGAAGACATGGAATAAGACTAGCCCCAGGACCAATCCCTGAGGTACCCCGCTGGTCACTCCCCTCTCCCCAGATTGGATTCCGTTTACCACCACCCTCTGCCTCCAGCCTGTTAGCCAGTTCCTAATCCAGTTTACTATCATTTCCCCCATGCCCAGACTATTCTTTTTGTTAACCAGTCAGCTATATGGAACAGTGCTGAAGGCCTTGCTGAAGTCGAGATAGGTGCTGTCCACCACCCCATCTTGATTTACCTCCTTTGTCACCCACTAAAAACAATCTATCAGATTCATTTGACATGACCTTCCTGCTGTGAATACATGCTGCCTTGGATACTGGGCATTGATGGATTCTAAGTATGCCGCTATTCTTTCTTTAACCAGTGCTTCCATGATCTTACCTACTACTGAGGTTAGGCTGACTGGCGTATAGTTTCCTGCCTCCTCTCTCCTTCCACTTTTGTGAAGAGGGACTACATGTGCTGTCTTCCAGTACTCTGGAATCACCCCTGTGTTAAATGACTTGGTGAGCATGGCCACCAGAGGCGCTGCTACCTCCATTCTCAGTTCCCTTTATATCCTCGGGTGTATGCCTCTGGCCCTGTTGCCTTGTCCTCATTCTGCTTTGTGAGCTCCTCCAATACTCACTCCTCCAAGAATGGACCTGTGTTTACCTCCTGCTCCATTCATGTCTGTTCCCCAGCTGTGGTCCCTGACCTTCCCCCCACTCAGTGAATACTGAACATAAGTATTTGTTCAGTATTTCTACCTTCTCTAGGTCTCCCTCCTTACACTCCCCTGTATGCCCTCTGAGCCTTACAACCCCCCCCCCAGTTTTCCTTTAACTGATGTACCTCAAGGTACTCTTGTCCACTCTCTTCGATGTCTCTGCTAATCTTTCCTTGGTCTGCACCTTTGTGATCCTTACAGCCTTTCCAGTCTCCTTTAGATTCTTTATGTACACCTCCCTGCCTTCCCCCTTTGAGTCTCTGTATATTTCCTGAAACTCTTCCTTTTGGCCCTTACCTTGTCTGCCACCTCCTTTGAGAACCATAGTGGCCTCCTCCTTTTTTTGCCTTTGCTTACCATCCTACTGCAGTGATTGATCACCTACTCTATGGCTCCCTTCAGTTGATCCCACTGTTCCTCAACCACCCCCTCCTATCTCCCTCCTTGCTATTACCTCTTTGATATCCCTTCCCATTTCCAAAATCCACCCCCTAAAATCCAAGACCCTTGCCTTGGAGTGACTTGACTGTGTCTCTGTTCCTATGTAAAACCACACTATGTGGTGATCACTGGATCCCAGCTGACCTTCCACCCTGTCGTCTCCGATTCTGTCTCCATTTGCCAGTACTAGGTCCAGAATCGTCTGGTCCCTGGTGGGATCACTCACAGGCTGTCTCAGGTCTGCCCCCTCTAGGGAATCAAGGATGTACCTGCTCCTGGATGAGGCAACTTCTGGGGTGGTCCAATCAACGTCTGGTTTTGCACTTCAATACTGCAATCATGGTATCGATCCAGACATAATGCACTGACTACATATTTGAAAGAGAAAATGAAATTCTTAGTAAAGCATTTGTATGGTAAAGTGCATTACTATTGCCAGACAAATTTCAACAGAGAGTTTCATTTCATTTTCAGTGGACTTGCTGAAACTGATGACTACAGATCTACAGGGCACATGGGTGAAACAGACAGCAACAGTGATTTAGAAAGTGGCACCGAAAGTGACAACTCTGTTGTGCTGTTGGATATTCTCAACATCAGTGTCACCAGCAGCATACAACCTTACAGGTTCGAGCCCCACAGACCTGCACAGGTTTCCCATGAAGACTCACATACAGATGAGGTGCGCACTTATGCTGATATCACTGATGATGACACTGTTGCCGCACTGATGGATTGATAGAATGATGTGACATTATGGTGCACCTGTGCTCACTGTACCATGATGCCAACTGGAAGAGAATGCTTATGCTGCCGTGAAGTTGCCAACAATCTGGCTGCATAGGAGCCTGGTTTGTAAAAATTTTGGTGGGGCCCAAGGGTCAGGGATCAAGGCCCCACCCCCCTGGCCCAGGGGTCACAGGTCAACCACCAGGTGTCTAGGGGTAAGGGTTCAAAGCCCCACCCCATGGCTAAGGGGTTAAAAGTCTACCCACCACCACCAGGGGTCTATGGGAGCAGAGCACCTTGTATCATAACCTGGGGGTCTGGGGTTAAGTCCCCGGCCTCAGGTATGGGAAAGGAATTGTAACACTATTTAAAAGGCTTGTTTTTAAGCTTTAACAGGAAGACACATTTTTTTGGGGGGGGGCGGAGGAATTTTGGGGTTTGTGAATTCCCTTAGAAACTTGATATTTTATTTGCTACTGTGCATTAACCCTCAGTTGCCACACGTCCGACCATCTTTCAAGCTTCTCCAGGTTCCTCTTCATTTTCTGCACCCCTTCTGGAGTATCCACCCTGTTGCAGATCTTGGTGTCAAGATCTGCAAGTTATGGGTACCATTACAAAGAAATACAATTTCTTCCAGAAAACTCCTTTAAATTAGGCAGATGATTTAATTTAGGTATGTTTTCTCACTGTAAAAGTGGCACCAGGCACTGAACTGAGGACATTATAGTGGGCTTTCTAGGACTCTGCACCTATAGCTGTGTGACATGAGGTCATGACATCAGTGACAGCGACTCACAGTGGAAAAGTGTGGGCATTGGGTGTGGGGAGCCATGCTTAAAAGTAAGACCCTCAATGCCCCCCCCAACCTCATGAGTTATAGTCATAAAGTATACTTCCAACATGGGGAGAGCTCCTGACTCTAACCACTAAAATGCTCACATTTTCCACTGTCTGAACACCAGAAATACAGTATGATGCTGGACCTGAACCCATCACCCATAGACACATTATCTTTTTGGGGCATAAATTATTATGTGCCCTATAAATAAATGTAAGATGTGTTATAAATCAAAGGAGATCTCCTGAGTCCCAACCAATCAAAGCACCCCTTTCCTATGTATGAGACACTCTTATTCTGTGGAGAGCATCTCACACGCAGATGCCCTGTAAAATGGGCATATTCAGGGAACCGTATTTAAAAAAATTATTATTATTGATCAGGCTTGATCAATAACATACTAATATGTCCCCCCAGAGGCAGAGCCACTCATTGCTGTATCAGAGTGGTTTCACTTGCCTTCAGCTTGAGCCAGAAAAGCTCAGCTTTGCTATTCTCGTAAAAGTTGAATTCGCGAAAAACCACTCTGATACAGACCTGTACAGCAAGGAGTGGCTCTGGCACTTCGGGGGACCTATTAACAGATACACTTACACAAACACAGGGCTAGGGTATCTGTGGAATGGAATGCTGATGAGTCTATCACCCTGCACCCTCCCCTCAGAATCCAGGATGAGTGGGCACATGTATCAATGTTTCAGGCAGGCAACCCCCCCCCCCCGGTAGCTCAGTCCAACCATGATTGGCTGCTAGTGCTCACCACACACCCTGGGGTTAAATTGTCCAGGCAGGCATAGGCCCACTGGAACGGCATGAAGGGGAAAACAACAATGTGGAAGTTCAGTACTGTAAATCGTCCACATCTGGTTCTGCAAATTTACAAAATGCACTTCAGTTCAAAATTATAATCTCTTAATGGTAAGTTATGTGTGACTAAAGCTCCTTTTCTACAGTACACAGTTTATATTTCTGTTCCACATGGGTAATTTTTTTTTAAATAGCCCCACTGATACAGTACTTACTAATTAACTGCATCAATGGGCTATTAAGAAGAAATTGAAGCCTGAAGCCTCACCTATGTGGGTTAGAACAAAAAATACTAAATTTATGTGTAGTGCAGCATTAGCAAGGAAGCTGTAGTCACATAGCTTACTACAGTGTATGGAATGCTTTTATGCATGGACTTCCATGCCAGGAATATGTTGTGCTGCAATAGTGATGTCTCTACTCCAGCACAATGACCAACAACGACTGAGAATGTTACCACACAGATGGTATCCAGTCAAGCTAGAAGCTTTTTTTTGTAAACTTGTACTTACTGAAAAAGTTGCCTGCAGCACATTAATTCAATAATTTGCGCACACCACCAACACTCAAGTTCCACCCCCACAACCCCCAGTTCTCAGAGAAGAAGTAGAGTGTCCAAAACAGGCATTGATTATGACCTTACCCTATAACACATAATGTATAGGCATCCACACATAAGCCTGTGTCTTCAGCTTGAGTTTTCTATAGCAAACAGTGAACCTCTTGAGTTGCTTGTCCTCACTCATGAGGTTCCTAGTGGTTGCCATAAAAACCTCTCGATGCAGACACAGCCTTATTTTGTATGGCTGCCAATACATTATCCTCTGTTTGTTTAGAGATCAGAATGTAACAATAACTGTTACAGGCTCCCCCTCTCCTTCCATTCCAGTGCAAGCACAGTCACACTAAAGTTCTTACCATGCCCTGCCTATTCTTACCATTCACTTCTGCATAATAAAAGACTGTTCTCTAAGACTACCCTACCCTTTGTCTGACTTGAGTAAAGATGAGTCTTTAATGAAAGGAAATTGCTATTAAAAATAATCTTGTCATGTCCCGACTCCTGACTGGCACTTGTGTACTGTTGGCTGGTCACACAGCATCTTTAGGTTTTTGTTCCCCTTCCAAGTAAGGATGCCAATGTATCAGTTCTGGTTTAAAGCAGCAGTGCATGAATGCAGAGAAAATTCTGAACTACTGTAGTCCTACACTTTTTTACATACTATTTTAAATTGACCCTTATCATCCGACTTGTATGATACCCTTCTTTTTTTGACTCTGACTGCTCTACTATGTTTCTCACATTTGAAATAATAAAGTGCTCCTTTGCAGATGAACATGAAGAACATCTGTGGTCACTATATGACATGAGTAGGCATTTTCGATCACATTCCAGCTCCTTTAAAGATGGCTTAGACTAGGTTTGCATCAGTATTTGCAGCTGTTTTTGAACACCTAATGTCCCTTATGTCCCATAAGGTCAGGCAGCCCTGTCTGCTGCATTATAGTTCCATTTTAGTCACAACAGAAACAACCGATGTACAAAAACAGCTGAGAATATTGATAAAAACCTAGTCAGAGTCATGGAAAAAAACCCTCTTTTTTTCAGATTGTGAAAAAAGTACTAATAATGCAAGCTCACTCATACAAGTGAGTAGGAGGAGGCAATATAAAACAGAATAAACAAGCTTTGGTCAGATCCACCATGGCTTCATAATGAAGTTAGTGAAGTTGTGTGGAAATGTTAAGGAGGTATGGTGAAACAACACAATGATTTGTAAGTAGTAAGATTTGTTTTAGTTTCTGTTCTAAGGAAGGCATACACATTATTAGAACAAGCATTTGTCAATGCCGAATGTTGATTGCGTTGGTCCGTTGAGCTCGCTCAGTGCCCCTCTGTCACTCACTCGTTCTGTTTCTCCCGGTGCTGCAGGCTGCGCTTTTGTACTGGTTTCCTGCCTGCATTGGCACCTTTTTCTGTCCACAAAGAAATCTGCAGCTGTTCCGACAGAGCTCCATTGAGGTGGCTCACTCCCCCTCTCTCACTCGCTGATTCTGTTTCTCCCAGCGCTGCAGGCTGCCCTTTTGCACTGGGCTCATGCCTCTGTTGGCGGTTTTTTCTACCCACAAAGAAATCTGCAGCAGTCCTGATACAGGTCCATTGAACTTGCTCACTCCCCTTCACTCACTTGCTCGTTCCATTTCTGCCAGCGCTGCAGGCTGGCCTTTTGTACTGGGCTCCTGCCTGTGTTGCCACCTTGTTCTACCCACAAAGCAACTGCAGCAGTCATGATACAGCTCCGTTGAGCTTGCTCAGTCCCCCTCTCTCACTTGCTCATTGTGTTTCTCCCAGCACTGCAGGCTGCCCTTTTGTACTGGGCTTCTGCCTGAGTTGGTACTTTTTTCTGCCCACAAAGAAATCTGCAGCTGTCTCGACAGAGCTCCGTTGTGGTCGCTCACTCCTCCTGTCTCACTCGCTCATTCTGTTTCTCCTGGTGCTGCAGGCTGCCCTTTTGTTGTGGGCTTCTGCCTCTGGTGGAGCCTTTTTCTGCCCACAGAGAAATCTGCAGCCGTCCCGACAGAGCTCCGTTGACCTCGCTCACTCCCTCACTCCCTCCTTCCCTCTCTCACTCATTCATTCTGCAGGCTGCCCTTTTATACTGAGCTCCTGTCTGTGTTGCCGCCTTCTTCTGCCCACAAAGAAATCTGCAGGACCGGCCTGGTGGTGCTGAGGGTTGAGGCACTGGACGCCACACCTCGCACCATGCTGGCGACCTGAGTTTGGGAACGAGCTCGGGCCAATGGGGGTCAGCTGGGGGGGGAAACTAGAGGTCCGATGACAGCTTGCCTTCTCTGGGGATAGGGTGGGTTCCTTACACAGGCAAGTGAAGACCCCTGGCAGAGGCTGGGGGGCATGACAGCTGCTGGAGTCACTTGGACATGATTGGTGGGGGGGCATAGGTCTCAAACCAATCAGTTTCAGTGATGGGTTCATAGGGGAAGGGGGCTTTGTGAACGTCAGTGTAATGCCTTGACACTGGGGCATGCAGTCCTTCCTTAGAAAATAGGAAAAGGCCCCTTCAGAGTCAGGTAGATGGAGAGCCGAGCCAGGTCCCAATTTACTGCTGCCTGCCAGCCGAATCGGGGGTCCTGATGAGATTTGAAGGTTCGGGGGTGACCCTACCCCAACCCTGCATGGGGGGTAAACCACAGCATGATGGAGGATTCCTACCGGTCAGGTAGGATGGGGGTAGAGACAGGCTAAATTGGCTCTCCCAAAGAGGCGACGCTGGAGGGGAAGGGAGGAGGATAAAATATCAGGGGGAAAAGAAAGAAATCTGCAGCAGTCACGATAGAGCTCCGTTGAGCTCGCTCACTCCCCCATTTTACTTGCTCCTTGTGTTTCTCCTGGCAGTGCAGGCTGCCCTTTTGTACTGGGCTTCTGCTTGTGTTGGCACCTTTTTCTACCCGCAAAGAAATCCGCAGCTGTGCCAACAGAGCTTCATTGTGGTCAGCTTACTCCCCCTATCTCACCTTGGGCTATTCTGTTTCTCCTGATGCTGCAGGCTGCCCTTTTGTAGTGGGCTCCTGCCTCTGTTGGCACCTTGTTCTGCCCACAAAGAAATCTGCAGCAGTCCCGACAGAGCTCCATTGAGCTTACCCCCCTCTCTTACTCAGCTTTATTCCGCTTCTGCCCGCGCTGCAGGTTGCCCTTTTATACTGGGCTCCTACCTGCATCGCCGCCTTCTTCTGCCCACAAAGAAATCTGCAGCAGTCATGACAGAGCTCCACTGAGCTCGCTCACTCCCCCTCTCTCACTTGCTCATTATTTCTCCTGCTGTTGCAGGCTGCCCTTTTGTACTGGGCCCCTGTGTGCATTGCTGCCTTTTTCTGCCCGCAAAGAAATTTGCAGCACTCCCAACAGAGCGCTGTTGAGCTCACTCACTCCCCCTCCCTCCCTCACTCACTCAATCTGTGTCTCCCACTGCTGCAGGCTGCCCTTTTGTACTGGGCTCCTGCCTGCATTGGCAGCTTTTTCTGCCCACAAAGAAATCTTCAGCACTCCCAACACAGCTCCGTACAGCTCGGTCACTCCCCCCTCTCTCACTCGCTCGTTCCATTTCTGCCGGCGCTGCTGGCTGGCCTTTTGTACTGGGCTCCTGCCTGCATTGACACCTTTTCCTGCCCACATAGAAATCTGCTGCAGTCACAATAGACCTCTAGTGAGATCGCTCACTCCCCCTCTCTCACTCGCTCATTGTGCTTCTCCTGGTGCAGCAGGCTGCCCTTTTGTACTGGCTCCTGTCTGCTTTGGCACCTTCTTCTGCCCACAAAGAAATCCACAGCTGTCCCAACACAGCTCCATTGAGGTCGCTCACTCTACCTGTCTCACTTGCTTATTCTGTTTCTCCTGGTGCTGCAGGCTGCACTTTTGTACTGGGCTCCTGCCTCTGTTGGCACCTTTTCCTGCCCACAAAGAAATCTGCAACAGTCCTGACAGAGCTCCATTGATCTCACTCACTCCCCCTCTCTCACTCACTCGTTCTGTTTCTGCCAGCACTGCAGGCTGACCTTTTGTACTGGGCTCCTGCCTGTGTTCCCACCCTTTTCTGCCCACAAAGAAATCCGCAGCAGTCATGATAGAGCTCCGTTGAGCTCGCTCACTCCCGCCTCTCAGTCGCTCGTTCTGTTTCTCCCACCACTGCAGGCTGCCCTTTTGTACTGGTCCCCTGCCTGCATTGGTGGCTTTTCCTGCTCACAAAGAAATCTGCAGCAGTCCCGACAGACCTCAGTTAAGCTCAGTCACTTCCCCCCTCTCTCACTCGTTCGATCCTAATCTGTCCCAAACACTGATTTTCGACAGCGACTGTGGTATTGTGAGCCAGAAGCACAAAAACACATTTCAGCCAGGATGTGAAATATGACAGCTGTACTGTTCATAAGGAGGTGTGAAAAATGCCAGTGTTGAAAATCTGACATGAAAATATTACTAATTTGTGAACTTACAAGGGTGCATGGAAACTGCACAATGCACATTCATAACACAGTCATTTTATGGAGTTTCATCACAACATTTTAAACATAGGTATTTTAGGACCTCTGCTCATGAACAGTGTCAGTGTGATTTTCTTTATGTGTCCCGAACACTGCTTTCCCACAGTGACCGCACTATTGTGCGACGGAAGACGGAAAATACATTTCGGCCAGAATGTGAAAAATGACAGCTGCACTGTTCATAAGGAGGTGTGAAAAAATGGAAATGTTGAAAATCAGAAGTGAAAATATTGCAGAGTTGCGAAGGTACGAGCATGCGTGGAAACTGTGCAATGCACACGCATAACACACTCATTTTATGGACTTTTGTCACCGAATTTTCAACATAGGCATTTTAGGATCTCTGCTAATGAACAGTGTCACTGTCATTTTCATAATGTGTCCCAAACATGGATTTCCCACAGCGACCAAGCTATTCTGCGCTGGAACTGCGAAAACACATTTCGGCTAGGATGTGAAAAATGACAGTTGTACTGTTCTTAAGGAGGTGCAAAAGAATGGCAATGTTGAAAATCTGGAGTGAAAATATTGTTCATGAGCAGAGGTCCTAAAATGCCTATGTTGAAAATTTGGTGACGATTCTCCATAAAATGACTGTGTAACCAGCGTGCGTGCAAACTGCACAACACACGCTCGCAACACAGTCATTTTATGGAGTATCATCACCAGATTTTTAACATAGGCATTTTAGGACCTCTGTTCATGAACTGCATCACTGTCATTTTCTTAATCTGTCCCGAACACTGATTTCCCACAGCGACTGCGCTATTCTGCACTGGAAGAGCAAAAACACATTTCGGTCAGGATGTGAAAAATGACAGCTGTACTATTCACAAGGAGGTGGGAAAAAATGCCAATGTTAAAAATCTGGTATGAAAATATTGCAAATTCATGAAGTTATGAGCGTGCATAGCAACTGCGCAACACACCCTTGTAAAACAGTCATTTTTTTGATTTTTTCCACCAAATTTGTAACATAGGCTTTTTGAGAGCCCATCTCATGAACACTGGCACTGTCATTTCATTAATTGGTCCAAAAAGGGGATTCCATGCAGTGACCACAAAATCACCTTTCGGGGCCGAATAACTCCATGACAGTGACAGAAGTCATAAGGAGGGGTCCCAAAATCCCCATGTTGAAAATTTGGTGCCAAAATTCAAAAAAATGCCTGAGATATGAATCAAAGTTGGAAAAACACTATTTATTCCATTATAAAGCTTACTGGCATTTCCTCAGTTCGCAGTCGGCTTTGAAGAGTGCAGACGTGTTCCCAGTTCACCGAAGATCATTGCGCCGGACTCTGGAGGTAAGTATGGGGTGACGGGGGTGTGAGGAGGCAGGGTGCGCAGCGGGTGGGTGTGGGTTGTGGGAGGGGGCAGGGAGACCGCGAGGAACCATTTTCTTTTTCCACAGGTTAAAAATAAAAAAGAAAACATTACAGGACTTTTTTTTTATAGGGGCATGTTGCATGCTAGTGTGGGCTCCCAGCATGCCAATGGAGTGTTTTCTTTGGGGCAGCTGTAGCTGATGGGGATTGGGCACCCCTCTTGGCACAAAAGGGAGTGGCGCAAGAGCCAAGGGGGATTGGGCACCCCCTCAGCCCAAATCTACTGGGTATTTGTGGGAGAGCGTTATGCCGACGGGGAGTGGGCTTCACAGTTGGCACATGAAACTGGGAGGGTGGGACATAATGCTGATGGGGAATGGGCTCCCCTGTCAGCAACATCAAAGTACAGGATGGGACACTGAAGCTGATGGGGATTGGGGCCCCTGCTGGCAAACACACACACACTGTTGTGGGGGGCACATGCTGCTGAGGGGGATTGGGCACCCCCTCGGCACTAGAGGTTCATAATATTGTTTGTGAACATGGTGAAAAACCGCTGCCATATTCACAAACAATATTACACTTGCCAACTTTCCTCCCAGCAATGATGGGTCACTCCCTCACTGCAGCGAATGGCTGATGCTGCAATGATGAGGCGGCTCCTGATTGCAGTGGCTGAAACGTTTCAAGGTGGGGGCACGCTGGCTGAACTAGTGTCAGTAGCAGCATGCCACGGCATTGGGGAAAGCGGGCCAAGCCTTTAAAGACTGTGGGGGCATTGGCCACAACAGTGCCACACCTCCACAACCTGCTTCTGGAAAGCTGCCGCAATATGTTTCTTGCGTATGCGCACAATCAACATAAAAATATATGGAGGTGTACATTTTAATGGAAGGAATAGGAAGCAATATAGGTTTACAAAAGAACTCCAGAGCAATTACTACTGATGTATGTGTTATCCCGGATTATATTAGCCGGACAGCCAAATTTTAAAGAAAACACAATTGCACATATCCCAATAATGCAAAGCGTCATGGGAAACATATGCAAATCCCCATGATGGTACAGAAGAAGAAGAAGAATCAGCATTTATATAGCACTTTTCATACACAGTGTATCCCAAAGCACTTTACAAGCAATGCTAGACTGGTAGTGAAGTGACTTAATGTGTAATGGCGGCCATATCGCACTTCATCACCCACACACAGCCTGGATAATTGCATGAACTGGTTTATGGGAAGGGGAATGTTAGCCAGGACACCAGGAATGTCCCCTACTCTTTGCGAAGAGTGCCCTGAGTTCTTTTACTTCCACCTGGACACCCACCAGGACAACACCAGGATGGGTAGAAGGGACCTCGGTTTAACGTCTCATCTGAAGGACGACACACCCCATCAGTACAGCACCCCCCAATACTGCATTCAGGTGCCAGCAATTTTTAAGTGCAAGTCCAATCCCGGTGTGGAACGAGAACTCACGACCTTCTGGTCCAGAGGGTTGGATGTGCTACCAACTGAGCCACGCTGACACCAGAAGGTGGCAGTAAATGAGAAAGTAATGGCTGGCATATGTTCAGCCTTGGGATTATTTACACAGGTTTTTTTTTTAGAGAGAAACAGGGTTTTTGTCCATGAGGTGATGTAAGTTAGATTTAAGCAATATGTTGATGTCAGGAAGTCAGGTGTAATGATGGACTGTTAGCAGAGAAAATGCGATAGCAACTTTCTCTTTTGATAAGGGTAAGGTAGTTATGCCTGTGATAATGGGAATATTAGGAAAGTATGAGGTCTATGCAGAAGTAGAGTACAAATATGCACAGTTTCATAAGTGTGTTCTCAGATTGCAGGCAAATGTGATATGCAGGTTTGTTTTAGAAACAGGTAAAATTAGTGATACATGCAATTGACAGAAAAATAGATAATTGCATAGACATATATATATTATGGTAGCACAGTAGTGCTACCACAGTTAGGGTTGAGGAGCCATTTCTATGTTAAACCCCAACATTTTGCACCTTAATAACTTTGTAACCATTTGATGTATTTGCCTGAAATTGGAATTCATGATCAAGAACCATAGGCCTTGGGATCTGCCAAGTTTGTACCAGTCGGATATCGGCTGCAGAGTTGATAAGCGTGATCTGGCCAGCGTGTTCTCGCTTTTCTGGAATTCTGTAATTCGGCGTGTACGGTCGCACGGTTTTGCAGACTGGCCCAAAATCTTCAGGAAACGTGCAGCCAGGGTCCTCAATGTGCCTTTCAAAGATTTGGTGAAAACATATTAAACGGTTCAGAAGTTATTCAAAAAACAATTTCCCATTATAAGTCAATGGGAAAAGTTAACAAAAAGTTCGACAGTGTCGCAAATACATTTTTACTTTCGCAAATGGACCTGTTACTTTCACAAATCCGCCATTTTGTTTTCAGTTGGTGATCAGAAAAATGGTTGGCATTTAAATTTGGGACCCTCTAGCAACCTAATTCTTTTTGTATTCACCTAGTCGGACCCTGAGGATGCTAGCCATGTCTTTATTTTGTGGTAAAACACCCCAGAAATATGTTTTTCAAATTTCTGGAAAAAGTACTTTCGCAAATTACTTTCATGCTCACGAAAGTGTCGAACTTTTTTGCGAAAGCTTTCGCAAATTGAGACAGTAGTTTTCTAGTCTGTGGGAAAGTGACAGCAATTATTTGGCACTGCACTGCAAAAGAACGGTAGGGAGTTTTGGGCTGCAATTTGAAGGGAACACAGCCGACATCTCACAGATGTGCCTTTCAGTATTTTGGTGAAATAATATTACACAGCAGAAAAGTTACGGCACTCCAAAGTTGACAGTTTTTCCCATAGGATAACATTACGGGGCCCGAAGCATTACAGGAATCCTTTGTCACCCTGCTGCAAAATAACGGTTTGGTCTTTTTTACTGAAATTTGGAGGGAAGACAGCCAACAGCCCACAGATGTGCCTTTCAGTGGTCTGGTGAACAAATATTACAGGGAGGCAAAGTTATGGCACTCCGAACTTCTCTTTTTTCCCCATAGGATAACATTACAGCGTTCGCTGCTCCTTTCAGGGCCCGTATCTCGGAAACGGTGCGAGATACGGACTTTTCGTCAGAAAAATAAGGAGGCTAAGTATAAAATTAGCCAGGACAGTTGTAAATCATATGACTTTTAAATTTTTTTTGTACGTCGTACGGTTCCTGAGATATAACCTATTTAGTATTACAAGTCCTCATTTTCTGCTCCGATACCCATTATTATGCATACATTCTTTATACTCACTGTCTTTCTCTATGCAGGTTTTGGGGCATACCAGCCTGTGCGCTTACATTACTATTACTGTTGTCCTTTCCGCTTGCTGTTCTGTACCTGTTTCACTTACCGTTGCTGTCTGTGCCATCATGTCAGTATCCCTATGCGTTTTCGTACCGTGATTTCTGTTATTTTTGCCATTTGTGTCTACAGTACTGTTTCTCTTTCTGTTTTGCTTTGCGTCACCATGCCCATTGAAATTTCTGTTTGCAGGCACCATGTTACTATGTGACAACACATCACGTGACAGAGCATTCCTGTCTACGCCACCGTGTGTGTTACCCTTTCTGTTCTCATTCACGCTTGCGTTACCATGTGCACCACTGTTAGCGGTTCTGTTTGTGTTGCTGTTCCTGTTACTATGCCACAAGACATCACCAGCAGGGTCAGGTAGGCAGTGGAGCACCCAATGGCAGACAAAACAACTGGGCCTCATAGGCTGTATGGTATGGTGCTGATGGAGCTGGCTGAGGAACTGGCTGGCCTCTTGGCATATTTGTTTAACTGATTGCTACAGACAGGAGAAATGATGGGTGAATGCAGGGAGCAGGTATGGTACCACTCCACAAGGGTGGGGAGCATGGATGAGGCTGGCAATTACAGACCAGTTTGGATCAATTTAGTAATGTAGAAACTTATGGAGACCCTGATGAAGAAGGATCTCGTGGAATACCTGTAAGGGAATGGTCTTCAGGATGGCAGACAACATAGGTTTGTGCCAGGTAGTTCAGTTTCTGAGGAATTAGAGGGCATTTGTAAGTCAATGTATGAACAGCTAGTCCACACATTGAACACTGAGTTAATAGTATGGAATAGGAAAAAAAATACTGTTAAACAGTGTGATGGGTGATTGCTTTTCTATAGCACTTGCTGAATTGTAAGTAAGCAGCCACAGTAAATGATAGTGAATGTACATCAGATGTACAGGTCTCTGATTGCAGGAATAGTCCAGTTATTACAGTTGCCTTTTAAATGGATTCCGGGAGGCAATGTGTGTGGAAATGTAACAGTAGGTAGTACATTGTAATTGTAGATGCAGATGACAATTCAGATGGATTTGTAAACTGAAGCATACTGTATACCCTCAGCTTGTATATGTACCACTGTCTTCTATTCCATGTACTGTTTACTTCCCAGGTCACCCCTTAAAAAGGGACCTCCGGGGCCCTGTGGGCCTACCCAGTCATCAAAATTCAATTAAGCAATAAGGCATGACCAAGGGTTATGTTAATGGTCTGTTAATCAGCTTCTAGGAGTGTACTGTGGCACAAGGTGTAGCCAAGTGCCACATGCCTCAGAGGGTGATTAACTGACCATTAACATAACCCTTGGTAATGCCTTATTACTAGTATAATAAAACATGTTTTTAAACAGTGTTAAACCTTGTTCAGGATATGGTTAACCTCTTCATGTATGTTAATAAAAGATTAACATAAGGCTGTTAGAATGTTTGCAGCCAATCAGAAAGCTCCATTTCTCAGACCCTTTTTATAATAAATAATAAATAAATAAAGATACACAATACAGTTGAGTATGTGTACATCTATGCCACACATGACTGAAAACAGGGAAACTGTAATGACATTTGTTAGTATTTGCATGGATTTAGGCAGCTACAGCTGGTGTGCCTCGTTCTATTTGTACTGCATTATGGCTGGTTTTCGATATGGGACTGGAGATCTATGGCACACCTCTGTGATTCTAGGTATAGTTAACTTACTACAGTTGGGAGTTGCAGAAGCTGAGACAGGGAATTAAGTACACATAGTAGTGACTGCATCCTAAATGTATAGTCACAGCTGTGTACTGTTGGGTGCTGATGTGCGGCACCTTGGTAGAGTAATGATGACTGTATAGGTACAGGAAAAGTAAGTACATTGCTGAGTTTTTTACACTCTTAGAAATTATGTCAGATGTGACATGCAATATGCCACATCGTTGCATATGCTGTGATACTGACTGGACATCATAGGCACCAAACAAATCGATGGAGATATAGTTGTAGCACTATTAGTTAACATTGGTTTGTATGCTTAAGTAAGACACACTTATTTTTTATGTCATAATGCTATTTTAAGTAAAGCGTCGACACAGCTGGTTATGGTTTTAAAAAATGTATTGCCAATTTGTTAAATGGAGAAAAGGGCCAATCAAGACTGAAATTTAGTTAACAGAAGCAGTCTCACAATACAATCTTTGTATGTGTGTAATCATTGCTTGTCATATATGTAAATGTGTGAGAACAATAACAACTGTATAATATGAATTGGAGTAAGTATGTGATGTTATAGGAAACTAATCAGGTGTTGTGTGTTTCTAGTGATGTTTCACTACTCACTACTCTTTATGTAAGGAAGTACTTTCTGACATTCGACCTGGAATTCTGATACTCAAGCTGAAGCTGTGGCGCTTCATTATATATTTACTATTGAACGTGAAGAGACTTTGTTAAAAAATGTTAAGTTTTTTTTTAAATGGTTGTATGTCGTAATTATGTGTAGTGCATTACTTGTGTGATATGTTAATAAGCCAATGTCAGTAGGTTGTAAACTGTGATTACATACATGATACACAAGTGTTTTGTTGTTATTGTGTGACTGCTAATGTGGATGTTCCTGGGGTGGGCGAAAAACCATATGCTGACTGTCAAAGTAATACAATATAAAAAAATGTTATTTAGTGACATTTGATTACTGTCATTTAATGATATGTCACTGACTAAGGGCAAACGGAAAATTCCCACCCGACCCCTCAATTGAGGCGATCATAAATATTGTCAGGAACAGGTATGCAGTGTGTTTTGATCAGTAACAGTGTCTGATTTACAATTCTCAACATTTTTACCATAGGTTACAATTACCTATAGTACAAAAAAATTGAATATTCTCACAGCAACAAATGACATGTTTTCAATTCTTACATTAGATTCTATGTAAATTCTTAACTTGTATATACAAAAACTGTGCATGGTATGCATTTTTTAATAAACTTATGGTTAATTAGATGTAGTTAGTATACTACTGTATAATATGTTAAACATTCAGTTGTACTTCAGTGTTAGACTAATACTTTTAGTACGACTGTTAAAGTAGTTATTAAGAATGTGAAGGTGAATACAAATCTTTATATTATGTACAAGTAATTACAAAAACATGTCAAAGTCAGTTGATTATATGATGCAATTGTTTGGTATTTACAGTTGCATAATTCAGCTTCTTGCATTATCAATAAAGGTAGTTATTTTTACATATGTACACTATGTTTTTTGGGTTTATCTTTCGTGTGCCTTAGAAATTCCAGACTTTCTCAGGAAGTGATTACACCATAGCTACTTAATCAGCCAATAGCTTTGGTAACAGACCTGAGAACAATAGTATTATAAGCAAGTGTTTTATAGCAAACTCATCAGAACAGCTAATATTTTTTAAGGCAAGCTACCTCTTGCTGGGAGCTACAATACTGAACATAGGATTTGCAAGAAAGCGAGTTGTGCTCACAACAGAGGGAGGTGAACATTACAATTGTCTTTGGTTTGTAGCAGATATTCTACAGGTGGAGGCTACTTCTAACTGAAAGGTGAAATAAGAAACTTAATCAGGAAAAGACAGTCTTGTTATAATTCTTAAGATTTTCAGTGCAGGAACAGTTTAAAGCACAGCTGACTTATTTTGGGGCTGACTGCTTTCAGAAGCACAAACCACCAGGCTGTTTTGGGGCTGGGGAGGTTTACCTGTGTCTGATTTGGATGTCTTGATTTTCTCTGTTTGATTAGCAGGATTTGCTCTGTCAAATTGTTGTGTATGGTATCTTGCTGACAGGAAGGCACTCATCGCAGAGGTGGGTCAGAGCTCTTAGCTGATTGTTTTGTGAGGGCACAGTTTAGGCCCAACCCTTCCCACCCTCACCCCACCCACCCTGGAAATAGTTCCTTTATACCTGGGGTTCTGACATCATTTCCTCAAGAGTGCAAGGTGCATATCAATGTCATATCCTCTCTAGCACACAGCACTGAAAATAAAAGCATACATACTGTATAATATATATATTTCTATATAACAAACCAATCACACACACAAACAAAAAAGTACATAATCATGTGGGGAGTAGTGCAATGTAATGGCTGTGGGGCAGCAGTCTTCCAGGAGACTTTCTGGAGGCTGAGATGCTGCCCTATTTGCAGACAACTCTCTACCCTGAGGGAGGAATTTGCCTGTCTTCAGGCCACACTGGACAGCAGTAAGGGAACCTTCCCCCTGGCCATACTGGATGGTAAGAAGGGAACCTCCCCATCCAGGGAGCACCAGAGCCACCACCACTGCCTCAGAGGTTGCAAAGAAAGCACAGAGTTGGACCACAGTGGGCTCAGGAAGGGTGAGGATGGTGGAACAGAGGCACACCCAGTCAGTTGTTCCACTCCACAATCCATACACCATTCTAGGGGAGCACATCTCCCCAATGGATGCACCCACAGAGGAGATTAAAGAGGCTGAGGATGCCTGTCACAAGGGAGGCCCACAGGAAGGAGGCAGAGGACACCACAAGAAAGGAAGCAGCTCCTGGTGGGGACTCAATTATTAGGGGGATAGAACTGGGGGGGCAGGGAAAACTGAAGTAAGGCGCCTGCCTGGTGCCATGGCTTGGAGGGACAGGAAGCGCATCCTCAGGATCACGAGAACAGCTGCACAGAAGTCTGAGCTGGACGTCATTGTCCACCTAGGACAAATGACTTGGCTCAACATGAGATCAGAGCAGTGCAGAAGGACTTTGTAGAACTGGGGAGGGGCCTAAGACAAGTAGCACACACAGTATCCTTCTCAGAGGTGCTGCCTGTCAATGGCATGAGTGAGGCAAGGGTACTGTGCACCATGCAGTTTAATGAATGGTTGAAAAAATGGTGTGGAACACAGGGGTTTGGCTTCATTGGTGACTGGGGTTCCACCTGGAGAGACACCAGCCTATGCTGGCAGGATGGTCTGCATCTGTCCAGGAAGGGAACAAGTCTTTTGAGCAATCGGTTTAAATACTTCATTGGTAAGCTTTTAAACTAGTCAAGGGGGGAGGCACTGATAAGCAGCAGGAAAATCCCAGCCTCTCCCTACAAAACAGGGTACTAAATGAGAAAAAGACCAAGGTAGAAAGGTCAGTGGGGGATTCTGCAACTGAAGGTAAAGCCATCAAAAAATGGAAAGCAATGAGTACCAATGCCTGTAGTCTGAGTAACAAGCTTCCTGAATTAGTGGCCTTGATGGAGGAGGAACATCTGGATATCATGGCAGTCACAGAAACATGGTTCACACAAAACCATGACAGGGACGTAAACATACCAGGATAAACTATCTACAGGTGGGACAGAGAGGGTAATAGAGGAGGAGGAGTAGCTCTTTACATAAGGGAAGGAATCAAAGCAGCAGAACAAAAGGGAAAACAGGGAGGAGAAGAAGCACTGTGGGTAAATTTGGAGACCGTCAATGGCACCACAATCTGCACAGGGGTTGTATATAGACCCCCCTCTCAGGGAGAGGAAATGGACAAGGAAATGATAGAAAGTATACTTAGTAAGGCAGAAAAAGGGAGATATTGCTGATGGGTGATCTGAATATGCCAGATGTTAACTGGACTGCAGTTGCAGCAGCCACTTCAAAGAGTGGGGTTATTCTAGATGCCCTACAGGGGGCATGCCTTAGACAACTAGTATTAGAACCCACTCGAGAGGGAGCAATCTTAGACCTGGTTCTCTCAAATGGAGATGAAGAGAGGATCACAGATGTAGAAGTGGGTAGCCATCTGGGAACTAGCGACCATCGAACAGTATGGTTCACAATAAACACAGCAATAGAGTCAAGCCATACAAAGGCAAAGGTACTGGACTTTAGGACGGCTGACTTTGCCAAAATGGGTGAGTGCCTAAGGAATGCACTAGCAAATGGGCAGGAAGGAGGGGTGGAAGAACAATGGGGAATAATAAAAACTGCCATCACAGAGGTAACTAGCCTTTGTGTGAAGCAAATAAACAAAACTAAATGATTTAAGAAACCACTATGGTTCTCAAAGGAAGTGGCAGTGAAGTTTCAAGAGAAAAAGAAAGCTTTCAGGAAGTACAAGGAATCACAGAAGGAGCAGGATAGAGAACTGTATCAGTTAAAGCAAAAGGAAGCTGGGAAGGCAGTCAGAACAGCAAAGGCCCAAACTGAGGAAAAGATAGCCAACTCAGTTAAGACGGGGGATAAAACCTTTTATAGGTACATCAGGGAGTGAAGGAAGGCCAAGGGAGGATAGTGAGGCTTAATAAAGGGGGAGGGTGGGCAGGGTGACTGTGAAAAGGCAGAGATACTAAACAAATATGTTTGCTCTGTATTTACAAAGGAAGAGGGGAAGTACCGAAAACAAACAGTAGAAACACTCTGGATACAGAAGTTGATACCAGCCCATTTACAGAAGAAAGGGTTCTGAAAGAACTCTTAAAACTGAAGGTGGACAAAGCAATGGGGCCTGATGGGATTCATCCCAGAATTCTAAAAGAACTAAGGGTGGAATCAGTGACACCACTGACTACCCTGCTTAACAAATCATGGGAGGATGGGGTGGTACCCGAGGACTGGAGGAGGGCAGATGTGATTCCCCTTCACAAAAGTGGGAGCAAGGCAGAAGCAGGAAACTACAGACCTGTTAGTTTAACCTCAGTGGTAGGGAAAATGATGGAATCACTTCTGAAGGAAAGAATTGTCAAGTATCTAGAGGCCAGAGGGGCACAGGACCCAAGGCAGCATGGATTCACAGCAGGAAGGTCATGCCACACAAATCTGATAGATTTCTTTGACTGGGTGACCAAAGTAGTAGCTCAGGAAGGGGCTGTGGACATGGCCTACCAAGACTTTAGCAAGGCATTTGACACAGTCCCACACAAAAGATTAATATACAAGTTAGCTAGCCTGGGAGTGGGTCCCAAGATGACAGCCTGGGTAAAATAATTGGCTGGAGAATAGGACACAGAGAGTAATAGTAAATGGAGTCCACTCTGAAGAAAGGGGGGGGTTACTAGTGGGGTACCGCAGGGTTCAGTATTAGGACCGTTCCTCTTCAATGTCTTTATAAGCGACATTGCAGAGGGACTGGAAGGAAAAGTATGTCTCTTTGCAGATGACACAAAGATCTGCAACAGAGTTGATGCACAAGGTGGGGTGGAAAGGATGAAAAGGGACTTGGCAAGGTTAGAGGAATGGTCAAATGTATGGCAGCTTAGATTCAATGCTAAGAAGTGCAAGGTAGTGCACCTGTGAAACAAAAACCCTGGGGAAGAGTACACAATGGGGGGTGAGATACAAACAACAACAAAAATGGAAAGGGACCTGGGTGTAGTCATATTAGATGACCTAAAGGTGGGCAAGCAATGTGAGAGGGCAGCAAGGAGGGCTGGGGGGATACTGGGATGCATAGGGAGAGAGGCATCACCAGTAGAAAACAGTAAGTTATTATCCCTCTGTACAGACAGCTGGTCAGACCCCATCTGGAGTACTGTGCGCAGTTCTGAGACCCAGTCTTCGCAAAGACATAGACAGGATGGAAGCTGTCCAGAGGAGGGCAACTAAAATGGTGCAGGGTCTGCACCGGAAGACATATGAAGAGAGACTTAAGGAGCTTAATATGTATAGCCTTGAGGAAAGGAGGGAGAGGGGAGCATGATAGAAACTTTCAAGTACCTCAAGGAATCAACAAAGTCCAAGAGGGTAGCATCTTTCAAAAAGAGGTGTGCAAGAACAAGGGGCACAAATTGAAGATAGGGGGTGGCTCAGAGGTAATTTAAGGAAGTATTTTTCACAGAGAGGTTGTGGATGCATGGAGCGGCCTTCCGGAGGAGGTCGTGGAGTCAAAAACAGTGGTGGAATTCAAGCATGCATGGGACAGTCATAAGGCAATTCTAGGGGGTGGGGGTAGAAAGAAGTAGGCTGCTGGTTAACTAGGTTCTGCAGCTTATCCAGTAGGCAGGGAAATGGGCAGACTGGGTGGGCCAAGCGGTCCTAATCTGCTGTCAAATTCTATGTTTCTATGTTTCTATGTATTAGTATTACAAATGAAGGTGCGATAGTTGTACACTGTTGTATGGTGAGCAAATGATGTTGTTGTCTACATGTCAAGAGTCAATAGACAAATGCAAGTGTTGATAGACAACTTGTGACAGAGTGCAATGTTTGGTGAATGGTAGAAGTGTTGCTCAGTTATTTATGATGATAACTGAGAACTTATCTTTGTTTGGAAAGAGTAACACTTTAAAACTCATAGCAATTTGTTGTTATGTATGACTATGATACATTAATAATTAAAGATATGTACAGAGGAGGACAGCAGTAAGGCCTCAGTTTTGAGATGTACCATCTTCGATAGATATGTAAGCATGGTTTCTCTAGTGACTGTGAATATTGTTGGCACTGATTGAAGCCACTACAACAATTTTTATGTAGTCATTGATCCACACAAGGTCTTACATGTGATAGTGTATGGAATGTCTCTGTCAGAATAGTATTTTGTTGAAATGCTATGTTTTATTCAGAGTCGTACATTAGAGAAAATTGTACTGACCTACGAATGTTTCTGGGACTAAGTAGTAATTTAAAAAATGCAACATGTTCTGTCCTATTCTTCTGAAATATGAAGGTCATCATAATTCTTCAATATTAGAAGATATGCATTTTTTAAGTGTCATGGCAGTCTCTGTTTAAAACTGCTTGTAGAGTCGTCACACTCTACCCATCCACTTCTGCACCTTAGTAAACAGGTGTAATGGCCAGAATACATGGATTGGCCATGGTGATAGATTATACTGTGAGTGTCAAACACTGATTGGTTGAAGACTATTCTACCAGCTGTGTATTCTGTGATAGGAGTATCAACTCTGAGCTCATTGTAGTCAAATCTGTGCAAGATAAGGAACAGATATTGAGATGAACTCCTGAGACATATGGACTGAGTGCATCTGCCTCCACACCTTCCACAGGCATGCCCACATTCAGCATTGGTGAATAGCTGTCTGAAATTTGACACTTTTGGTTTGAGGGACAAACAGAGTAATCCACAGCATGTCTTCTGTGGTTTCACGCTGTGAATGGTTATTTTCAAAATGTTTAAGTCTCACTCTACCAAGTATAATAATTCATTATAATCTTGAAACTTTCTAGAGTTAATTTAAATTTTCTTAATTGTATGTGAATCAAAACAAAAACAGATAAATTAGTTTTTCTACTACTTTAAATTAGCTCCCAAATTTATTAATTTCATCCATATGGTAACGTTTCAGAACTTCAAAATTGTTCCTTCATCAGACCTGGAGCTTAGAATTCACTGTGAAAATAAAATTAAAACTTTTTTTAAGACATTTCTGTTGAAAATATCCAAACTTAATATAAATTATATTATTATTGCTAATGTATAAATCAGGTGGAACTAAAACCTGATAAATAAACTTCTTGGTAATTGTTGGGGAGAAAGGTGTCTCAAAATGACTTCAAATTCAGAAGTCTGTAAATGATGAAAAAATATAATTTATGTTTTTAATACTTTATCGTAGCTTACCAATATATATTTACTATGCTAAAGGAGGAAATAGAATCAGTAATCAAAATTGACTTACTGACAAGAATATCTTAACCACGTAGCGAAGCGTGTTATTAATAATTAATTCTTAACAGGGTAGTAATGAGCAACCAAATACCCAATATTTCAAATGACCTCGAATCAGTAGTCTGAAACTAAGAATGGAAAAGATATTTTTACTTAATTTACTTAATATTTTTATTCTAAATATGTTTTAAAAAGGGGGCACCAACCGCCTCAATAATATGAGCAAACTTACTGTGAAGTGCCTCCGCTTTTGTTTCTTTATTTTAATGATTCAGGATCAAAGTGTAACCAAGTCACTTTAATATGCTGTAATAAAAAGGTTGCAATTCAAAACTCAAAGATATCTTATAAATTAAAAGAAGGATTATTTTTAAGCTTGCAATTGACTTACTTGCTAAACCGGTCTGTTTCCTATTTTAAAGTTATTATTTAAATCCAAACTGGGATATAAAAGCAAACTGCGTCCGAACTCCCGTGCCATTACCGCTAAAACACAGCCTTGCAAATACAAGCACTGACACCTCTAAGGTGAGCAAGAAAGGCGGGCCACATATTAACACACCTGGTGGCGTGCTGACGTCAATAAAGATGTCACCTGTGTGGCCCAGTCTATTAAAGAAACAAAGCAGTTGTTTTTCACTTCGTCCCCTTCTGCTATACATATTCAATTGTGCCAAAAGGCTACATAACGTTTTAAGCGTTGTTTAGGCCAAATCATTTCAAAAAGGGGAAAACCAATAGATAATTTTACACAAAGAATGTCATACCCTAATTTTCCAAACTGTTCAAAATTATAACGCAAAATGAAAAAAGAAAACTAAAGTAATAATATACAGTATATATTACTTTTCGAAACCATTTTTAACTAACTTAAGCTTTCTTACATAAATTCTACGGCATATTATTTTAGAATTTTTACAAAAAAAGAGATTCTAACAATTCTGAGAATTACACTAGTTGGCATTCATAAAATCCCTATATTTAATTATTATATGATAGTTCCAATATCAGAGTACCAAAAGATCACGAATTAAGGAATTAGAATAAAATGGAGTATACATAACAAATAAAAGTTGTAGTGCATCAAGTGTGAAATGATTTCAATTGAAGGAAGACCAAGACAGGCACTCATTCAGTCCATACTTTTATTGATATGTCTTCAAATTATAAATCCACCATGCTTCACATCGCAAAAGAGTCCTCTCTCTATTTCCACCTCTTGGATTTATTTTTACATGTTCTAATCCAAAAAATTTTAAACTTGAAATAGAATGGTGAAAGTCCATAAAATGTCTTGCTAATGGAGATCGAATGTCGCCTCTTCTTATATTGCTCTTATGTTCTGAAATCCGTAATTTTAAGGATCTTGTTGTTTCACCAATATAATATAAAGAGCATGGACAAATGATGCAGTAGATGACGAAATCAGTCCTGCAAGTGATGAAGTCTCGGATGTCATACTCCTTATCGTCACACGTACTTTTTATAGATTTCATCTTTTGACCATTATTACAATGCACACAGTTACCACAAGGATAAAATACTTTGATTTTACTTTTGAGCCATGTGTGAGATGTGTCTATGGGGGTCCAATGTTGAGTTTTATTTACTTTATTTCCAATTGTAATTGTTTTTTTAGCAGTGACCCAGGGTTTATGTTGAAAAACTCTTTGACCCAATTCATTTGATTGTAAAATATTCCAGTTAGATAAAATAACATGTTTAATTTTCTCAAAACTTTCAGAATATTGTGTGGAAATTTGCTGTGAATGGCCACATGAAACACATACATATTTCGTTACATATGTTACTGTGAAGTAGTGCCGCATTGGGGTGCCGTCTTCATCCAGGTTGTTTATGACAGCCATCATAAACTCAGTAGTGCCTTGCTGGATGTCTGCAGTAAATGTACTACATCCATCATGTGTACCTAACACCTGTCGTAGTGGTGTTAGTGAGTGTACATTGTTAGACTGGTCAGAAGTCATGTTGACAATTTGCT